>JAEIGR010000115.1:0-355396 GCA_018904305.1 Scaptomyza montana | reverse complement strand
GAACAAGCGTTCGCTTGTCTCTAATCTCTCTCCTTTCTTCCTTTGCACACTGCTTCTCATGACCATAAACATTAATTTTTTGACGTGTGTTGCAGGTTTACAATGCTACGCACGTCAAAGAGGCGCACAATTGACTCTAACACTAGTTAGGTAAATAGCCAAATCTGTTCCGCTGATCACTGCTTCTCAAGAATCTTGTTGTTGTTGTCCTTAAGAATGCCATCTATGATTGTGGCTAGCTTGCAGGCGTACAATGTGACGCAGGTTGAACAGGTGCGCACTTGACTCCAAATCCTATGATCACTGCTTCTCACAGATGTTGCTGATAATTTGGTGGCCTAGGAATGTAAATCCTTTGTTCTCCCCCCTAGTCTTATCAAAGGAGGGACACGATCATGGGAAAAATGGGCATAAATTAAAATATTGTAGGAGTCAAAAAACAAAGGATCGAAAAAAGGGTAATAAAATTTAATGAGGTCATAAATTATAATATTGTAAGGGTCAAAAATCAAGGGGTCGAAAAAAGGGTCATAAAAATTAATGGGGTCATAAATTGTCGGCATCCCTTTGAGTTAGAACCACCAGTTCCCTACTACTCTTGTGCTGACGCAACTAAGACCCCTTTTACACGATGAAGTTTTTGCGTCTGAAGCATTCGTTTGTAGGCAAAGGGAGTAGAGGGGTAACAGCTGCAAGCAATGCTTCATGACTTGTGAAGCAATGATTTATTTTTCTCATTTTGCTATGCCTTATTCCGATTGCATGTAAACACAGAGTTGCACAGTGTTTGATGTGAATAATAAAGTTATCGATGCGAAATATCGCACAAGCAAATATTTGTAAATGCATTGTTTTGATTAAGAAATTATTAATAGTAATGTTCACTGAATCCATTTTATTTACTTGTTACTTCTTAATCAAATTATATGTTAACAAATAATACACTCGATGGCAAAGACGTATGTTTATCGACCATAAATTTAAAACAGAGTTGCATTTACAAAGAAAATGATGCATAAAAAAACTTCATCGTATAAATGCGACCAGATTTGCGAAGATTTTTTAAAGCATAATGAAAAAAAACTTCATGAAAAAACTTCATCGTGTAAAAGGGGTCTAATAACTTCATTGCAACCATCTACAATGGCTTTGACTTGTGAAATGGTCAATCCTTTGACAGCAAAAACCCTTTGAAGCATCCCGTCACAAGAACGGCAAAATAGTGAAACTGGAAGAATTTGCTAAATTTTTCCAAAGATTGTGTCCCGTCCGTGCAGGATTGTCATACACACTGCGTGGTATGATTAGTCTGTGCAGAGACTCATTTGATGACACGGAAACACGATTCGTCGTGCTTATCAAATTTAACCAAGACAACTCAGCAGCAGCAGCAGTGAGATATTTTGTCGACTACAGAATACGGTTGCAGCTTTAAAAAAAATTAAGTGTGCTACATGTGACGAAGCTATGGTAAAGTATGACAGCTATTTAAGCTATATTCGGAAGAGTTGATTAAAAAAAAAAAACTATAAGTAGCTGTGCTTGAAAAATCCTTCTGACTATTTTTTTGAAGTTTGCCAGAGCCATTTTGCGATCTTTTCTAATTTTTTTCATACAACTCCAAATGTGAAGGAAATTAGGCGCAAAATAGTGGAAGGATGCATTTCGCAGACGGATGTTAAATACCCAGAATGTATTCAAAAAGATTGGCCGAGCTACAACCACAAGGTGATGATGCTGGAGCATTTAATTTGCGTGTCGCTTCGCAAATCTGCTCAGTGGTTGCTTGAGCCAGAGCTAGCAAGCAATAATGCTCGGAAAAGGAATTGCGAATCAGTTGCAAACAAGCATGATCTGCAAAGCCAAAAAAATTTCTAAGTTATTTATATAAGCCCTGTTACTCGTTTTTATTATGGTGAGTATACCTAAAGGGGAAACCAGCCAATAAATGGTTAATGCGCGGCATGCATTACCTCAATGGTGGCGTGGAAACTTGCATTTATTGATAAGTTACAAAAATAATAAACACCAATGACATTTCATTATTTACTTCCAGATTAAATAATAATAAAATGTATTGATTTTAATTTAATTATTTATTTATTTTATTTTTTTTAATTTGAATTAATTTTGATTTTATGTTAGCTGTTCAAAATTGACAATAAAAAAGAAAGTACATTATATTAAAATAAAATAAAACAAGTGGAAACGTTGCAGTCGGACGCAACCGACTGCGGTATACTCGTTACCAGTATTAAAACCGGTAAAAAGAGGCCTGATTGCAAAGGGGTACGGATGCGGCAGGGGTGTACGCTGCCTTAAAGATTTTCAGAAACAGATGAGGATGCCACCAGCTGTCTTCCTTCAAAATTTGGTGACTCTAGCTCAAAGTTAGCAATATGTGCGAAAGAGGGGGCTGGGGGCGGTATGGGTGGGTTTGGCATCCAAATTTTTCATGCAAATCTTTGTGGATTGTCAATTGCTATCTACATACCAAATTTAGTGACTCTAGCTCAAAGTTTGTAAATGGTGGAGAAAGAGGGGCGGAATAGGTTAGTTTGGCTTCAAAACTTTGATGCACATTTTTGGGGGTCGTTGCTAGCTATCTACATACCAAAATTGGTGACTCTAGCTCAAAGTTTGTAAGAGTGTGGAAAGGGGGGCGGAATGGGTTAGCTTGGCTCTACAACTTTGATGCAGACTTTTGGGGGTCATTGCCAGCTATCAAAATACCAATTTTAGTGACTCTAGCTCAAAGATTGTGAAAGTGGTGAAAGGGGGGGCTGGGGGCGGTATGAGTGGGTGTGGCATCCAAATTTTCGATGCAGATCTTTGTGGAATGTCAATTGCTATTTTCATACCAAATTTGGTGACTCTAGCTCAAAGTTTATAAAAGTGTGGAAAGGGGGGGCTGGGGGCAGTATGGGTGGGTGTGGCATCCAAATTTTTGATGCAAATCTTTGTGGATTGTCAATTGCTATCTACATACCAAATTTGGTGACTCTAGCTCAGAGTTTGTAAATCGTGGGGAAAGGGGGCGGAATGGGTGGGCTTGGCTCAAAAACTTTGATGCAGATTTTTGGGGGTCGTTGCCACCAATCTTCCTACCAAATTTGGTGGATGGGGGTGGCTAGGCTAGTATTGGTGGGCGTGGCATCAAAACTTGTGATGCAGTTTTTGGGGAGTCATCATCACCTATCTTGGCACCAAATTTGGTGGCTATAGCTCAAAAACTGTGGGAGATATAGGCTTTTTTGACTTTAAAATGCGGGGAGGCTGGGGGCGGAATGGGTGGGCGTGGCTCCAAAATTTTTGATGCAGTTTTTTGGGGGTTGCTAGTAGCTATCTTTCACCAAATTTGGTAGTTCTAGCTGTAAGGATGTGCGAAATATGTGGACTGATCGTTTTTGAGTTATCGAATTTATCGATTTGCCAGAACCGCCATCTTGACACTTTAATTTACTATCCCATAGATATAGAGAATTCGAAAGTTTCAAGTCTCTTGCCTGAAGGGTGTGGAACAAAGTTGCGAACATACGGACGGACAGACGGACGGACACCATGACGGACATTGCACAAACTCAATATACTCTTGACCTTCGGTAAAGAGTATAAAACTTACGACTTACGGCAGCAAATAAACGCAGAAAATTAATGCAGCGAATTAACGCAGCGAATCAACGCAGCAAATCAGCGCAGCGAATTGACTTTGTGGTTTTACGCTACCGGTGCGTATAGATGTTAACACATCAACTAAACAAAGCGAATGCAAAGCAACAAACAGCGTTCGTTAATTCACGAGCGAGACTTCGTCTTTTACGACCACCTTTCTCTGCCGCAACACCAATACCATCATATTCATTTACAAGCAGAGACAGTTGTTGTACAACAACACCATACTATTTCAATTTTTGATTGCCTATCTGTGTGAAATACAGATGCCAGTTACAGCAGCGAATTAACGCAGCGAGGTATGCATGTGATTTACGGCAGAGAAGTTTGATAGTGTGTGACTTTTAATAGTCACGCAACCGCGCGTATAGATGTTAACACATCAAAAACACATCCGTCACCAACGAAAGACAAACCATTATGCATATACAGATAAACTTGCAAAGTTTTAGTCCAGTAGTCTTCTTCTTTCACCTATTACCCACAGAGAGATCTCAGTTTGAGTGTGATTGACGTGTTTTACTTAAGCTCCGAACAACTTATTAATTTTTCGCCGTTTATCAGGCTTTTTATTTATTTTTTGCAGTCTACTGTTCGTAAAACATAGGCTTACCTAAGCTGTGCAAAGTGCTTCTTGTTGTGCGTCGTTTAATTTGCTAATTATTATATTTTAACAATTGCGGCGTCAGTTCTGTGTGGTTGTTAGTGTCTGTTTTTGTTATTCTGCAATTCTGCCGCTTATTCGTGCACTCATTTGTTTGTGTGTTTGTTCGCTGCGTTTACTCTTGTTTGTGTGTTTATTCGCTGCGCATACACTTGTTTGTGTGTTTGTTTCGTTTAAGCGTTATCTGCCTTGCTTGTCGTGCTTTAATACATTTTTGTTGTTGCTTATCGCTCCAAACAAGAAGTATTTGTGTTACGATTCCTCTTAATTTGTGCGATTGCTCTTAGATTTTCTGTGCGCCGTTTTGTCCGTTCTGTGCTCTCGCAACCTATTTTCGTTAGTTTGACCCCAGTGGTAAATATGTCGTGCTGCAAAAAGGTGGTGGGGTATTAATTGCTGTTAAAGCTACTCTCCAGTCGGAACCTTTCTGTTTTTCTGCCGTTAATGATGCTGAGATTATTTCTGTTAAAATAACTCTCCCTTCACATGTTGTTTATATCACTTGCTCTTATATCCCTCCTTCTTCTGACATTCAAGTTTATCTTCAACACCTAACTTGTATTAAAGAAGTTTTTGCTCATATCCGTGATAATGATATTTTTATCGTACTGGGTGACTTTAATTTACCAACCATCCCCTGGTCTTCATCCGACACCATAAATTATCTTGTACCGTCTGCCCATCATGACTTCTTAGAAGAAATTCTTGATCTTCCATTGTTTCAGATCAATTCAATTTCTTATCATTTGATTAGAACACTCGATCTTGTATTTATTAACAACTACTGTATTGCCAATGTATCTAGGTCATCCCCTCTGTCTGTCCCTGAGGATTCATATCATCCTACTTTAGAAGTTACATTGTCTGTTAGCAATCTTGTTATGTCTTCTCCTCCAGTGTTTAACCTGCCTCGCCGTTGCTTTCGCAAAGGAAATTACTCATTATTAAATCAACGTATTCTGGCAACTGATTGGTATTATATATATGATTCAGTTGATATAAATATTGCCCTAAAATCTTTTTATAGCACCTTAAATTCTCTATTGGACGAATGTATCCCTTACTCTGCTCCGTTTTTCGTTTCTTGTAAGCCCCCTTGGTTCACTCCAAGACTATCAACTTTACAAAATAATAAATCTAAATATTATAAAAAATTTAGCAGGTCTAGCTTGAGTGCTGACTTGTCTAAATACATTATAGCCAAACTATAATCAAACTTTCTTCTCCTGAATTCACAGTGCTATGAGAATTACCTTATTTGTTGCAAACGGCAATTTACGCTAAATCCCAAACAATTTTATAGTTCTGTAAATTTTAAGCGTAAATCTTCCACTTTACCGTCATCTTTCATGTTTGGGATGGATAAATCTAGCATCGATAGCGAATCCGCTAATATTTTTGCCAATTTCTTCCAATCAACTTACTCTTCTGCATCCCCTATTAACATACCTTACCCTTATAGTATTGCTTCTACAAATTATATTCCTGTTCCTACCATCTCTCAGTCCACTCTGCTATCAGCTTTAAATTCGTTAAAGTCTTCTTACTCTCCTGGACCTGACAATATACCTAGTTGTCTTCTTAAAGAGTGCAGTGCTTCTCTTCTGCGCCCATTGCTTAAGCTTTTTAATCTCTCCCTTGAATCTTCTGTCTTTCCATCTCTTTGGAAAGAATCTTTTATAATCCCTCTTCACAAAAAGGTGGGAAGTCCTATATTGAAAATTATAGGGGCATTGCAAAATTGTCCGCTATCCCTAAATTATTTGAAAAAATTATCACTTCATCTCTGCAACATTTCTGCAAATCAGTCTTATCCCCTGCTCAACATGGCTTCGTAAAAATCGGTCAACCATGACCAATCTATTAGAATTCACAACTTTAGTAAATGATGCTTTCCTCTCAAAAATGCAAACTGACGTCATTTACACAGACTTTAGTAAAGCTTTCGACACTGCACACCATGACCTATTACTTCTCAAGCTTGTCCGTATTGGTTTCCCTCCCTCACTTTTATCTTGGATTTCTTCTTATTTAAAGGGTCGGACACAAAGAGTACTCCTTAGATTGGCTACCTAGAAACTAGTTCATGTTACTTCTGGAGTACCTCAGGGTAGTCATCATGGTCCTTTACTCTTCACTCTTTTTATAAATGATCTTCCCTCTGTTTTATCTCATTCTCGCATTCTCATGTACGCAGACGATGTGAAGCTTATTTTCTCCTACTGTAGTTCTCTAAATCATACTTGCTTAAATTCAATGCATCTTTGGTGTAATACTAATCAGTTGCTTCTCAATTGTTCTAAATGTATGTTTATGACTTTCAGCCGAAATAACCCCTTCATTACCAACTACTTAACCGTCTAACAGGCAAAATTGATCCAATGGACAGATTTTGCTCATATTTTCGATATATGTTAAAAAAGGTGGTAGAAAACGAAAAGTGAAGTCAAATTTTCAATTTTGATTCGTACTTCGCCAACAGGTAAAAATTAAGTAAGGCAGCCTCAGGGCAGCCTTACCCGTTCAGCCTTAAAAAAAAGTCAGGTAGATCAGAGTGTTTTTTATTATATTCTTTTATTCTCAAATTTATTTCACATATTATTTATTTAGTTTGTAATGATATTCGGTAAAACAATTTTTTGAAGCAGAACAGCATAAATGTAAGTTACATTTTTCGCAAATACATTGAGTCTGTGGCGTTTTGCACAGTTTGCACTTCTTTTTTCCAGTATCTTTGGGCAACCATTTCGGGAAATGCATATATCCGTCGAATCGTACATCAGCAACAGGATGTTTCGCCTTTTGTCCAATTTGGTTGAGAGGTTGTGGGGTAGTACTGCGGCTTTTTCTGCCTACAGGTCGTTTTTCACAATACTTGACCAAACCTTTTCCATTTTCATCCCTTAAATTGGGTAACTTTAGCAATTTATCCTCTGAAGTATGTGTTGAATCTCTTTTTTTTTTCAGCCTGCACTCGACGATACATGACATAAGCATTTGTAGCTGCCATATCCACTAAGTGGTAAAATAATTTAGTCATTGGATTTCGCGTTTTTGCACGTATGTGGTATCTTCCCATTAGCCCATCCATGAGATCAACGCCTCCCATATGTGCATTTTATTCCTTGACGATCTGAGGGCAGTCCACACTAATATATAGCTTCTTTTTGCGATCATATCTTGTCGCCTTGGAAGGGTTTTCAGTTTCAGCCACACGTGCAAATCGCTCTTTGCCAACATATGTCGATATCAATTTGACGGCTTTGTTATCTTTCCAAATTACAGATGTAATATCAATGCCGTAAGCACTACTCATATACTCTTCTGAATACCCTCTTTCTCTTGCATTTATGTCTTTGTCTAAAGGAAATTTACAGCAGGGTATTCTGTTCGCTCTTACAGTTTGTAAGCTATAAATTCCTCTGGCACGTAGATATACCAATAAAGGTATGGTTGCATAAAAATTGTCAAAAAATAAGATGTAATTCTTATAATTTGGTATTGATTGCGACAATCGGACGACAATGTTAGCACAGGCACCAAGATCAGGGGCGTCAGGCAGCACTTTATTGTCACCTGCACCATTGTACACCTCGAAGCGATATGCAAAGCCCATCGAATCACATAAAACAAACATTTTGATTCCCCATTTGTGCGGCTTATTGGGCATGTACTGACGAAGATGGTGCCTAATTTTAGTACTACACATCTGCTCGTCCACACACAACCGAGCGGTTTTCGGTATGGAATCGAACCGTTCATTAATTTTTTCCGCTACCGATCTTGTTCGAAACAACGGGTCGTAACCCGTATTTCCTTTTTTGATGCGCCCGCTTTCGTCCTCAAAACACATACCGTTTTATTGCCAGAAACCTTTTCAATGGCATTGCGCTTTGAATAGGTAGAAAAGCATTTTTCCCCAGTAGCTTTCAATGTTAGGATATCTATAGACAGACATGTAGATCAAAACTCCAATATTTTTGTATATTTCCTCAACACTTGTCTTGAACTTTGTGTTGATATCCTGAGTAATGGCTGCTCTGTTGGTCTCTTCAACAATAATTTGCACAATTTCAGGGGTAAAAAAGTACCAAAAGTACTGCATTGGAGTATCCAAATGCATGATTTTGTTTGGCATTTTAGAATGCCCTCGGAAAGCGATCTCATTCACATGTAGACGCATCAATCTCTTGCGCCATGTCATTCTCTAAAATTCATGAGAATCTTTACAGATATCGCTCACATCTGACAACAAATGCAAATTATGATAATAAATGATCAAACAAGGCAATGTTATGGAATAATTACTTGACAAAGTGAAACCTCCAGAAGAAGGCACAATGGAAGGACCTGTTTCCACGAACAATGGCAACGGTGAGCGAATTCTTTTTTGTGGTTTGAAAATTTCAGCTGATGCTGCCGATGTTGATGGCGCAGTGTTTGCAACTGATGCAGCCGATGTTGATGGCGCAGTGCTTGCAACTGATGCATTTTTCAACTCAGACATATTGAGCGAAAAGTTTACAGCCTGAATAAAGAAATCGCTTGTTTCTCCTGCATTCATGTCGCTTATGCAAGTAGAAATGTAGCGATCGTCATCTAATGATAGTTCCGCAGGCACAAAATCTGGATCATTCCACTCATCATCACTGCTGAAATCATTATCGCTGCCACCCTCACATTCTTCATCCGATGCAACTTCTTCCATAAATTCCAATATCTGTTCATCCGATATCTCGGACAGCTTGAACTTTCGTTTGTTGTTCATTTCTATAACAATTTTAGTGAAAACAATGGAAAAGTAATAATAATTTTTATAAAATTAAATTTGACATAAACCGGCAAGGCTGCCTGTAGGCTGCTATCAGTTTTCTGCCCCTAAAGCACCATGGGAAACTATTTTTCTATAGAATAGTCCATATTCGCACAATAAACACTAAAGGCTACTTACCGAAAAATAATTAGAAGTTCCCGACGTCTATAAGTATTTTTTTTATTTTTTTCTAATTTCACTTTTTTCAAACTTCGTTTTTTCCACTTTTTTGCACAAACATCAACTTCAAGTGATCATAAAAGTTGAACAAAACAGCTGATTGAGTTTTAGGGTTGCCAGAGTTAAAAAAATATATATTCTCAAGTACTACCGACATTCATTTTTGTAAATATTGTTTCGAACAAGAATTTCAGGACTTAAAAAGGATGGCTGCCTCAGGGCAGCTTTCCCCGTTAGAGGGTTAATTGACAGTACCCCGTTGCAACGTATTTTTACAGTCAAGGACCTTGGTGTTCGTTTTGACTCCAAACTCTCATTCGGCCTTCATATTTCTACTATTGTTAATGAGGTCAAAGGTGTTCTTGGTTTCATTAAACGTTGGTCTAAAGAGTTTAACGATCCTTACGTTACGAAAACTCTGTACTCTCTTGTTCGCCCTATCCTAGAGTACTGCTCTTGTATATGGAGCCCCCAGTATAGAAATAACCAGGATCGTATCGAGTCTGTTCAGAAGCAGTTTTTGCTTTTTGCCTTACGAGGCTTAAATTGGGATAATAACCTTCGCTTGCCTTCATATTCCAGTAGGCTTCTTCTCCTTAAACTCCCGTCGTTGAACAATCGTAGGATAGGTTGGTGTTGCCTTCTTTCACAAGTTGATTAATGGTGATATAGATTCTTCTTTTTATTTATTGTTATCTTGTAATGACTAAAAGACCACCCCTGGTTATGTATCGATACTTACGATATATGTTATAATATCGAGGATCTAGTTATGATCGCTGGCTGACTTGTAAAATGAATGTAATGAAGAACATACGCATGAAGCAAATTAATAAAGAAATTAATAATTAAACATAATTATTACATGGTGTCAGAAGTGGAAGAAAAAAAAAAATTAAAGTGAACGTACACTGCATTCTTTGCAGTGGTGCAAATTAAAACATTCGCACGTGATAAAAAACATTTGTGTATGCACGCATCTAAGAACAGTAATCTGAGAAAATCAGAGCCATCAGTGATTCTTATGATCTAAACGAGATCAAGAAAAGAACATCAGAGCTGAAGGAAGGCATATCTATAAATATTTCTTGAAATTACGCATAATTTAAGAACATGTCGATAATAGACCGCTTACCTGAACCGCTTGATTGTGCTGACTTGCCAAATAAATGGCCAGCATGGAAGCCACAATTTCTCATGTATTTAATGGCAAACGGGATAAATGACCAACCGGAACCAAAGTAAATAGCAACATTTCTTTGGTTAAGTGGACAGCAGGCTCTGGAAATTTACAACACTTTGTATCCAAATGATGGCACATCAGAGGGACTTTTGGGTTTAAAAATACAACAGGAAGCAGCTTCAGTAGAGGGAGAACAACAACAGGAAGCAGCTCCAGTAAGGGGAGAAGAACAACAGCAAGTAGCGCCAGTAGAGGGACAACAACAACAGCAAGCAGCATCAGAAAATAATCGCCAACAACGTACGTTAAATGGGATTTTAAAATCTTTCGATGAATATTGCCTACCTCGGCGTAATATTACAATGGAATCGTTTAAATTCAACACATTAATGCAAAAGGAAAAACAACAATTTGCTGAATTTGAAACTGAATTGCGGAAACAAATGCAATTTTGTGAGTTCAAATGAAGCTGTGGCAAATTGTATGAAAATCGCTTGCTGCGTGATCGCATTATAATAGGAGTACATGACAAAAAACTACAGCTTAAACTTTTGGATGCACATAATGAGTCACTCGCAACTGTCATCGAAAAGTGCAAAACATTTGAAGCGGCAAGCATCAACAAACAATATTTGGATATGAATGTGTCAGCAACAGCAGTGCATGCTATTGATCAAATATCGCATGCCGTTGATCAAATATCGCAAGGGAGATTTAAGGTGGCTGCAAAGGAACACTTATGCTACAACTGTGGGGCCCCATTTACATCAGCACACCTTCGTAACTGCAAGGCAATTGGTGTCACTTGCAGATCCTGTGGTCGACTGGGACATTTTAGTAAATGTTGCAAACAAGGAAAGCAAAACGAAAATGATGGGCAACGAAAAATTGGAAAAAGCGACAAGAAGAATGACAGCAACAATAAGGAAGGCAAGTGTCAGTCAATCAACTGGAAAGAAAATGGTAAAGTAGTTAATGTGAACAAAAACAGAAATTACAATCAAACTGTGTTTTCGTCTAGAATAAATTGGATAGAAAAGCCTCGCTGGAACAAAGAATATAGTATTGGAAATCAAAAAATAAGTTTTAAAATTGATACGGGAGCTGATGTGAATTGCGTTCCTTTGTCTTTAATAAGAAAGTTAAAAGTTAAGATAGATAATGAAGACACAAATTTTTCAATACTTGATTATAGCAGCAACAAAATTAAGGTTTTCGGAAAAGTAATTTTAAAATGCTTAGATAAAACACAGAAAAGTAAAAATGAAGCTGAATTTCTGGTTGTCGACAACAAATGTGAGCCATTATTGGGATTGGAAACCTCTATTCAATTTGGTTTGGTTAAACGTGCTGACATCAACTCTGTAAGATTGCTACCTAGTGAGAAGGAAAATTTTTTAGAAAAGCATTTGGACCTGTTTACTGGGGTAGGTAAAATTCCAGGAACCGTTAAAATTGTATTAAAAGAAAACTCTGTTCCAAAATTGCATTATCGTAAAAGAATTCCAATATCGTTAATGGAAAAACTTAAATTAGAATTAGAAAAAATGGTCAAGGAAGAAATCATTTCGCCTGTAAGTTACCCAACAGATTGGGTAAATAACTTACAAATTGCTGATAAGCCAGATGGATCTATACGGTTGTGTTTGGATCCAAAGCCCCTTAACAAATGCATTAGAAGGGAGCATTTCTTAATTCCTACAATTGAGGACTTTACGTCAAAATTAGCAAATAAAAAGGCATTTACAATACTTGATCTTAAAAGTGGTTTCTGGCAACTTGAACTAGATAGTAATAGCTCTGATTTCACCACATTTATGACCCCTTTTGGTAGATTTAAGTTTAACCGGGTACCATTCGGTATTAATAGTGCCCCAGAAATTTTTCAACAAAAAATGGTTAAAATATTTGGAGATATACCAGGAGTTATGGTTTATTTCGATGATATTGGAATCGCAGCAGAAAGCTATGAAGAGCATGATAAAATATTAATGACTGTGCTCGAGCGTGCCAGTAATAATAATGTCAGATTTAATCCGAAAAAAATTCAGTACAGGCAATCAAATGTAGTGTTTATGGGGAACGTCATCTCAGAAGGAAAGATTAAACCAGAGTGCAAATATCGTGATGCAATAGTAAATCTCAAAACACCTAAAAACAAACATGATGTATTGCGACTTTTGGGTTTATTAAAATACCTAGGTAGATATATTCAAAATCTGTCAAAGCAAACTGCCCAGTTACGAAATTTAACACGTATTGATGTTGAATTTAATTGGACAGAAAACCATGCAAAAGAATTGGAAGCAATTCTAAAAGTTATAAATTGTGAACCAGTTCTTGCAATTTATGACCCTAAAATCCCAGTCATTGTTCAAACAGACGCATCTAAAGATGGTCTGGGATGCGTTCTAATGCAAAAAGATCAACTAATAGCGTACGCCTCACGTACACTTGGAAAAAATGAGCAGAAATGGGCTCAAATTGAAAAGGAACTGTTGGCAATTGTATTTGCATGTGAACGTTTTCACTATTACCTTTATGGACGGGAGTTTACTGTGCAGAGTGATCACAAACCTCTTGAAACACTTATATTGAAAGATATATATGATGTTTCTGCAAGGCTGCAACGAATGTTTTTATTCTTGTTAAAGTATCCTAAATTGGAAATTAAGTACGTCCCTGGAAAGCAAATGCTAGTAGCAGATTGCCTGTCCCGTGCACAGGTGACAGACGTTTGTGAAAGTGAGGAGTTGACAATGGTAATACATAATGTAGTGGAATCTGTATGTATATCAGAGGATAATTTTCAATACTATCACACGTTGTTAAAAAGGGATGAAAGTCTTATGATGATAGTTAAATTTGTTGAAGAAAAAAAATGGCCAAGTTATCATCAACTTGATAGTGTGAGTCGAATATTCTATAATTACAAACATGAACTTCATTGTGAAAGAGAGCTACTATTCCGTGACCATCGGCTGATAATTCCACAAGAGTTAAGAAATAGAATTTGCAAGATGCTGCATGCACCCCACCTGGGGATTGAGAAAACTCTTTCAAGAGCTCGAATGAATTATTTTTGGCCTGAGATGAGTAAACAAGTAAAGGAAATGGTCTCAAACTGTTCAATCTGTGAAACATTCACACGAAATAATGTTAAAGAACCATTAGTACAAGAGAAAATACCAGATTACCCATTTGAGATAGTTGCTATGGACATATTTGAATATGCTGGAATTTGTTATATTTCATTAATTGATGCGTACTCTGGATTTGTCATGTGTGAGAGACTTAATAATAAATTATCAAGTCACATCATCTCCAAGTTGCGAAGTGTTTTTAACCGCGTAGGCTACCCAACCATGATTAAGAGTGATAATAATCCGTTTTCTTCATTTGAATTCAAAAAGTTTGCAGAGGATGCCAACGTAAAAATTAAATTTTCAAGTCCGAGATATCCACAAAGTAATGGTTTAGCTGAAAAGGGTGTAGCAATTACAAAAAACATACTTAAAAGATGTTATGCAGCACAAGAGGTAGACTTATTTCAATACCGATTGTTAGAATACAATACAACTACTGTAGCAAGCATGAAACTTACACCAGCAGATCTATTTTTTGGTCGTCAGGTTAAAACCAAATTACCAGTTATGGGTCAATCGTTGTGTCGAAGCAACATTAAAGAATCTGATATACAGCTAAAATTAGAAAACAAGAAAAATAAGCAAAAATATTATTTTGATAGAAATGCTAAGTCACTGTCCACACTTGGAATTGGTGATCTTTATTATATTTAAGAAAAATGGCAAGGAATGGCATTATGGAACTGTTGTTGGAATTGTTAACAATAGGTCTTATATAGTAAAGGACAGCTTTAATAATTTCTATAGACGTAACCGTAGATTCATTGCAAAAACAAAAAATGTAGATTTTAATGCAAGTGACCTGATGTTTGAAGAAAATATTAAAAGTAACCATAATAACATAAATATAGAAAATATGAAAGAGATAGAAATTGTGCCAGCGAATAATCAGTTGAAGGAAACAAATCATGATGATGCGGAAGAAAACTTATCAGATATAGATAGTACACCTGATAGCTCATCAATAGAAATTTATGAAACAGCCACTAGTGGTGATTCTGATATTGATACTAATGAAAACATATCTCATCCAAACATAAAAAAACTCGAAGTGGAAGAATTGTAAATCCACCACAAAGATATGGATGGGACTAATTTGTTAAATTTATTAATTATGTAAATGAAAAAATAAATAAAAAAAAAATAAAAAATAAAAAATAGAAATCATGTAATAATAGTATAATGTTATCTTGTAATGACTAAAAGACCACCCCTGGTTATGTATCGCTCCTTACGATATATGTTATAATATCGAGGATCTAGTTATGATCGCTGGCTGACTTGTAAAATGAATGTAATGAAGAACATACGCATGAAGCAAATTAATAAAGAAATTAATAATTAAACATAATTATTACAATCTCCATTTCTCTATTCCTTCCAGACCTACTAGAAACTTTCGCCCGTTATTTTTGAAAACGTGCACAACAGATTACGCTATGCACAGTTCATTTCGTGTTTTATGCGTCCAATTTAATAATCTATACCACGTGTTCTCTAATAAGACCTCTCTCTCCTTAATCAAATCATTGCTTTCAGTTTATCTTCGGGAAGTGAATGACCGCTCTCAGCTATGACTGGCTAAATTCTTTTCTTTCATCGGGTCATATATATATAAATATTTTTTATTCTATTTTATTTATTTTTATTATTATTTTTATTTTTTTTTTTTTTAGTTTTCACATTTAAGTTTTTCTTTTCTATTTTCTACTAACATCTCTGTTTTAAGTATAGAGTCTATAAAATCACTGACATTTTTGGCTGTGGAAAGGGGCATAGCTGGCCGGACTGGCAAATAAAACACCCCCATCGGTCGGTGATGTTATTAGACATTTTTGTTCTCAGCCTAGGCTTTTTACTACTACTACTATTTTATTGTAACTTATTTTTTTTAAAAGTTGACTCTAGAATTGTCAACAACTTTCAATAAATAAAATAAATTTATAAAATTTTTTCACCGAATTACATAGTCGGCTGTGCCCGATTGAAACGTTTTTAATAATCAATCGATAAGAATAATAAAGCATATTATATATATATTTTAAATTTTTTTATGACCAGGTGGTTTTAAAAACCAACCAGTTGAATGATCTTACAGAGAAGTTTAGTGAAAAGCGACGTGAACTACATACATATAAAAAAGCAACTTGAAGCTTTGCAATCAGAAAAAATAACATTGCAACGAAGCTTAGAAAATACTACTCAGGAGCGTGATAACTTTCGCATACTTCAAGCGGTAAGTTGACTAACCAATCAGCTTTCAAAAATATTAGATGGTAAATTTGTTCATGTTTTGTTTGTAGGAATCGGGTTATCAAACTCAGCAACTGACCACTGAGATAAGTGCAAACGAAATAAAGATAAATTCATTAAATCTTAAAATAGAGCATTTGAATAACAACATTAAAGAGTTGCAATCTGAGTTGAAAAACAAACAAAATTTAGTTCAAAGCTTGCGCAAAGATTGGAGAGAAATAAAGGAAAAATGTGAAATGCTTGGAAAAGCTATCTCAAATGACGAGTTTAGGTTTATGAAAATGGGCCATGAGTTGGAGGAAATGCGAAAGGAGAGAAACCTAGTTGGTCTTCAAATGGTTCGACGTAATGACGAAATAGTTGTTATCAAAGAAAAGTTACAAATTGCACAAAATGCTTTTGACTATTGCACCACACAATACAACCAACGTATCGAGGACATTCGACTTTTAAAAAAAGAAATATCAAATCTTTATACAGAACGCGAGTGCCTTAAACATGCAATTAAAAGTACTGCTGACATGAGAAAAGAAATATTACGTTTGCAACGGTCTTTAAATCAAGAACGTATAAGAATAAGAGCTTTAACAGAAGATGCAATGACTCCAACGGGAGTACACCGCTGGCGTATTTTAAAAGGAGCGGATCCAAGAAAGTTTGAACTTTTGGAAAAACTACAAGTGTTACAAAAGTGAGTACAAACTTTATAATATCAAATATTTTCAAAATTTATTGGGGTTGCCCTGTCACATACCAATCCGCTCACTGATACAACTCCCAACCCGCTTAAGTCTGATGCTGTCACCTAGTCCGAATCAGATTTTCAAAGTCAGGGTCAGCAATGCTGCATTGAAGTGCAGAGAAAAATATATTGTTTGTTGTTTTAATAGTTTGTTGCTATAAAAAATAAAATCTTATACAAATTAAATCAAGTATGTAAATTAAATATGGAAGAAAATCGAATCCCCTTGTTCTGCAATGATAATATTTTAAAAGCTCCTAAACAAACCCTTTTCGACCCTTACTTGACATGTTAAAAATGGCTGGACAACAACTACTGAAAAATGAAATCAATCGTAGTATTGTGTCACCGTGGAAATTGATTTCAGCGGAAATAAATTTAACTTTTTAACTTTAACAATTTTTGTGGCACCCCTGCATGTATATTAAAATCCTTGTTCTGATTGAATGACTGCTCTTAACGTCGGAAAAAATGGTAGGACTCGTGATGGCGTGATGGTAAAAGAGTATGGCAGGGCTGCACGCTGCGGCTGGGGCTGATTGCGGTATGGGTGGGCGTAGCATTCAAAGTTTTGATGCAAATTTTTGAGGTCATTACCACTAATCTTTTAACTAAATTTAGTGACTCTAGATCAAAGACTGTGCAAGATACACCCATTCCAGTTTTTTAGTAGTAATTTAAATATTTTAAGGATAGCTCTTTTTGCTTCTAGCCAATCTCTACCATTTACTTCGACTAATGTAGCGTATTTTGAATATTCGTCTATACAAGATAAGAACTGTTTGTTATCAACCATGTAAAAATCCTTTACATTTTTTTCTCTTAGGTTGTAAATTTCAGGTTTTCTTAAAAAAAATAAATTTTGTATCTCTGTGTATTGCAAGCTTCGCAATCATTTTAAATGCTTTGAACTAGTTTGTGGTAGTCTGGGTAATTTTGTTTTGAACATAGCTATTGACTTTTCTGTCCCTGGATGTAGTAGTTTCTTAAGATTTTTCATTATGATTAAAATCTGAATAATTTTGGATGTCTTTTAATTTTGTTATAGCTCTCATTGTTTTGACGGGATTGTTTGTACTTATTATTTCTACATATGCTTTTTGGAATATTTCCTAGTCGCCATTGTGAGAGAAAAATACTACGCTTTTTTTGCACACATATATTCTTTAATTAGTTCTTTTGATTTTTCTATTGTCATGTCTATATAATTAACTATAATTGTTGTTTTATGGAAGTAATTCAGTTTCCTTACATTGTCAGCATTGTTTTTCATGAATTCTATTTGGTGACTGCAGTTGTTCAAGGGGCTTTCTGTAATTTGTATACAGTTTTGGTTATCTTCGGTTGCGCTATATATTGTGGCTGCTATGCTATCTCCCATGAAATTTTCGTCCCTTTTTATTCTTTAGAGTGCATCTGCTAAATAATTCTCCTTTCCTGGTAAGTATTTTATTTCGTGCATTCACAAAAGAAGCAAAACAGAAACGCACTAGACGAATGATGAATGTTGGATACCCTAATAATATATAAGTGCTATTGTGGATATGTAGTTATAGAATATATATGCAATAATTGCATATTTTTATTATTTTGATTAGCAAAGTTTGGCGTTATCACACAATTGAGAAATAACTAAAAACAGTTAAATAATATATCATCTTCGAACATTATAAGAGTATCCAACATTTATCATTCGTCTATTGCTTCGTTTGTAAATACACACACACAAGCTTACAGACTGACATAGTGGACTTCTTTAATAAGAGAATGAACGGACGAATGATGAACCCAAATTCAAATAAAAAACATATATTCAATAAAATATTATTGGTGTGTTAACATCTTCACGCGCGGTAGCGTGACTATGAAAAGTCACACAAAACTTATCTGCTGTAACTCACATGCATAGGTCGCTGCTGTAACTCACTTATATTATGTGCCCTCGTTGGGTGTAAGATTGATTAAACACTGGCACGTCTGTGCCTCTTGACTTTGGTTTATTGAATGTCTTTATTGAATATATTCTTAGCTTATGATTAACATTTATAAACTTATGCTGTTATCAGTTAACAGCTACAAAGAGAGGGAGAGCGTTTGGCTAAAGTGCAAGCGCGGCGTTTCCCGTAGGGCAACGGTCTCACGCTTGCGTGGCCTTCTAAAGAGGCTTCATATTACTTACGCGCAGACCATATGTATGTATGTGCTTTGGTATGCGCATACATATATATGTTTATGCTGAGCGTGCTAAGGTTAATTTATACTTGCAACAAAGTGTTACAAGTTACGTTTTATATATATTTGAAATAACATATATGAATACACTACACCTCCCTTTTTAAAAAAAATAACGTAATATTACAAATATGTGGTTATTTATGTAATTTATTCAAAAGTATACAAATTTATTATTATCTTTTTATTTAAAAATTTTTAATTTATATATTTTTTTTTATCGGTTGATCAGACCGTTTATTATTATAATTATTTTTGAATTTTGAATAATTTTAAGTTGGATATTAGAGTAGCTTTAAACCTATTATGCATTAAAAATTTTTAATCTATCCTTATGAACTGTTTGTTTTTTTTTTTTTTTTTTTTTTGTTATTATATTATCCTGTTCTATTATGTTCACTACTGTGTAAGGTCCTATATATTTACTGTCTAGCTTATGACCTGTTTCATTTTTTAAAAGTACTTTATCTCCTATGTTCAAATTAAAATCTATTGTTTTCCTATCATAATATTCTTTATTTTTAAATTTATGTTTTTCTAACATAATTCTTGCTCTTTTATAAGCCTGTTCTAATCTAAACTTACTTTCTTTAGCGTAATCGTCTACATTACATATTGTTAATGTTATCTATTTTATTAAAATGTTGGGGCAAATTGCTTTGCTTGCCAAAAACTTACTCATATGGACAATAATTATGTGCCATTGAAGGGGTTGTGTTGAAACAGTATACGAAATATTGAAGCCATACATCCCAATCGGTTTTATCGACTGAGATGTAAGAGCGTATATACTCGTTAAAAGTTCAATGACTTCTTTCAACTGTTCCAACGGTCTGGTGGTGGTGTGCTGTGGACGTTATGTTGTCTATTTTTAAATATTTGCACATGTCATTTATAATGGTATTTTTATTAACGGTGCCCATGTCCGTAATAAACGTTTTCATGGGGCCAAATTTTAAAATGAATTGCTCAAATATTGCTTTTGCAACAGTGTTGGCATTCCTTTTTGGTATTGGAATGGCAACGAGATATTTAGTTAAATCACAAATAAGTGTAACTGCATATTCGTTACCATTCTCGGATCTGGGTAATGGACCTATAGTGTCAACAATTACTCGATCAAAGGCACACATTGGTGTGTCTGTTATTGTCAAAGGAGTTTTAGTATGAACTAATGTTTTTGACATCTGGCATTTGGGACATCTACGTATGTACTCTTTTATCTGACGAGTCATGTTTTTCCAATAGTAGTGTCTTTTTACTTTGGCCAAAGTTTTTGTTATGCCAGTATGTCCTCCTTGTGTGGGACTATCATGAAATGTAGACAATATTGCTTCTTTTTCTATATCTTTTGATATAATGGTCACCGGCTTGAGTAGCGCTACTCTTAATAAATTCAATTCATTATTGCCCATGGTTTTGAAATTATCTATAGAAACTTGTTCAAAGATTTTTTCATGCGGTGCCAATCTTAGTTCGCGTATATCATGTATACCGGCTTCCTTTTCGAGCTTTTGGAAAAACTGACCAAAGTCAATAACTCCATTAGTATACAGATCGCTAACATTTATTCTTGCAATGACTTTATTTCCGTGTTTAAAATAACACAACTTTTCTTTCATAAGCAAGGTAACTACTTTTCGTACGTCGTCATTCGTGATGACTTCATATACATTGAGCTTAGAATCTTTTTCAAGATTTTGCCTAAGCAAAGGTTCTTGTTCATTTCCTGCGCAGGAATTGTTTTGTCTACTTTGATGCCTGGTAGTGACTTTCAGGACTTTGTGTTGTATGTCTTTTAATTCGGATATTGTTATCTGTGATAGTGCATCTGCCACGAAATTGTCTTTACCCTTTAGATACTCGACTGTAAAGTCGTATTCTTCCAATTCGAGCCGCATACGCGTTAATTTGGAACTAGGGTTGACCATAGAAAATAAATATGGTAAAGGCCTGTGGTCAGTTTTCACTGTGAAGTGTTTTCCATTTATATATGGTCTAAAATGTACTATAGCCCAATGAATTGCTGCTAATTCTTGTTCCGTTGTACTCTTATTACTTTCACCCTTTGTAAATGAACGTGATGCGTATGCAATTGGAAGTTGGAGTCCATTGTAGTTTTGAGTTAAAACTGCTCCACACGCATGCTTACTTGCATCCGTTATTATGCAAAACTCTTTGCTGACGTCTGGGTATTGTAATAGTGTAGGCTGCATTAGCTTATCTTTTAGGTATAGGAATGCATTTTGGCATTCAACTGTCCATTCAAAAGGAACATATTTTTACATAATCTTGTTATGTGCCGAGAATTGTCGGCAAAGTTATTTATGAAGCGTCTATAGTAATTGCAAAATGCAACAAAACGTCTAGCGCTGTCCGCATCGTGTGGGACTGGGTAGTTTTTAATGACGTCGTACTTTTTGTCGTCGGGCAAGATTCCTTTATCAGTGCATTTATGACCAAGAAAGGTTACTTCATGCATAAAAAATGAGCATTTTTGTGGATGTAACTTGAGGTTGTATTTCCTACATTTGTCAAAAACATCTGTTAAGTTTTTGAGCATATGTTTTTCGGAACAACCAATAACTATTAAATCATCCATATAAAGGAATGCTTGGGAAGATTCAAGGCCAGAGAATGCAATAGTCATCATTCTCTGAAATGAATTTGGCGCTATTTTTAAACCAAATGGTAATCGCGTGAAGCGATATGAGCCATTGCTCGTTGAAAATGAAGTTATGTCGTTTGAACATTCTTCAAGTTCGATTTGATGAAATCCTGACATTAAGTCAAGGCATGAAAAGTATTTTGCTCTGCCTAGTTGATCTAATATGTCATCAATTCTAGGCAGTGGGAATTTGTCGGACAGTAATTTTTTATTTATTTGACGATAGACAATTACGAATCGCCATTTTTTATTTTCTGAGCCTGGAAGGGCTTTCTTTGGAGTTAATAAAAGTGGGCTATTGTATTCTGACACAGATGGTTCGACTATTTTGTCGTTGATCAACTTTCCAACTTGTTTTTGGATTTCAACTGGTTCATTGTCTTTTAGTCTCAAGTTTTGTTTATAGAAATTATTTGTTGTGATCGATTCTGTTTCGAGACCGAATACGTCACTATACTCGGTGCATAACTTTTTTAGTTGAGGTTTGAATTGAGGCGGAAAATTTAAGGCTAGCTGAGATAAGACGTTTTCTTTTCTACTTTCTGGATTTGTTTGAACTACATCGTAGTTCGAAAGTGATTCGTGTTGCAAATTATTAATTGTAACTAATTGATCTGAATTAGTTGTATTTAGTAAACGGACAAACGTATTTTGGGATGTTGCAATTGTGTTTGCAACATATACACCAGTCTGGATTTCCTGGTTTGGAATAAATATGCTATCTTCTTTTGAAGTTAGCGTAATTTTTCGGACAATTTGAGATCTTGCTGGTAGAAGTATTGAGTTTCTACCAGAATCATATGTTATGGGAACATGAATTGGATATTGGAGATTATCGGGTCTAATTATAAACCAATCTTCTGCTGGTTTGAAGTCAAGTTGGCAATTGTATTTTTTAATAAAATCAATGCCTAGTATTCCATCACATAGTATAGCGAAATCTTAATCAACTATATGAAAATTGTGTGGAATTATATATTTACCTGTCTGTATTTCAATTGATGCTAGTAGTAGTAGGGAACTGGTGGTTCTAACTCAAAGGGATGCCGACAATTTATGACCCTTTTTTCGACCCCTTGATTTTTGACCCTTACAATATTATAATTTATGACCTCATTGAATTTTATTACCCTTTTTTCGATCCTTTGTTTTTTGACTCCTACAATATTTTAATTTATGCCCATTTTTCCCATGATCGTGTCCCTCCTTTGATAAGACTAGGGGGGAGAACAAAGGATTTACATTCCTAGGCCACCACATTATCAGCAGCGTCTGTGAGAAGCAGTGATCATAGGATTTGGAGTCAAGTGCGCACCTGTTCAACCTGCGTCACATTGTACGCCTGCAAGCTAGCCACAATCATAGATGGCATTCTTAAGGACAACAACAACAAGATTCTTGAGAAGCAGTGATCAGCGGAACAGATTTGGCTATTTACCTAACTAGTGTTAGAGTCAATTGTGCGCCTCTTTGACGTGCGTAGCATTGTAAACCTGCAACACACGTCAAAAAATTAATTTTTATGGTCATGAGAAGCAGTGTGCAAAGGAAGAAAGGAGAGAGATTAGAGACAAGCGAACGCTTGTTCGATGTACTGGAGTTCTGTGAACAAGGCATGGGAATTTTCCTACGCAGCAGCAGCAGCAGCGGCAGGATCAATACATTGCTTCTAAGCAAGAGTATTGATACTTGTTGATTAAGATTAAAATGTGTTAGAGGGGGAAAAAGTTAGGGAGAGAAAGTGTTAGAAGGAGAATGTATGTTAGAGGGGGAAAGAGCTAGAGAGAGAAAGTGTTAGAAGGAGAATGTGTTATAGAGGGGGAAAGAGCTAGAGAGAGAAAGTGTTAGAAGGAGAATGTGTGTTAGAGGGGGAAAGAGTTATAGGGGGAAAGTGTTAGGAGGAGAATGTGTGTTAGAGGGGGAAAGTGATCCTGCTTGTATTAATTTAATGAGCCACGCCCCCTTATACGATTTTGATTGGCCCCCACCATCCTTAATATGAAAACTATTTTCCAATCCTTTGGGCTTGATATTTAAATATTTAGCACCATCCCTTTCTAACCTTTGGTATTATATATATATATATATATATATATATTATATATACCTGTTTTTATTTTGGTCAAGTGCTAGGAAAATCTTATATCCTGCATTGACCTCAAAACGAATAAAAGAGGTACTTTTGACTGAAAAACCATCAGTAGCTCTGAAAATTTACAAGTGTAATTCTGAAAATTTTTCTTCCGTGTTTTTAAACGTTTGTGTTTTTAAATTTTTGAAAAATAAAAAATAAATTAAAAAAAATAAAACAAAATGGCTGCAAACGGGAACTACAACGTTGTCTACACCACCGCCTCAGCGAACGACTTAGCTGAGATTTTCGGCACCGAAACGAGACCCCACACTCCAGGATCTCAAACATCTACAGCCACCTCTAGCATCACTAACAAAGCCACCAGCCTCATGAAGATGTTTAACGCCACCTTCCCCAAAACACCCTTCAACACCACATACAGCAACACAGCATACACCACCTACAACAACACAGCCTACACCACCACCTCCACCATCACACACTCCGCCGCCACATACAACAACTCAACCTGCACCACCACCTACAACAATACACCCTACGCCGCTACCAACATCTTCGCCGACACCCCCAAACCTACGACAAAGTGGTGTAACATTTGTAAGGTTTATGTACTTTTTTCAAAGTGGAATGGACATTTACGGTCCAGTATCCACAAAATGCGTGTTTTTATACCTCTGAATAGAGCTGTGAAGCAGATTTCAGGTGGGTTTAAAAATCGCATCCTCACGTTGTCGTTTGAGAATAGGCGTGAGGAAATTCTTGATCCTCAGGAATTCCTCACTGATGCCTCATCGGAGCTCATTCCAATAATAGCCAATGTTTTGTCTTTACACACATCGTGTAAGATAAACTTTGAGCTATTTGCGGAATACATTAAATTCCAGCAAGACGAGATGGTGATGCAAGTCAAGTCGCATCAAACGCCTATGTGCGTTCTAACTGCTGGAAGAAATATAAAAGAAGTCTATAATCAGCATACAGAAATCATCCTACAAAAAATGGATGAGTTCCAGGAAAGGGACAGCGGATGGACAATGTCCCAAATAATAAGATTGGAGTGCAATATAAATAAATACACTCCTTTAAAAGTTTCAAATTATATTGAAACTCCAAAGGTGCTGAGAGATAAAAAGGCGATTGTGAATGTGCAAAACAGGGACGAATATTGTTTTAAATGGGCTTTAATATCGGCCCTTAAAGCATTAGACAAAAATAGTGAGAGGTGTTCGAGCTACAATGTGAATATTGACAACTCAAAAATCTATGTAAGTGATACACTTACATTAGATTTTGAGGAGTTGGAGTTTCCGCTTCCGCTCACACAAATTAAAGTGTTCGAAAGACGGAACTCCACTATCAGTATCAACGTTTTTGGATTCGATGAGGAGAAGGGAAAAGTGGTTGGCCCGCTGTATTTAACGGAGGTCGAAAGGGAACGGCATATAAGTTTATTGCTTTTAGAGAGCGATGGACGGGCGCATTTTGTGTGGATAAAAAGTTTATCAAGGTAAGTAAAAATTTCAATTTTCTTAATACTTAGTACTTACTAATACATTTTCTTTTGTTTTGAAATTTACAGACTGGTTCGCTCACAGGTAACCGGACATGTTAATAAGCTATTCTTTTGCAACACCTGCCTCAACTTTTCACATAGCGAGAAGTTATCTTTGGAGCACCGGATGAATTGTGGCAAAATAGTTTCAACGTTACCCTCATCAGAAAAAGCAAGTCTTAAATTTAAGAATTTTAATCGTAGTTTAGATGTTCCGTTTGTAGTGTATGCAGACTTCGAATGCATACTAACCCCCCTCAATACGAAAGTGAGCGCAAATGTTACAGCTACATCATTGCATGTACCTATAGCATTCTCGTACTACATTAAGTGCTCCTTTGACCCATCCTTAGACAAGTTTGTTTTAGAGACTGGTAAAGATGCAGGTGTCAAATTTGTCACATCTCTCATTAGAGATGTAAGTGAAATTTACACGACTTACCTCTCTAACATTAAACCAATGACAATGAGTGCTGAGGAGGAAAATAGTTTTCGATATGCAGTTAATTGCCATATCTGCAGGAAAATTCTGGGAACCGACCGAGTGCGTGACCATTGTCATTTAACGGGTCAGTACAGGGGTCCAGCCCATAATGTTTGCAATATTAATTTTCAAATTGCACCTTTTGTTCCCGTTTTCTTTCACAATTTTTCGCGGTATGACTCCCATCTTTTCGTTAGGGAACTTAACAAAGTGGAGGGTGATATAAAAGTACTCCCACTAAATAAGGAGGTATACATATCACTCTCCAAATGTACATACATAGCGTCCCATGACAAAAATTTAGAAATTAGATTTTTAGACACGTTTCGCTTTATGGCAACCAGCTTAGATGCTTTAAGTAGTAATCTAAGTACTGAATGTTTCGAGAGCGTTAAGCGTTTTTATCCCTCTGAGGAAGAGTTTAATTTATTACGTAGAAAGGGTGTCTTTCCATATGAGTTTTTGGACTCAGAAAACCGACTAGCTGAAACCTCTCTCCCTCCAAGGGAGAAGTTCTTTAATAGTTTAACCAATAAAGAATGTTCGCTTGAGGACTACTTACATGCACAACATGTATGGAAAGTTTTCAATTGTCAATCATTAAAAGAATATATGGAGCTTTATCTCAAAACAGATGTTCTTTTATTGACTGACGTTTTTCAAAATTTTCGCGCAATATGCAAGAAAATATATTCTCTAGATCCTTCACACTATTACACCACACCCGGTTTGTCATGGGATGCTATGCTTAAAACGACCGAAATAGAATTAGATCTGCTAACTGATATTGATATGTATAAATTTATTCAGAATGGTATTAGGGGTGGTTTGGTTCAGTGCTGTAAACGGTACTCTTAAGCCAACCATATGTATATGGATGCGTATGACGCAAGCAAACCATCTGAATACTTAATGTATCTAGATGCAAATAATTTGTATGGCTGGGCAATGTCTCAGAGCCTTCCATACACTGGTTTTCAGTGGATGAATGATGATGAGATCGTGTCACTAGATGTTGCTCAAATAGACGCAAATTCTGAGTATGGCTACATTTTAGAAGTAGACCTTATATATCCTGATACCTTACATGATTATCACAATGATCTACCCTTTTGTCCGCTCAACCAAAAACCTACACCAGAAGCAAAAGTGTGTAAACTTGTTGCTGACCTTAGGTCAAAAAATAAATACCCAATTCATTACAAAAACCTTCAGCAATGTTTACGTAATGGTTTAATATTGTCGAAAATACATCGAGTTTTAAAATTTAAACAGGCACCTTGGCTTAAAAAGTATATTGATCTAAACACTTTCCATAGAACTTTAGCGAAAAATAATTTTGAAAAAGACTTTTTTAAACTTTTAAATAACGCAGTATATGGGAAGACAATGGAGAACGTTGAAAAACGTAAAGATGTTAAGATTGTCACTTCGTGGGAAACCACATCATGCAATCGATTAGGTGCACGTTCGCTTATTGCAAAGGCTAGTTTTCACAGCTCTGCGCAATTTGCTGAAGACATGTATGCTATTCAGATGCAGCGGCTCCATAATGTTTATGACAAGCCAATGTACTTAGGGTTTACAGTTTAAGAACTGTCCAAATGGCAGATGTATGATTTCCATTACGATTATATTAAACCAAAACTTCAAGAAAAAGTCACATTGAATTATATGGATACAGACTCGTTCATATATTCAATACAGACTAATGACTTTTACGCAGATATTGCTGAAGGTGTAGAAATGAAGTTTGATACGTCCGAGTACCCTGAGGAGTTAGCTAAGTTATACGGGATTAAGAGGTGCAATAAAAAAGTCTTGGGTATGATGAAGGATGAGAACTGTGGCAAACGAATGCTGGATTTTGTTGGTCTCAGAGCGAAAATGTATTCATTGTCTCTTGAGGGGGGTGGCTGTGTTAAAAAATCAAAGGGTGTAAAGAAGTCTGCATTAGATAAGCTTACTATAAATAGTTATAAAGAATGCATTTTTAATAATAAAATATTTAATGATGAAATGATGTTGTTTAGATCTAAGATCCACAACTTGTATACACATAAGATAAAAAAAACTACTTTAAGCTCTAATGATGACAAAAGAAAAATAAGGTCTGACGGTATAAATACCTATGCCTGGGGTCATTATAAAATTGAATCCCACATATATTAATAGCTTTATATTGTTAAATGAAAATAAATAAAAATAAAACTAAGAATAAGAATAACAGAAAAAAAAGCACATATACCTTAATTATGTATAAAAAAATACATTAGTAAAAATAATCTGTAAGTTATAATAATATGAAAAACCTATAAAAAAAAAGCCTGTAAAAACATGTACAAAACCTGTAAAAAAAAAAAAAAGCCTGTAAAAAAACCTGTAAATAATAAAAAAAAATAAAAAAATATAAAAAACATATTGGTGTTATAGTTTAAAAACTTTCTTCTTTATTTAAAAATAACGAAATAAATAATTATCTTTAAGTAATAATAATAATATCAAAACCTGTAAAAAAAGCCTGTAAATAATAATAATTTTTTGAAACAAAAAATAAATAAAAAAACATTTAAAATTCAATTTAAAAAAGTATATTTTATATTTTATTTTATATTTGTGTATGTTTATGCATATGTATATTATGTATATATATATGTATATTTATATATAAAAAAAAAAAAAAAAAAAATCTAATTCAGTTTAAAAACCTCTGGAAAATCCATCCCGTTGAGGATGATATCCAGCGAGCTCCTAAATGTGGAGTCCAGCTCCGGGAACAGGGGCTCCGGTTCGCCTACACTCGACTCCCAATAGGGCGATGGGGTTGACTCTCGTGGAGCCCAGATCCTCTGCTCGGGTTCTGGCGTCCTTCGTGGTCTCCTCCAGGGTGCGTCAAACGGGGCAGGGATTTGAGTCTAATTACCCAGCGGGCCATTCCGGGAAACGGGCGGCGGCATCTCCGGTTTCTTCCCTGATTGATGGGATCGTACACCTATATGCTTGCTCTGCACTGCCTTTTTATACCCATCAGCAGCACACACAAACACACACACACACACACACACACACACACACACACACACACACATACACATGCGCAATACAGGTAACAATTATCCTGCCCACATTTAAAATAGGAAAGTGTCACAAAAAGAGTGACGCGCCCAATAACTGTAGCAACCAATAGAGTGACGACCAATACCTGCTGCTTCAAAGAACGTCATTTTTATTTATCCAAGAGTTGTGCGCATTCGAGAACCCTAACCATTTAACAAGTACCTGCCCTTTTCTTTTTTCTATTATTTTCTCAACTAGGTAAGTGTGCGGAAACTTTGTTTTTGATAGTTCCTCTTTATAAAAACCGCCTTTCACTTCGATACCCTCATAGTCTTTCAATATGTATGTAGTAGGGTATGTATTTTGTATTTTTTTAACTTGAAAAATTTCACTTGTCCAGTTTGGGGTATACCCTTTCTCAAATAAATGTTTATGTTTACTTATACGCACATAGTCATTTACTTTGAATTTGCTACCACCAAATATTTTTAAGTGACTGTAAACAGTATTTAATAACATCTGTTCATTTGAGGAATTCACTTTTATAGGTGGCATTTTAATTGTTCTATGATATTGATTATTGTACTCTTTAATCAACCGCTTATACAAGCTAAACTCTCTCCACATCATTTCCTTTAAAGTTCTATTAAAACGCTCAACAATCGATGCCTTAAGTACACTATAGCTTGATTATTGATTAATGTCATGTTTTTTACACAAGTTTTTAAAATCAGTATTAAAAAATTCTTTTCCATCATCCGTTTGTAAATTCTTTGGAATTCTATTCCCTTTAAAAATGTCCGCGAACGCTTGTGTAACTTCTTTTCCAGATTTTGACTTCAATGCTACTCCCCACGCATATTTGGAAAACGTATCAATGATTGTCAATAGAAATCGATATCCCTTATTAGATGAGGAGTACTTTCCCATTTCTACTAAGTCTGCCTGCCAATGATCACCGATTCCCTTCATTACAACTCTTCTTCGCTTAAAATTTTTACGTGCAGGAGCATGTAATTCTTTCACTAATTCCCGTTTGCTCATATTGGAATGTAGCACGTCTTGTTGGTTTTATTTTTTTTTTTATTTATTTATTTCCTTTATAACGTAGTACAATGTTGTTGTTGACGACGTCTTTTTTTATTGTGTCGAGAGAAAAATTTTGAGAAACATCTTTTTCACCATAGGTGCCTTCTCCATCAGTATCGTAATCCATACTATCCATATACACTTCCACGATTTAAGTCCCATGTTTCTTGATATAGTAATAATTACATGAGATATAACCAACAGTGGTGGGGGTCAATCAGCATTTAACGGGTTTTGATAAATTGCATTTACTTATATATCATTTTAATTTATTTATTAATATTTTTCTTTCGTTTTTGTTACGTAGGGGTACAGGCACCTCATCCGCTCTTAGTCTTTATTTTTAAAATGGTAGGATTCTCAAAACAGCCAATTACAAATGTAAAATATTTATTAAGTATTTCTTTTAAATTTTCGATACTCTTTATAATATTGTTTAAGTTCTCTTGAAACAAATCAATTTTTTGGTTTCTCTGCCTTATTAATAATAATGAGATGGTGTGACTTATATCATTTTTCACTAGAATTAATACTCAATCAACGTATTCTTTTATTACCAAGTCATTCGCCTCCTGCGGTTGTATACAACATCTGATTCGTTTTTTCTGTATATTTAAATTTCCATCCTCATCAACGATAAAACCCACCAATCTTTTTCCATTTCTGTGCAAATACTCAAAATGCTTCCTATCGCTCGAGTAGTGTCCAAACTTATCTAGACTCATATTGACTTAACAGCGATCTGATTTCACATTTGGTTTTTTTCTTGATGTAACTGCTTGCTTTCATTGCTAACTTTGTTAACATCATCTAATAACTTAGTTACTTCGTTAGTTATTTCATTCATTTTGCTTTCCATATCCTTTAACTTATTATTTCTTTGTTCGACTAACTGAGTAATATAAGTCGTTTGACTTTTTTTAATTCAAATACTTCAACATCAACGTATTCTTTGATTACCAAATCATCGTTATTAATTGGACTGATTGAATTTTTATGCGTTTGTTTTGGGCATTTAGGTTACCATCCTCATCAATATGAATCCCACTCACAGCTTCAATCCCCCTTTTCAACTTCTCCGAGCGTTCTTTATCGTTCGAGAAATGACCAAACTTGTCAAGAGACATATTAATAATAAGAATATTTAATGAGTGTATATCATATTTATTAAAAAATTATGTTTGCCTCTCGCAACTCTTCAATTATCGATACAATTTCATTATTATGACTACTGTTACCAGCTGCCTGTGAAGCGATCAAAAGCTTAAGTCTATTAACAATTTCATTAGGATTATCCCAGTATACATAATTTGGTTTATGCTTGTTGAGCATCATAAGAGTTCCGCCTTTATGTGTAGATTTTTTATTATTCAAAGGTGTAGACACTGCACTTGGCTCAACAACTTTCGGGAAAAGTTTTTTTTATTATATCAGTATACTTTTTGGAGCGATTACCCTTTAGTGCTTCATTTGGCTGATGATTTCTTCTGTGAGCATTTGTTTTTGACAAGATTTCCTTATATGCATCCAGATCCAATTGGTTATAAGCATGTGGATTTTTTAAAAAGATTAAAGAATACAATCCAGGAGTAAGATTCCACTTTTCACCCGTTTCCAGTTCAAGTCTTTTGTTGTTTACGTTTATTTTAGAGCTGCCTAATTTAGTTTCTCCTTTATTTTTACTTGGTCCAAACGCTTTATCTAACTGTCCCTCACGCTCTAACTCATTTAGACTGAGATTAAAACTATCATCATGTACTACATTTGACTGATTATAATCTTTTTGGCTTGCTGTAGTGAGGTTAGTATAGCTTTGATTACTCGATATAAGCGAATCATGGATTGACTGTTTTTCATCAATTTCCCCATCTATTGCGTCATAAAATTCACTAGTATTATTTCCATTCTCTGCCACCTCATTTAAACTTTTATCTTTCTCTTCTTTTTTGATTCGGGGGGTATGGCTTAATTTCCCTATTTCCTTTAATAATCTTTTTGAGTGGTTCTGTTATAGGCTTAAATGTTTCCTCCAACTGGTATTCATTTGCGGCTTTACCTAATTTAATACTTCGAAATTTTCTTTTTAACGCGTTTCTTGTTTTTGTTAGCCCCTTTAGTATATGCTCATTCATTTTAGTATATTTATGATAGTAAGCCAATAAACAGTGTTTTTTTTTCTGTTATTTTTATGTTTTTCAGAAATAGTGTAATTTTTTTTTGCTGTTATTTTTATGTTTTTCAGAAACAGTGTTTTTTCTGTTATTTGTTGTTATTTTTCAGAAACAGTGTTTTTTCTGTTATTTGTTGTTATTTTTCATAAACAGCTTGTAGTTTTCCTGTTATTATTGTTGTTTTTCAGATAGAGCTTTTTGTTTTGTTGTTATTTTTTTTTTAGAAACAGTGTTTTTTTTTTTGCTGTTATTTTTGATTTTTTCCGAAACAAGGTGTTGTTTGATGTTTTTGGTTTTCAAGAAACAGGGGGCCTGCTATATGTGAACTAATCAGATACTCCAAACAAACTGAGATAGTTTACATACAATATTTATATATATATATACTCATAAATGATAAAATTTTTTTTCCTTCTTTATTAAACCATTTAAATGTAAAGGATTTATTTTGATTGATATAAAAATTATTTTAAAAAAGATTTTGCGGTGAGCATTAAAAACTTAAGACATAAGTGACCGCAGTTAAAAGTACCAAATTGTTGTACTTGATTATAATTGTATTGAATGTTCTCTCCCAAATATCTTATAAGTTCTATAGGGGGTGGCAAATTTCCAAAACTATCAAAATATCTGCATTCCTCATCCGCCTTATAGTAAGCTACCCAATGAGTTCCAGCTCCAGTTGACGAGTCCAAATTAACGATGCCGCATTCTCTTTTTCTTACATTTTTCGGTAAAGAGTTTCTCATGTAAACCCCTCTAAAATGTGGGATATGTTTGCGTGCGAAGTTTATAATATCAATGTTCAAAAGCGGTTTATTGGGCAGCTCATTTATAAAAAATTAATTTTTTTATTTGTGGTTATACCAAAACCTTTTTGATACGGTTTTAAATAGAGTCCACTACCTAAAGCAATGGCCTCCATTTTTCTATTATGACGTTTATTCTCTTCTAGCTCTTTTTTGCATTCTTAGCACTATTAATGCTTCTAGCAATAGCTGCTCCACCAGATGCCATTCCTCCTAATGCACTGAGCGCTGTCAAGATTGGTACAAGTGGTAAAAAACCTCCAATTTTAGGAACGTTGATTACTCTAGGAATAACAGCAGTATTTTTCTTATTTCCAATGGTCTTAGACATAGCTTTTCGGGCTACTTTAATCGCAGCTTGAATGTCAAGTGGTTTTTCTTTCTTTAACACTCGTGTTGCGTCTCGAACAAGAGTCATAAATTTCTTTTTATTTTTACATGGTTTTCGTTTCTTTTGCTTTTGTGGAAGTCCCATATTGAAACTCCAAAGGTGCTGAGAGATAAAAAGGCGATTGTGAATGTGCAAAACAGGGACGAATATTGTTTTAAATGGGCTTTAATATCGGCCCTTAAAGCATTAGACAAAAATATTGAGAGGTGTTCGAGCTACAATGTGAATATTGACAACTCAAAAATCTATGTAAGTGATACACTTACATTAGATTTTGAGGAGTTGGAGTTTCCGCTTCCGCTCACACAAATTAAAGTGTTCGAAAGATGGAACTCAACTATCAGTATCAACGTTTTTGGATTCGATGAGGAGAAGGGAAAAGTGGTTGGCCCGCTGTATTTAACGGAGGTCGAAAGGGAACGGCATATAAGTTTATTGCTTTTAGAGAGCGATGGACGGGCGCATTTTGTGTGGATAAAAAGTTTATCAAGGTAAGTAAAAATTTAAATTTTCTTAATACTTAGTACTTACTAATACATTTTCTTTTGTTTTGAAATTTACAGACTGGTTCGCTCACAGGTAACCGGACATGTTAATAAGCTATTCTTTTGCAACACCTGCCTCAACTTTTCACATAGCGAGAAGTTATCTTTGGAGCACCGGATGAATTGTGGCAAAATAGTTTCAACGTTACCCTCATCAGAAAAAGCAAGTCTTAAATTTAAGAATTTTAATCGTAGTTTAGATGTTCCGTTTGTAGTGTATGCAGACTTCGAATGCATACTAACCCCCTCAATACGAAAGTGAGCGCAAATGTTACAGCTACATCATTGCATGTACCTATAGCATTCTCGTACTACATTAAGTGCTCCTTTGACCCATCCTTAGACAAGTTTGTTTTAGAGACTGGTAAAGATGCAGGTGTCAAATTTGTCACATCTCTCATTAGAGATGTAAGTGAAATTTACACGACTTACCTCTCTAACATTAAACCAATGACAATGAGTGCTGAGGAGGAAAATAGTTTTCGATATGCAGTTAATTGCCATATCTGCAGGAAAATTCTGGGAACCGACCGAGTGCGTGACCATTGTCATTTAACGGGTCAGTACAGGGGTCCAGCCCATAATGTTTGCAATATTAATTTTCAAATTGCACCTTTTGTTCCCGTTTTCTTTCACAATTTTTCGCGGTATGACTCCCATCTTTTCGTTAGGGAACTTAACAAAGTGGAGGGTGATATAAAAGTACTCCCACTAAATAAGGAGCTATACATATCACTCTCCAAATTTACATACATAGCGTCCCATGACAAAAATTTAGAAATTAGATTTTTAGACACGTTTCGCTTTATGGCAACCAGCTTAGATGCTTTAAGTAGTAATCTAAGTACTGAATGTTTCGAGAGCGTTAAGCGTTTTTATCCCTCTGAGGAAGAGTTTAATTTATTACGTAGAAAAGGTGTCTTTCCATATGAGTTTTTGGACTCAGAAAACCGACTAGCTGAAACCTCTCTCCCTCCAAGGGAGAAGTTCTTTAATAGTTTAACCAATAAAGAATGTTCGCTTGAGGACTACTTACATGCACAACATGTATGGAAAGTTTTCAATTGTCAATCATTAAAAGAATATATGGAGCTTTATCTCAAAACAGATGTTCTTTTATTGACTGACGTTTTTCAAAATTTTCGCGCAATATGCAAGAAAATATATTCTCTAGATGCTGCACACTATTACACCACACCCGGTCTGTCATGGGATGCTATGCTTAAAACGACCGAAATAGAATTAGATCTGCTAACTGATATTGATATGTATAGATTTATTCAGAATGGTATTAGGGGTGGTTTGGTTCAGTGCTGTAAACGGTACTCTAAAGCCAACCATATGTATATGGATGCGTATGACGCAAGCAAACCATCTGAATACTTAATGTATCTAGATGCAAATAATTTGTATGGCTGGGCAATGTCTCAGAGCCTTCCATACACTGGTTTTCAGTGGATGAATGATGATGAGATCGCGTCACTAGATGTTGCTCAAATAGACGCAAATTCTGAGTATGGCTACATTTTAGAAGTAGACCTTATATATCCTGATACCTTACATGATTATCACAATGATCTACCCTTTTGTCCGCTCAACCAAAAACCTACACCAGAAGCAAAAGTGTGTAAACTTGTTGCTGACCTTAGGTCAAAAAATAAATACCCAATTCATTACAAAAACCTTCAGCAATGTTTACGTAATGGTTTAATATTGTCGAAAATACATCGAGTTTTAAAATTTAAACAGGCACCTTGGCTTAAAAAGTATATTGATCTAAACACTTCCCATAGAACTTTAGCGAAAAATAATTTTGAAAAAGACTTTTAAATAACGCAGTATATGGGAAGACAATGGAGAACGTTGAAAAACGTAAAGATGTTAAGATTGTCACTTCGTGGGAAACCACATCATGCAATCGATTAGGTGCACGTTCGCTTATTGCAAAGGCTAGTTTTCACAGCTCTGCGCAATTTGCTGAAGACATGTATGCTATTCAGATGCAGCGGCTCCATAATGTTTATGACAAGCCAATGTACTTAGGGTTTACAGTTTTAGAACTGTCCAAATGGCAGATGTATGATTTCCATTACGATTATATTAAACCAAAATTTCAAGAAAAAGTCACCTTGAATTATATGGATACAGACTCGTTCATATATTCAATACAGACTAATGACTTTTACGCAGATATTGCTGAAGATGTAGAAATGAAGTTTGATACGTCCGAGTACCCTGAGGAGTTAGCTAAGTTATACGGGATTAAGAGGTGCAATAAAAAAGTCTTGGGTATGATGAAGGATGAGAACTGTGGCAAACGAATGCTGGAGTTTGTTGGTCTCAGAGCGAAAATGTATTCATTGTCTCTTGAGGGGGGTGGCTGTGTTAAAAAATCAAAGGGTGTAAAGAAGTCTGCATTAGATAAGCTTACTATAAATAGTTATAAATAATGCCTTTTTAATAATAAAATATTTAATGATGAAATGATGTTGTTTAGATCTAAGATCCACAACATGTATACACATAAGATAAAAAAAACTACTTTAAGCTCTAATGATGACAAAAGAAAAATAAGGTCTGACGGTATAAATACCTATGCCTGGGGTCATTATAAAATTGAATCCCACATATATTAATAGCTTTATATTGTTAAATGAAAATAAATAAAAATAAAAATAAGAATAAGAATAACAGAAAGAAAAAGCACATATACCTTAATTATGTATAAAAAAAAATACATTAGTAAAAATAATCTGTAAGTTATAATAATATGAAAAACCTATAAAAAAAGCCTGTAAAAACTTGTACAAAACCTGTAAAAAAAAAAAGCCTGTAAAAAAACCTGTAAATAATAAAATAAAAATAAAAAAAATATAAAAAACATATTGGTGTTATAGTTTAAAAACTTTCTTCTTTATTTAAAAATAACGAAATAAATAATTATCTTTAAGTAATAATAATAATATCAAAACCTGTAAAAAAAGCCTGTAAATAATAATAATTTTTTGAAACAAAAAATAAATAAAAAAACATTTAAAATTCAATTTAAAAAAGTATATTTTATATTTTATTTTATATTTGTGTATGTTTATGTATATGTATATTATGTATATATATATGTATATTTATATATATAAAAAAAAAAAATAAATCTAATTCAGTTTAAAAATCCTCTGGAAAATCCATCCCGTTGAGGATGATATCCAGCGAGCTCCTAAATGTGGAGTCCAGCTCCGGGAACAGGGGCTCCGGTTCGCCTACACTCGACTCCCAATAGGGCGATGGGGTTGACTCTCGTGGAGCCCAGATCCTCTGCTCGGGTGCTGGCGTCCTTCGTGGTCTCCTCCAGGGTGCGTCAAACGGGGCAGGGGATTTGAGTCTAATTACCCAGCGGGCCATTCCGGGAAACGGGCGGCGGCATCTCCGGTTTCTTCCCTGATTGATGGGATCGTACACCTATGCTATGCTCTGCACTGCCTTTCTATACCCATCAGCAGCACACACAAACACACACACACACACACACACACACACACACACACACACACACACACACACACACACACACACACACCGTGTGGTGGCGGTGCATAGAATACCACCTCAGCCGGCCACGGCTTGTCGTAGGAGGCGACTAAAGTGGCATCAAGACCTAGCCCAGTACGGTCTTGATTAGGACACTGGACGCAAAGGAAAGGATTTGACGACAAGGGCTGACAGCGTGCGGTATTCTGGCATGTTAGTAAGCGGAGTGAAATCTTGCCGAAACCACTGCCAGGCTAATGCCGCAACTGCCTCCGTCCCGTTAAAACCTTGGCAGGTCTCCAAGTACGATCGTTGGACCGTCCCCATTTAGTTGGGCGCACAAGCTCAGATGTAACATTCCTGACTAGCGCGGATCCGGCTCTGAACAGACGACCCCATAAAGGCGTCTGTCAACCCTCGCATGGCCTCCCTGCATGCATAGACAACCATGGGATCACTAAACGCGATTGTGCTACGACCAACGATAACGGCTTGGAGTTGGGACCCAATTGATTATGAACCCCACTAAAAAACATGATGATGGTATGGCGGAGGAGAACAACGGGACAGAGAGCCAAACGTTTAGGAGGAGCAGTAAGCTGCTAAGGTCACCGGTGCTCAGTAACGGAATTAGACCAACGGCCGAAGGAGGGCTAGGAGCAGAAGCGGCTGCACATGCGAAGGGTACGGAGAAACCCATGGAGCAGTCGAGTAGCGGCCCACTGCTGGACCTCGGAAAAGAGATAAGCAAGCTCGTGGAGATGATGGAGGAGGGAAAGCGGCGATCGATCCACCAGCCTATGAGAGATGCGATAGAGAACATCAGGGCGCTCTTCGAGCTGGTGGCCATCAAGATGCACGACGACGGAGCTAAGGCGGTGATAAGAGCGAACCAGTCCTCGCAAACATCACCACTCTTCAAGATGACGGTGGAAGCAAAGCGGAGACAAGGGCCGGGAGCTGGCACACCAGGCAGTAAAAAGAGAAGGGAAGGGAATGATGCAGGAATCAAGGAGACCCCATCTGCCAAAGTGGTAACCAACCCCGAGGAGGCCACACCAGCACATGGTATGACTGTGAGGAAAGAGGCTGCATGGAAGAAGGTGACATCAAAGCGCAAGCCGCCCAAAAATAAGAAGGGACTGACGGAGAAGATAAGGCCGGATGCAATAGTCATCAAGACGAAGGGAGAAGCCAGCTATGTGGACATTCTACGGAAAATTAAGGCGGATGAAAAGCTGCAGGGTTTAGGAGACGCAGTGTCAAGAATAAGGAGGACTCAAAAGGGGGAGTTGCTCCTGCAGCTCACCAAAGCAGGAGGCGCAGCCGACAACTATAAGAGCCTGGTTGAAGGGACACTGGGAGAACAGGTGGAGGTCCACACCCTTTCGCATCGGGTGGAAATCGAGTGCCGCGACTTGGACGAGAGCACCACCAAGGAAGAGATATGCATGGCGTTGAAGAACCAGCTGATGATTGAGGTGGAGGTAAGGGATATCTACCTGAGGAGTGTTTATGGGGAGACCCAAGCCGCAACGATCAGGATGCCAGCCGAGAGCGCACGCAAGGCGCTAGAAAAGGGATCGCTGAAAGTCGGCTGGGTGAGGTGCAGGCTGAAAGAGCGCGTCGCGGTGGTCAAGTGCTTCAGATGCCTAGAATTTGGACATATGGCCCGCAACTGCAGCAGCGAGATTGATAGATCAAAGATGTGCAGGAGGTGTGGTCAGGAGGGCCACATAGCCAAGGATTGTCGGAGCGACCCTCAGTGCATGCTCTGCAAAGATATGAACAATGAGTGGAGGCACGTGGCGGGAAGTGGGCGTTGTCCGCTATTCAGGAAGGCTCTTCAACAGCCAAAATGAATTGTGTTCAACTAAATCTTAACCACTGCGAGGCGGCTCAGGCACTACTGAGACAAACGGCGAGGGATTTGCATACGGATGTCGCATTGATTTGCGAGCCGTATAGGAGGATCCCAGGGAACGGATGGGCAGTCAGCAAATGCGGGAAGGCAGCTATATGGACAGTAGAGTCACCACCACAGGACGTGAATGGGAGGAGTGAGGGATTTGTGCGGGCAAAGCTCAAAGGCATCACCTTTTACAGTTGCTACGCACCACCGAGCTGGGATCTTGGTCGCTTCCAGAGCATGGTAGCAAGCCTGGTGGATGACGCACGCGGAAGGACCCCCTGGTCTTAGCGGGCGACTTCAACGCATGGGCGCATGAGTGGGGAAGTAGGCTGACGAATGCCAGAGGAGCCTTCTTGGTGGAGTCCCTAGCACTGCTGGACGTAGTCTTGGCCAACGATGGGTGCACGGAGACATATCACAGGGCTGGAGGTGGATCAATTATTGATTTAACGTACCTCAGCAGTTCTCTCTGTAGAAAAACAAAGTGGAGGGTGGGTAGTGAATTCACGCATAGTGATCACCATGCGATTCACTACAGGATTGGAGGCGTGAAGAGGCAGCCACCGAAACTGACAGGCCCGAAATGGAAGGACAGCAGCCTGGATGAAGAAACGTTAGCGGAGTTCGTACGGAACGCTAATTGCTCACCCGCACCGGGAGAGAGCAAGGCGGACAAGCTCTCCAAGCTCATAGACGAAGCATGTGACTGCTCCATGCCAAGAAGAAAACCAAGCAGAAGAGGAGCACCCTGCTACTGGTGGACTGAGGAGATAAGAATACTGAGGAAAGAGTGTCTGCGAACGAGAAGGCAATCCCAACGGGCCAGAGGACACCCGGACCAACGATCCAAGGAGGAAGCGTTTAAAGTGGCGAAACGTGCGCTTAAACAGAGCATCAAAGCCAGTAAGAGGGAGTGCTTCCGGAAAATTTGCGATGAGGCGGAGGTCGACCCGTGGGGTACGGCCTACAAAGTGGTGACTAGGAGGTTGAGAGGTCAGACCACGCTGCGCGTGACATGCCCAAGACTGCTGGGCACTATAGTGGAGGCATTATTCCCTCACGATCCGGTGAGACGTGTGCAAGAGCAGGGGCATCACGTTGGTCTGCCTGAACCTGTACGACCGGAGGAAGTGATCTTGGCAGCGGGCCAGTTTGGCGACAGGAAGGCACCGGGCCCCGACGGCGTCCCCAACAGTGTCCTGAAGAGGATCTCGCTGGTAAGACCGGACTTCATGGCAGAGGTTTACAACGAGTGCTTGCTGGAGGGAGTGTTTCCAAAGCAATGGAAACGGCAGCGCCTTGTACTGCTGCCCAAGGGGACGAAGCCCGTGGAAGAACCCTCAGGATACCGCCCAATATGCCTGCTGAGCACGGTGGGTAAAGTATTCGAGAGGATAATCTACGGTCGCTTGCTGAAAGTAGCCGAGGAGAATGGAGCACTTTCGGAGCACCAGTTTGGCTTCCGAAAAGCCAGGTCAACGGTGGACGCAATAGAGATGGTGGTGGATATAGCTTCAAAGGCAATCGAAGGAGCAAGATGGCGATGGGGGACGAAGGAGTACTGTGCGGTGGTAACGTTGGACATAAGAAACGCGTTCAACACGGCCAGATGGTCACGGATTCAGGATGTGCTCGCTCGAATAGGAGTTCCGGACTACCTCCTACGAATAATCAGCAGTTATCTGTCGGAGAGGGTGCTCGAGTACGACACGGACGATGGCTTGAAGCGGCACAACGTTACGGCGGGTGTTCCACAAGGATCGGTCCTCGGACCACTCCTTTGGAACTTGATGTACGACGACGTCCTGAGACTGCAACTTCCAAATGGGTGCAGACTAATCGGTTTCGCAGATGACCTAGCGCTTGTGGTAGTGGCCAAAAAGGTCGAGCAGGTAGAAGCGGCCGTTAGCGCGGCAGCCGACACGATCGCGGAGTGGCTCGAGCAGGCCGGACTGGAACTAGCATGCCATAAGACGGAGGCAGTGCTCATTACGAGCAGAAAGGTGTTGGAGTTTGCTACCTTCAGAGTGGGCAATGCGCTCGTGAAGTCGAAGGAAGCCATTAAGTATCTCGGTGTCATGGTCGACAACCGATTGAACTTTGGAGCTCACATCAGATATGTCACAGGAAAGGCGCTAAGGACACAAGCGGCACTGGCAGGCATGCTGCCGAACATTGGAGGACCGAAAGCAGGTAGAAGACGACTGCTGTCACAAGTAGTTTCGTCTATTCTACTGTATGCAGCGCCTATATGGGCATCGGCGGTGACCACAAATAGTGGCATGAAGAAGAGGCTGGCGGCGCCATACAGGCTTTCGGCGCTACGCGTAATATCTGCGTTCAGGACGGTTTCCGAAGACGCAGCCCTGGTGCTGGCCGGGATGGTGCCGGTGGACATCCTGGCGGAGGAGATGAAGAGGATCCGCACAGCACGGCGAGACACGGGCGTGTCCGCTGCAGATGCCAAGAAGGAGGCAAGACAGGAATCCCTGATCAGGTGGCAGAGAAGGTGGGATGCGGCCAGCGGAGGTAGATGGACGCACCGCCTGATCCCAGATGTCAGCGGTTGGCTTGGCCGCGGAGTTGGACAGGTGGACTTCCACCTAACGCAATTCCTCACGGGCCACGGAGGATACAGGAAGTATCTCCACCGCTTCAAACACGAGGACAGCCCGGTGTGCCAGTGCGGCCAAGGGGAGGATGAGGACCCGGAGCACGTTCTGTACAGCTGCAGACGATACGCTGGAAGAACAAGAACAGTGCCATCAACGGAGAACTTGCTGAAGTTCATGCTGGAGTCGGAGGACAACTGGGAGAGTATGCGTCAGCTCATAATAGGCATCCAGATTAATCTGAGACGATGTGAGAAGAGCGACGTGAAAGGTTGTTAGCCTAAGCTTAACCAACGCCAAAAAGCTTTCAGCTGGCCGCAAAAGAACCCTAAGAACTAGGCCAGCAGCCGGGGCTTTTTAGGAGAGTTCGGCGTGCTGACGTGCGGTCTCATCAACATAGACCCACCTCCCTCCCTCCCTCCCTCTTATCCAACTATACAGGGGTGGCATGCAATTTAACCTCACAGCAGCGTTGTTCGCGGCGTCTAAGTGCAGCGCATTGCGCGCATTACATAATAAATTCTCAGCTTATTTGCATAGTTTTGTGGTTGTGAGCAATGTCCAACCCAAGTTAATGGAATTTCGTAATAAATTTCGCAACGAGTTGGTTAAGCAGACTTTAACAGCTCATTGCAGTCATGGCGCTAAAACTGTGTTGGGAGCAATAAGCCCAGCATTTACAACAAGTGCCAAATGCACATCAGCAACACAGTATAACAAAAGCAACAGCTATAGAAGTAGGAGTAGGAGCAGTTGGCGTTAGTAACTAAAGAAATACACCGCTGCCGATGACTTTTCAAGAACTGCCGTCGACTGGCGGCTGTCGCCGGAAGCGCAATGTTGCTGGCGGGCAGGGAACAAGCAGGCAGTCAGCGGAAACAGCAGCGCAGTAAAAGTCGCACTGCTTCTGTGGTTGTCAGTTGTTTTAACAGCTTAGCCTCTCTTACTGCTGCGGCTGCTGCTGCTTTTTGTTGGGCTTGGAGATTGTCACGGAAATGTGATGTCAATTTGCTCGACGTCAACTTTTAAGTTTTGCTCTTTAGTTTGATTTGTGCTTTACGTTTTTAAGTTTGTGGAGTGTGCCTTGTAATTGTTGTATGTGTGTGAATAGGTTGAATTATACAACTCCTTAACAATCGTACAATATTGACATAAAAATGAAGGCAATTTGCATGCCACAATTTTCCCACCACTCACCATGCATTCTTCCATTATGAACTCGCGGAAAACTTTTGCTGAGCCTACTGAAAAGTTTAACTTTAAATATTGACAGCAACTGTCGGAAACTCATGCTGCCACATTTTAATACCCTGCACTCAGCTGCACTTTATCAAAAAGTTTGTCCTCGAATCAATTTGCCCTCTACACATTTTATGCATTGAACAAAGTTTTTTTTTTTCTTTTTTGTGTGCAATCTTTGACAGTTTTGATGGCAATTATTAATTTTTTGCACTTTTCAATTTTTCAAGGCAAATCATATCGTAAACAGAGACTTCAAGCTCAAAAAGCTGAATAAAGGCTAGCTTTGTGCATACCTTACATTTTTAGAACGGCTGGAGTCAACTTGTACAATAATCCGTTAAAACTATTTGTGTTATAATAATCCCTTGTAAGATTCTTTGAGTGACAAAAGTTTTAATAGACATTAACTAAGTTCTTCAGAGCTTATTATACATAATCAATAGTTTCTTGCGCTTTTTTTCCACTTCTTTTACTCACATTTAGCTTTAGTGTTATCAATCTTAAAATTCCTTATTTGATTATCAAGCCAAGAGTTTTGTGAAGAGTGCTAAATACTTTATTACCCTGTTTCAAAATTTTGCATAAACAAAGTTTTGAACGGAAATTTCACACAGCAAAGATACCACACATAAAATATTATGCTGCAGACACACACAAGCACACTTATGGCTTAGCCCCGGTATACTTTATGTCTTTAAGAGAGCGGCCTACCTGAACATAAATACTTCAGAGACAGGCAAAGGACTCGTGAACTTAAGATAAGGATGCACAGGCTGTGTTGACAGCACATGGAGCAACAGAGAGCAAACTGACCGACGAGTCTGGAACAAAATTATTACTTAAATCACAGAGCGAGGCGACAAAAATATATAGTCTTCAACTCCTGTGCTATGCAGAAAAAAAGTGTTTAAGTCGGTGTATGTGTGTGTGTGTGTGTGTGTGTTGTGTGTAAAAAGTAGAGCTAGAAGGAAGCGCATCAATCACAAAAGAATTATGTTGGGGTAAACAAAAGCATTTGTCATGAAACAGCAGACAACAACAACAACAACAACAGATTGCAGCTTCTGCTATTGCTGTTGCTAGTGCCAACGGATTGAGGACATTAGCTTGAAAAGCTGCTAGTGGGCAGAGAATCAGGACCAAGCTGGCCAAGTTAGCTCGTGGCTGGTGGCTGTTGGCTGTTGGCTGGTCTGTCAACTGTTGGCTGGCCAAAACTTTAGACCACACACGCACACATATGCAGAGCAAAAACCTAAGGCACATAAATCTGTGCCCAGCAAAAAGGTGTGTGTGTCTTTGGTAGTCTCTATGTGTGTGTGTGTGTTTTTTTGGTGTTTGGGTGGCGTATGTGAGAGCCTTTTGAGTAATTGCACACATTTAAAATTCTTTTCACACTTGATGCCAAAGGCAAAACCTCACTTTACCACTTGTCTGCTGGCCGAGGTCTTTGAAATTGAAGTTTGGGGTCAACATACGCCAATTTCTCATCAAGTATTTATGCATAATTTTACAAAGTGCATACGAGTTGTAGCCACGCCTACAAACCCCATGCCCCGGGGTGTGGGTGACTGTAATCGGTTAGCTTTCCATATATTTCATGGCTAAATACTTTGCAGCAGTTATAAAATTTTATGAACTTGCTGCAAGTAATTTGCTCAACTCACGAGAAACTCATGTGGATCACACATATTGGCTGGTGCAAGCCTTTTGCCAGCTTCGAGCTTCTTGGCTAAAAATTTGCATTTAAATGAGTTTCGCCCAAAGGCAGCGTATCGAAACTAAATATTTGCCATGTGCCGTGGAAAAGTAGTGGCAGTGGCAGGGGCATGAGGCAGCTTGCAGGCTATTTTTACAACTTATGCAACAATGCACACATGTACACAAATATTGTGCCACACAACAACAACACAAGGTACACACTCACACTAATGCCCCAAAGATGCATTCTCAATTTTGCCAGCTTAAAGATTTACAGCTATAGCAATATTTTTAAATATTTTATTCTTAAAAGCAAAATGATTCACACTTAAAACACCGCATGTGGGAATAAACACTTAGCTAAGTACTTTGTGCACTAAAAAAAACAAAAATCTTCTAATGCACAACTTTGGAAAAAAGGCGTTTAAGTTAAAAATATTTCATATTTTGTTTGGCACGAAAAAGTTTAAATGCTAATACTCAAAAACAACAACAAACACAATGATATGCTTTGGAGCATTATTCAACAGGCAATAATAAAACAAAAAAAAAACAAAAAACATCAAAGAATTACAAACAAAATATTTTATATACATAATTTTAAATGAAAGCTGAAACTGCAGCAAGTCGGAAAACAAAATGACCAAAAATGTTTTGCAATTTGTTGCTTACTTTCATTCTAAATATTTTTATATTTAAGTAAATCACTTACACAGTTTTTGGAGCGCAGCTGTTGCCGGAAAAACAGCAGCACAAAATTAGGAATGCAAACAAATGCAAGCAGAATGCGACCAGGGTATAGACTAAATGGCCAGAGGGTTGTAAGTGGAAGAGAAAAAACTAAGTGCAAGATTCACAAAGTCATTGGAGCAGGCTGAGCAAACTAATTGAAGCTGGACCAACCTGACGTCCATCCTTGAAAAGTGAGAAGAGCAACAGAAAGAGAATTTGTGGTTTGCGTACTGTAAAATTAACTATGCTCCCAGATCGAGAAATCTCTGTTTAACATCAACTGTCTGTTTACCGTATCAATGACCTTTTGTCAAAAGCAAGCAGCAAAAAGTGTATATGTACTTAAGCAGCAAGAGAACAGCAACTAGAACAACAATATCAACAACAGCAACTGTTGGAACAGGAAGCATTTGACTTTGATTTACCGTGTAAATGCAAATTATTAAAATTACGCTTTGGTAGCTCGCAACAGAGTAACAATAAAGTACGCATTTAAACTATAAATAGATAATTTTTATCTAATTTTTTTTTCAAAATGAAGTCATAAGGACACACTAGCTAGAAGTTAAAAATAGCCATTTGAGTAAATAATTCGTTACTTTTTAAACACGCATAATAACTTTTTTTTCACACGGTAAGTCGCAAATCTTGCATACCCAATGCTATTTTTTGTAGCGACGACAACTTAACTACATAAACGGCGACCTCCTGCTCCGATCTTCAGTCGGCAACCTACAGTATTCTAGCTGTTTTTCTATTCATTTGCCCGGCGACTGGGGGCACTTTTTGCACAGCGTTGATTTCCGTTGCTGTATGTAAAAGTGCAACTTGAGGCGCACTTGCACTGAAGTGTGTGTAAAGTTGTGTTGTGTGTGTGCGTGTGCTAGTGTGTGTGTTTGTGTGTTTGTTGGCTGGCTGCAAGTGGTTAGAAAACTAAACTGTTGCCATGTGACAAGTGGCAGCTTGACGACGACTTCTATAGGAATGAAGGAGCAGCCAACAAGAAGTCATGCGACAGCAACGGCAACGGCAACAGCAACAACGACATCAACGTCAGCATCAATGACGCTTGGCGCGCACTTTGCAACAAACAAAACGAGACAGAATTCTGCAGCACCTGCTGCGATACAACTGAAAATGCAGACGACGACGACTTTGGCCTGTTGTTGTTTTAGTTAAAAACTCTAGTGCACACTCAAAATTGCCACAAAAGGCAACAGCAGCAGCAGCAGCAACAGCAACAACAACAAGAGCAACAGCAAACGCCCATTTAAGCACTCAAGTAATGAGTCGCACCGCCTGCAAGTGCAGTGAAAAGGGTTAAGTACAGGAATTTAGGGAACACACACACTCACACACATAGCGCCAACAATGTCTATTGAACCCATGCAACGGGGTTAAAGTTGAAGCTTAAACACAACATAACACAATACCAAAAGCTGAACAAAACAGTCACATGGTCATACAATGTAAAAGAAAACCATTCATCACCGGAATCGGATTATGAGCCTCATATGAGAAGGTGGAGGGAGGGCTGAGACCAAATCAATACATAAGACGCTTGAGCAGATTGTCAATGTTGCCATGGCCCTACCCCCCACCCTGGGCAACCGGCAGCAAGTAGCAACAACAATTGAAAATCATTTGAAACCTTTCAAATGGCGCACACAAAAGAAATTGATTTCATTTCAACACTCTCGTCTCGCAGTCAGCAGATTTGATTTACATTTACACCACGCTCTGTTTCTACTTAAAATGCTGCCAGCCGGCCATCAGTCCAAGAGAATAAAACAGTGAAGGGAATAGAGGGAAAAGAGAAAACGTCTGTTGCATTTGCCGGTCAAAGTGAGAGATGCATAAAAGATATGACTTGCAGAAACTCAATAAAGTTACCAATCGAAAAGCAACGAATTTAAGCGCATTTAATCGTCAGCCTGCAAGTAGGCAACGCAAAGTGCTGAATGATGCAATTATTTGTGTAAAGAAGGAAATGACTTAAGTAAAAGCCGTACTTTGCTTCTATTGCAAGTAGGCATTATAGTTAGGCTAAAACAAAATTCAAGTATATTACAATGTTTAAATCAATATTTAAGGTATTTTTTTTAAAGCTCTGTCTTACTTAATGGGCTTCCAGATAATTTTTGATTATTTTGACTGCTCCCTGATATATCCGCAGCAGAAATAGACACGCGATGCAATACTTTATATATGTCAAGTCAATTTTCAAAGCGTGTTGATCAAACTCTGATAAGGCGTCAACAATATGTTAATATTATATTTATATAAATTACTTAAAATATTACATTTTTAGCTATTTAAACAGCATCAAACTATATAATTAAACAGTCGACAATATTGTGTTCCAGTCTAACGACAAAAAAAAAAAGCGAATTTAAACAACATGCTTAAGCTTAACACAGTTTCTGTTATTTTCCTAGCATGTCTTCTTGTTCTCGTACAGGTAACTAAAATTAATAATTTTTATAATTTTGTATATACAATAAACTATTTGAATTTTCTAGAGTACACCTACCGACGAAGACTATGAAACTGCTGATAAGAAATGTTTGGCTGAAAACGATATAACCAGAGATGAACTTGACGAACAATGGGAGCAGCATAACAGACTAAATGAAACCGAAAATATAGAAAGAAAATTCAAATGCTATATATACTGCCTAGCTGATGAAATGGATATATTTGACTCCGATGGCAATTTGGACATGGACCGTTCAGACCTTTCGGAAGAACTAAGTGAGACTCAACGTGAAATTCTCACGGAGTGCAATAATCAGCACGACGGAGAGGAAGATACTTGCGAATATGCATTCAATATGATGATTTGCATCATGGCAAATGTTCATAAAATCAAACCTGAGTAAGATATTGGAATTATGTTGGAAATCAATTTATGTCACAGTAAAGCTATTTAAAATATAAAATAAATACAACGTCACCTGCAAACACGCATAGCAATTTATGTACTACAAAGATAAACAAACCTGAGTAGCCGCAACGATTTTTATTGTAACAATATAATATATAAAATCCATATAGAACTTGAATAAACATACTGAATTAGCTCAATGTCATATACACCCATCAATTGTCTCATTTATCTACTTATGAATTCATCAAAAGCAACATGCCGAATTTTTCGGTAATAACAATCCTAGCTGGGAGAAAATTAGCTGATAAGGTTTATTGTCCAAATTGTTTATCTACATGGGAATTCAGAAAAAAAATAACAGAATATAAATTTTCCGCCAAACAGCCAAAAAATTTTATCTTCAAACTGATATTTCGTAACTATTGTAGAATATAATAGAACATAAGAGATACAAGTAACCAAGCCTTTTTAATCTCAACGTAGTTAATAAACAGAACTTAGGATTGCCATGTTTGAATTTCCTTTTAAATCTCAGACAGGATTATTTTAAATTAGCTCAATTTAAAATACACTCAATTTAAAAAACACTCAGTTGACGCACCTTCTTACCTACCTTTCTGGCTTGACAATGCATAGATAAGAGGACCGGAGCCAACCTTTTAGTTAGTTAACTTCCAGGACATTAAGCTTGAAAATCAGCTTAACTAATTTCGACACACAAAACGTCGAAAACCCTTCTTAGTTATTCAATTAGCAGTAAATCTTTACAAATAGTAGACTAGTTGAAGTAGTAGACACATGCATGGCCAGACTTTTTAATATAAATTATGTGAAGCCGAGTGCCGAAAAGCCTTGGCCAGTTAATAGTTGTGCCTTTTTGTAACAAAGGGCTTACCTCCGGCCAGCCGTGGGCGGATTTATCTATTCTATTTTGTAATTTTTAATTTCACAACTAATGCGATTATTCACAGTTGACGGAGCACCATGGCAATAAAAATGACCAACGTGTAAGCCACGTTTAACACTCGGTTTATTTTTAGTTAACAGACCAGCCGCCACCCAAAAAATAGAGGGAGGTAAGTGTTTTCTACTCTAGAGTTATTTATTCGATAGATACTCAGTAACCAAATTTTGTAAAATGTTCAAGTGTTTGTTTAAGTTCATAAAAACCTGGAATTAACGTATATATTCCAGCTTATAATTTATTTAAATAAGAAACCCTTTTTTCATAGCTCCAGGGTATATGAAGCAAACAAAATCAAAACTATTCGCACTCAGGCGCTAAGCTCAAAACTTTAAGCTTTATAGAGTTGCAAGCCAAAATATAATAGGGCCAAGCAGAAAGGAAACGTTATATATACGAAGCGGTTATGCTCTTTACAACTTTAAAGCTTTGATTGACGTGTCAAATTATTAAAAGGAAAGTATGAAAATATACGCAAAGTAAGTATAGCAAAAGTAAATATAAAAAAAAAAATACAGTAACGGGTTTGGTTTTAAAATTCATTAAACATCTAATAGACCCCACTTAGATCTATTCAAGTTGGATAAAAATTGTCACAAAAATGCAGCGAGCCGTGCAAAGCACACAGAAAGTTAAAAATTACCAAAGTCCGCACCGGACATTGCTCTTAGCTTGAATCCTGCTCCCGCAACCACTCTTCATTTCTGTTGGACGTCAGTTGTTCAGCTAGAACTCTGTTTATAGCCAACATTGAAGCTGCTGCTGACCAGGCCAGGAACTTTAAAGCTCTGCCGCGTTTTCACTTCCAGTTATGGCCACTAAAAGAAGTAACCACACACTTAATATTTAATTAAAAAAAAATTTTGCAATTACAGACTGGAAGAGCTTCACCAAGCAAATAGCCGTCGCGACGGCCAAGATATTTTCTCACCCACTTTTGCTTCGTACTGCTGCTGCTTATTGCAATTGCTTTTAAAGACGAAAAGTGCTCTGATGCCAACTGTTTGTTTTGACGTGCCAACAATGTTGCAATGAACTTGGCTTTTAGTGATGTCTAAGAGCAGCAGACAGACACTACCAGTAATTGTTTCATGTTACTGATTTGAGCCCACCGTGTTTCAGGCACTTATCGGAAATTTCTCTCCATTGTTGCAATATTGGCAGTAGCATGGTTAGCGTCAACGTCATCGTCATCGGTCTCCCCGTGATTGGCTTCGGCTTTAACATTTTGGCAATTAATTAGGTTCATTGTCTTGCTTGGATTTTGCCGGGCTGACTTAACAAGCATTTTGAGAGCAGGATGCATTACATCCTAGCCTATACAGAGCCAGCATTTCAACTGCTGATGCTGATGCTGTTGCTGTTGCTGTTCCTTCAAAATGTCTTTGGAAATTCCTTTGTGTGCTACTGCACGTGCCAACAATGTATGCATATTTTGTGGGCGTTTTGTTGCGGGTTGTTATCGCTAGCTGAACCAAGATGCGTGGGCGTGGCATCAAAGTGCATGCAAAAAACGTGCCATGCATGCTCGAGCCGCCAGCCTGCTATTTATTTTTATTACGCAAAGCATCCAAAGTTTTACACATTACTTTTATTCTGTGCATGGTAGCATGTTTTTTACACTAGCAAAGCGAGAGTAGAATATCGCATGGGTGGCACCCAAGCGACAAGCTGCTTGAAAAGCTCCAGCTCCAGCTCCAGCTCTAGAGCTCTCCACTCAGACATGTTTAATAAATGGCAGGAGCCGTCAGGAGGCCACATTGTTTGTGTTGCTTAACCTTCAAGCAACTGACTGCAAAAGTTTTTTACCTCACACACACACACACGCACCCCATAATATTATAATCTATGAAATATGAGTTTTAGCTTTACAAAGCCATAGAGCAAGCATGTTTGTATGCATGCTTGTGTAGTTGTGTATGTGGTGTAACAGGTATGTGGATGAACTTTCAATGTGTTTTTTTTATAAATTGTTCTTACACATTGGCAACATATGTTTCAGTGTTTCAGTCAACAACATCAACTTACTTATGACAGACATTGTTACTATCAATATCATTTAATGAAGTATTTTTATGAGAAATTTTCAACATATTCGGCATATTTCATTTTATACATTCTTAGAAGGCAAAGCATATTTTTCAATCAACAGTCAACTTTATTTAATTTATTCATAACCATTATTTGTTTTTCATAGAACAAATCAATAACATTCATAGCCATAATTTGCCTTTTTATACATTCATACAGAGAATTGAAAGTATATCCAATTAAAATGTTTGCATACATTTTCAGAGAAAAATACTTAGCAAATTCTTGTTGCACAGAGGTGTAGGGTTGTTAGCTTGCAATATCCTACGGACAGACAAAACCAATATACTCATTGCCTTCGGATATACGAGCACAAAAAACTTTAATTGTATGTTAATAATTTGCATTATTATTATTTTTAATACATGTTAACAATTTTAATATAATAGTAATGAGTACGTAAATTTGTTCATTCGTTCTGGTATCTATTTGCTTCCACATTATCACAAAAAATCATTTTTTGATGGTGCAAAAGAACAACCACACTCAAAGTTAAATGTTTGTGTTGTTTAAAGGAGCGCAAAAACTTTGCAAATTGTGTTAAAATGAATTATGCAACGAGCCAAACGAGGCATACACATCACAGCAGCATTTGATTAATTAGCGAATGGCATGGAACCATAATACGAGCAGCCATAATTAAATTACACATAATGCATTGTTTGTAAAAAGGGCGCATGAAAATTCTGTAATTTTCATTACACATCATCATACATTGATGGAGGACGCAATTAAAATGGTTTTTGGAAATGGAAGTTTTATATTCGCACAGATACTAACCATAGTTTAGCACCTAGCAATGGCTATAAAAATTTGAAATTTTCAGAACACATATTTCCCTTTTGGCAAAAAGCCAGCAGACAAACAATGAACAATAAAAAAAAAAAAACTCTGTTTGTATATATGAAGAAAGAAACACAACAAAAAATTTGCAGGCCGTAAATAACCGGAGAAGCCAAGTAAACAGCGAGTGGCAGCCGCAAAAGCCAAAACTCACTGCGAATGCGAATATTCTTGGAATTTTCATTTGTTGTAGCGAGTTTTCGGGTTGCAACTGTGGACGTTGAAGGAGTGCGGGAAGCGTTGTTTGGTGTTGGTTACTGGTGTTGAGGTCGCATAGTTAGAAATGCCCCATCCGATGCTGTCAGACCAATTTGTCGCTGTGTTAGTGTGTGTGTGTGTCTGGGTATGATTGTGTGCGTCTGTATGTGTACGGCATAATGGCCTTGCTGCTGCTGCTGCTGCTGCAGCATTGCCGCTTCATTTTTGCAGCAAAGTGTGGCAAAATATGTTGACAGGAAATGTTATGCGAATTTCACTGCGTATAAAATGAAATTTACGTGAGTTTTTGGCGCGTGCTCTTTCTCAGTATTGTTCTTTTTGTTGTTGCTGTTGTTATTGTGTCGAGCTTGCATTTTGGTAATAAGTTGAAGGCATATTTGAAATTTTGTAAAAATGGGTATAAGAATTGTTAACAACCTTAAACATACGTGCAATAGAATAAAAATTTAATTATTATAACTTATCACATATAATAGAAAAACAACAGTGATGCAACAACAAATACCGGATATTTGCTTTATTAATTTATCGCCTGTGTTTTCAGGGTAATTCCAATAAGCGCTACAATTCCATGAATCAACACACAATTATCAATGCTGTTGAAAGGTAAATATATATTAAGTTATTGTATCATGATTACCATAATTTGCGGCTATTGTAAAAAAAAAACAATTAATTTAATTTTAAATTAAAAATATTTTTAACATTCGATGTGTGTTTCCAGCTGAGTTTGAATATATATTTTAAAAGGTTTATATTTTTAAAAAAATTTAGATGAATGAAAACCACTTGGAATAGTTAGTTTATAATTGATAATCTGAGACGTATAATAGATGAAGTAACCTGGTTTAACTAGATTCAGTTTGCTGTAATTGATCGTCTTACAACCAACGTTAATTGTATCTATTTAGCTATTTAACACAAAATAAAATGAACAACAAGCCGACTCTATTAAAATTTGTCTTACTGTTAGCGTCGATATACTTGGTTGTGGCAAGCATAATGAAAATATTTGGCATCAAACTAATACAAATGCAAAGCTTAAAAGTCATATCAGAGCGAGCATTCATTATTCTTCCTGATCTATGATCCTGTACATTTTCAACACTTTTTGACTTCAAATAACATAACAGATGGAAAGAATGAAATCTTGCAGCCAAAGTGGAATTGAAATGATTGAGCAATCAGGGCCAAATGGAAATGAAACTTATAATCACCGCACATTTTGAGTCAAAATCCCTTTGTTAACATTAAATGCTGATTATTAAAGGGGTCAAACCACGACTCTTAAGATATTGCTTTTGAAAATCGAGTCAGTTTTGCCGAAGTTATGGAAATCGAAAGATTTTACCAATGCCCAAGTCGATTTTTTGGCATAAAGTTTGAACAAGCAGTTTGACCAAAAAATCTAATTTTATTTAAATGTAGTTATTTAAATTCAGTTTTGTTCTAGAAGTCAAACCATGACTTTTAAGATATTGCTTTTGAAAATTGGGTCAGTTTTGCCGAAGTTATGGAAGTCGAAATATTTTACCAATGCCCAAGTCGAGTTTTTGGCATACAAATTTAACATGCATTTTGTATAAAAATCAAGTTGACAATCTGCAGAAAACTGAATTTTAAATTCAAGTTTAAGTTGAAACAGCTGATTTTAAAATTGATGAACATAAGCCAATTTGTATGGTTCAAGGAAAAGATTATTTAGATAATAATGCTTGAAAACGTTTTAAAGATCCAGCAAAAAACATGCTGCTTGGGTATTAAATATATTAAATTCTAATATTGTTTTATTCTATTCGAAGGCAACAGCTGTGTGATAAGTTCACGCATTGCTTAATCGCTTGAATTTCAAGTTTACGTTTACGTTTAAGTTAAGTTAAGTTCGGGAAACTGAGCCTTGAGACGGTCGAGCCACGCAGCTCTGCTGTTAATATGAGACTTTTAAAGAATATTTTGAATATATTTATTTCAAGATGTTTACACAGCTCCCGTGTGATTGGGTTTTTTTTATATCACTGAATAGATTTGAATCAAGCTTATAAAAGAATAATTGCACATTTTTAAGCTATAATTTAATGCAATTATTAAACAAAAGTTTTATTCATAGTTTGATCCAATTAGTTTAATGAGGGTAGATGAAATTAAAGACAATATGGAAAACCACTATATAAAAACCAAATTGACAAAATTATTTGAACAGTCGTTAGTTTTGAACTGAATATAGTGTATTAAATAAAATGTTTAAAAAATTTATTGCAAGAAACTTAGTAATTTTAATTGCTTTAATAGCAGTTAATGTTAAAGTAAGTGTTTGCTGAACAAGTTTTGACATTAATATTTGTTCAACTGTTTTGTAGAGCTTCAACTTGCCCCTTGAAGTAAGTGAGAAATGCCTGTCTAAGCATAATGTCACCAGAGAAGAGTTACGATCAAAAACAAATCAAGCACTATCCGAAAATAGTGTTGAAAACGTCGAAATTAATTATATGTGCTATGTTCACTGCATGGGCCTTGAGCTGAATGTTCTTGATGCGAATGGACGTCTTGATATTGATTTGTTTCAAGATATTGAAAAATTGACTGTTAAAAATTTTGAGGTCGTTAAGAACTGCAAAAATTTACATGAATCGGTGGAAAACTTGTGCATCTATAGTTTTGAAATGTTGTTGTGTTTTATTAAAAACATAGACAACACTCAATATATAAATATATCTTCAGGAAGACCCAATAACTGATATGGTCTATCTAAAACAATAACAAATTCATATCTTGCAAGCAATAAAAAATTTAAAAAAAGAAAAAAACATTTATTAACAATAAGTCAAAGTATTCAATGCTTTTCACTTAGTTTGCGTTATAAATTTGAATGGCAAACAAAAAAATGGAAAAGCATCAAATGCAATAAATTAATAAGCTAGCCGTGTTTGCGTTGATTTCCATAATTAAATGAAATTGCAGTGCGTACAACGGGGCGTATGAATCAAATTAATTGCATTGGCGTGCAGCTTTAATTGACATGCGATAACAATGTACATATCTCTGCATCAGTATGTACACAATTTAGTTTCAAACGAATAGGAATAACACTCGTTCTACAATAATAATAGATGATTGCTGATATCAGCCTGAAGGCCTGTATGCCTTAAATGTATTACGTTGCTGTTGTTGTTGATGTTGCTGTTGCAGTTACTGTTGTTGTTTGCCGTGTGCCAGGAAAAAACATTTTGCTTTTCACAATGCAATTCCGTTACAGTTTTACGCTGTTTTTCTTTATGCCAGCAGCGCATGCTACGGAAGTTGTCACGTTGCATTGTTGTTGTTGTTTTATTTTGCTGTTTCTGTATTGCCATTTGCAAAGAAAAGGCGCCCAGCAGCAGCTGCAACACCCACACACTTGACTGGCTCCGGTTTTGCCTCAGGCTGCCATTGTTGGCCCAGCTTTCGATTGTCATTTCAACTTTACGCGCAATGCATACATGTATGTCTTTATGCGTATATGTTTGCGTGTGTGCCACATTAGCGGAAAAAATGAAAAATATGGCCATGTATTGTCAACACGCCCCAAGCCCCACGCCCACGCGACATATGAGTAACGTGGCCGCGTCTGCCACGTTTCGCGTGCCATGTCAACATGCAAAACAACAACAAGACGGAAACGCATTGTAAACGCGACAAGACTCCTCTATTCAGCAATCCCGCCTCCAAAACAACGACGCGAAGGTGGATGCCGATGACAGTGTGCTATGTTTTTTTTTTTTTTTTTCTTTGGTTTGCCTCTGTTGCTGCTTACGGGAATAAAGCAATTATAATTTTGTAAACGACGGAAGGAGTAAAAAATATATTCATAAAAAAAATTCAGAAACAGTTTTTAAGCCCGTAGCCATCAAATTGCAGCAATATGATAAAGCAATATAACAATAAAAACAATATATAAATATTTTTAGTACCTTGAACATGATTCAAAGACAAAATAAAATGGAAAAATACTATGTAAGCTAACGATTCTAGTCACAACTTGTAATGGCTTTGTGTATGCATCAAATATGTACTTATTTTAAACTAAGTTAACAGCGCAATTTAATCCTCAAGTAAAGAAATTAAAATCGACAAGAAAACTTATACTGCTCTAGACATTTCAACAACAGTCAATAAAGTGCTTGGCATGTCTCGAAAAAATGTTAGAAAGAGGAGAAGTGGATCTTTTGTACACTGTCCTTGCAACCGAGTTGAAAAAAGCGCAACGACTGCAGCAGTAGCAGCAGCTTCAAGTGTGCTTATCAAAAGACACATGAGGCACTGACATGAACTCACAAGGAAAGGTAAGTAGTGCAAAGATGTGTGTGTAACACAAACTGGAAATGACGAGGCGGCCAAGCGAAGCGCGTAAGTTTTGCAGTTTTTCTGCTGCATTTTCCTTTGGGAGAAACTCGCGCAAGTTCTGCATATGACTTCAGGCACGTCTCTATCTGTCTCTCTATATTTCTCTCTCTCTCTCTGTCTTTTTCTCTTTCTGTGGTTATGGAAGTGTAAGTTGATTTATTCCACTTTGTACTCTTATGTATGCGTAAGAGTGTGAAAGTGTGTGTGGGTGTGTGTAAGCGCAAGGCTGCTGCATAAATGATTTATTGCTATTCCCGCGACAGTTTCGTTTCGCTTTCGTTTGCCAGACTGCAACAACTGGCAACATATGCACACACACACACACACTCTCTTAGACATGCATATATAACTTGACAAAAGGTTCGAGACAATATTTTTTTTTTAATTTTCGTCTTGCTTCACTTTTTGCTATAATAAATAATTATAATTGTTTTCCCTCTTTGAGGATGGGGCAACAACGTCACGCCGCTGCCCATATGCGCATTAATAAACCTTATAAATATTTAAGTTGTGTGAAAAATTGCAGTGCTGAGGTGACAGTTAATGGAACTGCGGATAATTGAATGTGCCACACAAGGGTAAACCAAACCTATGGACAAAAGCAGCTGTAAAGCCAACGTTTGCTTTATCTACCTTGTAAGTTGCTGTGCTAAAAATTTGAATAAAGTCGATATCAAGTAAACCGGTAACGGATCTTGTGTGCCTGTTGCATGTGAAAATGATGGCACAGCTAAAAGTACACAAAAGTTGTAAATGTAAAGCTAATAGAATGTCAACTGTCGGCTACTTGACAAAGTGTAACTGAAATAACACAGTTTTAAACATAAAAAACCTTGTTTGGTTTCTTATTTAAATCAGACAGTTATCAAGCTATGCTAAGAATTTGGCATAAATATGCCATGTATTTTACCAATTTTGTATCGTTCAAACTATGCATGTAGTTGACAATTTTTGGCCTCAAAAGCGCTGAAAGCTAAAACTTCTTCATCTTCCGTTTGCTGGCACTGGCAACATCAAAGTTAGAACTTTGAGTTTGGCCACCCAAAAATCTTTATTTCCGTTTTGTTTTCAACATCAACGCAACGAAAGGAAAATGCGCCCACAGGAAACAGGAAGTGCGCTTCGTACAACATTTATGAAAAAGATCAACCCAACAACAAAACTAGAACACAAAACTCCATGGTGTATACACGGAAGTACAAAAAAAAAAAAAAAAAAAAAAAAATAGCTACGAGACAAAAGGCGTTGGACCCAACAAGAAAATTGACGCGTAAAATTGTCACAAAATGTAAATATTAAAAATCCTCGTGCAATTGCATAGATTTAATTAAATTTGCAATTTTTGTACAAAACAGTCAAACAAAAATGCCGAAAATTGCCCACAAGCACGCTGATATTTTAACATATACAAATTCGTGTACATCTGTATATATATAGTTGAAGAATATTTGAAAAATGTTCTCACATGAATAATTTGGTTTAAATTGCATGCATAATTTTCCGTCGACAATTCAATAAATATTCTCTGATTTACAAATTGAATTCTGATTTTGCCTTTACACTCGCAATGCCAATTGGCAAACATTTTCTACATACATAACAGCAGATAATTTAGCACACACACACATGTACATACACCAGCTGGTTGCATTTTAGTGTTCAATGGTGTCACACAGAAAATATTGCAACATTTTGAGGCACATACTGCATTGAGAATATTTGCACATTGCACAAATATACGTTTCGGAGTCGCATTTCTTGGACGCAATGATCTGAAAAATATTGAACAATTTAACTTATGCGCCCAAATAGTTATTGATGTATCCAATTTAATGCCAATTAACACTTCAAGCACAATTAAAGAAAACCTAATTGAGTAACCAAATAATATGAAATATTTACTTTAGCAATTAGGAACTGTATTAACTTTGTTAAAGCTGATACGGTTTGCAAATGCAAATCTTTTTATTGAAGCTATATTGAAGTTTGTTAAAAATTATTTCAAAATTCTGATTTGACAAAACTTTAACATGCTTCACAGTTAAGAGTTCGTCAATATACTTTTAAAGTAAACAACGCAATCGTACATTCATACCGGCTATCAGTTTTCCCAGTCAAAGTTCTTTGAATGTGTTCGCAATTTTCCCGCTTTTTAGGTGTATGTATCTCTTGAGTTGAATGCCATCTATGTATGTATGTTACTGCAAACACGCACCACATACGCATAAAGTGGAAAACACTTTTACACAAGTGACTGACGCTGATTGCGTTTGTCACGTCGCCGAAATAAAACTTGCAGCCCACACCGCAAAACCTGATCCAGAATGCCGTTCCATTGCCAGGCAACTAAGCGACCCAGAGGAGGTAGCGAAAGCACGCAGAGAAAAGCCGCTAAGGGCGGCGAAGTAGCGGTTGACGGCATACAAAAGACGACACACAAAAAACACACCACCACACAAACACATGGCATTGTAGTCGAAAATCTAAGCGCGGGATTCACGCTGCCCTCTGACAGTTTTTTTATATATTTTCTTTTTTTTGCGTGCCAAAAAATAGGCAACGGAATTGCAGCAAAATCGTCATCGATGAACTCGACGTCGCGTCGCGTGGCGTCGACCTTTTGAACACAAACACACATAGACATTTCGCTACGGCCTCGGTCTCAGTAGTGGCCACATTGCGTATACGCTATGTTGTGCATATTGGGTCGCCATCACAGATTGTCGCAGTTGCGGCATATTTACATAATTTAGCGATTGAATTTTATGTTCGAAAGCAAAACAGCGCAGCTGCTACTACTGCCGAAGTTTCTTCCTCCTCAGACCATCCCCCCCTTCCCCCCTCCCATCATCAAACGCGCTTGTTTATGTATCCATTTGCTATTTACTTATTAATTAAATAATATTTCGTTGCAATTTCGTTGGCATCCACCATCGTGAAAGCAATGAGAGCCATGAGAGCCACCGCTCTGTACTATCGACAATAATTGCACGGAAAACATAATTATAAGCCATTAAAGCACTTAAGCTACCGGAATTCCAACAGTTGACAATGTGAAAGGATAGGGGAAAAGTGTGATGTGAAGCAGGGGGCAGCTTGAGCGAATTGGTCGAGTCATGTTTGCATATGCATAATTATGCTGAAACACATATATAAATGCATTTAATCGGGCGTTCAGTTGGTCAGCACCCAGCACCCGGCACAACCAGACAGCAGCAGGTAGCAGTCATAGCCCACTCAAAGGCTTTTAACGTTTATTGGTTTTTTATTAAATATGCGAACATGTCATATTATATGAGCTGCTGGTACGGCTCAAAAATGAGCCGCACTCACTGTCAAAAGGCATATTTAGTAAGATGCGCCAAACGGCATCTGAATGTGAATTCCATCATTGATCCTGAGTTAGCATTAAACCGACCTGAGATCCAACACGATCAGCTAATTATTTTAAGATTTAAGTTTATGATGTGAAAATGCAATTAATTAAAGTCGACTTTAAGTCATTTAAATTAAAAGTAACATCTTTTTTGACTACTGTTTGTAGTGTTTCTAAGACATATGACTTATTTTGCTTGTCACGCCCAAGCGCACATTTCACTAGCCAGAGAATTTCGCACGTTGACTTAATTACAGTTGTACTCCAGCAGGCGCAATCAACAAAACAGCACACAAACACACAAAAAAACCAGCCGCACAAAGGGAAGAAGTAGAGAGGCTGCTGCAGTGTCGGCAAAGGCAACAGGAGCTAAAACACATGTGTGAAAACTGGCAAAGTAAATGGCCAAAACAAATTGCCAAAGTCAGAGCAGCAAACAGCAGCCGGATCCAGAGCCGGAGCAACAGCAATTTTGAATGAAGCTTTTTTTTGGAGGTTGCCAAATGGCAATTTATAAAATCCTTTGAAGTGTCGAAAATCAGTAATTGTAGTCAAAGTGCAAATTGATTGCCAGTCAGACATACACACACACACACACACACTGACTGCCATGTGCTGGCAAATTTTGAATGCAATTGTGTACGTGTGTGTGTGTGTGTGCCAAAAAATCAGTGTGCCAGCCATGTTTTATTGAGTGCAATTTGTAGTTGCAAATTAATGGTCGCACTTCAATTTTAATTAAAACACAGCAAACGAAAGAAACTCAAATATCCGAAATCCAATGGTTGTCTTGAAGCCACGTACCTTAAATGCTCTATAAGAAAACAGAGTAATAAAAACTTTAAAATTAATACATTTTTAAAAGAAATTATATATTTATACATTATGAAAAGATCTTTTTGTTATTTTCCAGGTACATTTACAAAGATTTCTTTCAGCTTTTGAAAAGTTAAAAACCTTAACGAACCTATTTCTATCTGCTTTTGTAACCCACTTGAATCCATTGCGGACATTGCCAACAAATGTTGAAATGTCCTTGTGTTAGGGTATAATAAATTTCTAGCTTGCCTGACTGCTGCTTTTTTTTCTTTTCTTCTGCCACAGTGTGGGATTCAGAAAAGTGTAAGATAAGTAACTCAATTGCAGGCCATGCAGCCAAGAAATGCAAAGAGGGCGACGAGCGTGGCAAGGTGTGTCGCCGTATGTGTGTCTGTCTCTTGTTTTTCGCTTTGACTACTTTTATACCATTCTTGTGTTGCTTAGTTTTCTTCTTTGTCGTTATTCCACTTTTCTACTAAGCTTACCCTTTTTGCCCTATGCCCTCGGGGCTGGCACGTTTCGCCTTTGCTTAAGTGACTTCATAACCTCGAAAGTGGCTTCGGCTTTCCACTGCATTCCTTTTTTTGTGATTGTGTGTGTGTGTTGTGCAGCTGAGGTGCTTTCTGGTTGCTAAGTTGCAATTTGGAACTGCTTTGCCGCCTGTTGCATAAAAATTGCTTTCAAACATAAGGCGACTGCAACTCAGCGGTTGCGACTGCAAAAACTTTTGAATAAATTTACGCCATTTGACTGCGGCAACAGCACCACCACGGAAAAACAACGGCAACAAAGCGAACAATATAACTTTGTTGACTGGCAGCGCGAATGTCGAATGGCAAGAGGGAGCCCAGATGGATGCAGGGATCGCAGACAGTGATTCCGCTATCGAGGCATCATCAATTTTGGTTTGAGAGAGACTCATCAATAAAACATAACAGCAGCAAATGGAAACACATGCGACAATGCGCATGCAACATCCCCCAAAATGATATGGGTAACAACAACCAAAGACTACTTCTGGTGCCAGCTGCTACTCCTGCGGGTGGACAGATAAGCAATCCATGCACACACACACACACAGACACACACACAACATAAAAGCTCAGCCAGTTTTGGATTTGGTCTGTGTGCTTTAAATTGGATTAAAAAGTGCTTGCTCGAAATTGTTGTTAGAATATGCATAGGAAAGCTTATGCTACTTTCGAATATTGATTATTATAGCGTTCTATAAAAAACTATGATTCTTATAACTAGAATAAGATTGGTTTCAACAGCATTTGAATTTGATGAAATTTTAATATTCTTACTCACCTTTCACTTAGTCCATTTGTTGGCAATGCCCTTACTTATTCAAAATGCCAGCTGGCAATGCCGCAAGAACTTCTGAAGTGCTGCTGCTGCTGGAGAGTTGCTGGCGAGCTGCTGATTTGATTACATTGACACACATCCGACAGTTGTTGGTTTGGCAACGGCAACTGTTTTTAAGCAAAAGGCGCGACGAGATTTTCTTGTCAACACTTTTGCAATGGGCCATGGTAAGGGTCGGGATCAGGGTCGGGATCGGTGTCGGTGTCGTAAGTGTTTGTCTTGGGGTCACTCAACAATGGCAGCTTGTGTAGCTTGGCATTGTTGTATGGCAGTGTGTTTCGGGTCAGCTATTTTGGCTTTGGCAAGAAACGCTGCCTTGCTTGGGCCATAGCCAAAAATGCAAAAGTCTTTGTTGTCTGCTGCCAATTGAATTGAAACTTTATTTTCTTTGTGATAGTTATGTGCAGCAGTTTGAAAATGAAGCCCAAAGAGCCCAAAGAGTGAAGTGTCGAAAATTCAGACGATCCGGTTTCGAGAAATGCTTCGAGTCCTTGATGAAGCTCAACAGGGACAAGAGCATTAACCGATCGAAGGCCAATTGCCGAGAGACTAAAAATAAGGCATCAGATTGGTTGGACTAAAAAAACATTATTTGAGCGTGTATAGGATAACTTATGTCGTCTTCTGTTTTGTCTTGCAATGCTGATTCAGTTTTGTCGTTGGTTTTCTGTTGACTGTTGTAAGACAGCTCTATGTACAAAGTAATGCCGGCTCTGACTTTGCAATTGTCATTGTCGGAATTAGGACGCCCAGCCCTTTATGATGGGAACCAGGCGGAGATGGAGCTGAAAGCTCAAATCTGTCGACGGTTTCATTTATTTTCTTTTTTAACTTTTCTCATTACAAAAGTTTTACTATTTCTTTTTCGCACGCGGCAAATGCAAGAAAAATAAAGGGTTTGTTGTACTGGCAACATGTTCCAACTATTTTCCAACTGGCAGCTGCATTTGAAAACGTGATTTACTCTTTAAAAAATATCTTCCAAACAAGTAAAGTGGCACAAGGGATCAGATTGTAAGAATTTAATAACTATTAAATTGAAGTTGCTATTTTTGTTTTAAAAATATATCTACTTATATACGTTCATTATTTTTGCAATCGTCCATTATTAAATGTGTGTTTATTATTCGGCTTGCAAGCGTTTTCTCTTAGGTCCTCTTTCTATCACAGACTTATCATGACTCATCATCATATATGTCGCATATATGTATATACATATACATACGTATATTATTATTCCACCATGCACAGACTTTGAAGATTTGTCGCTGTTAAACTTAAAGTCTTATCGATTAACATTATGACTTGAACTTTACTATTAACATAGCCATATAAAGGTATATACTTATCCTACTAGAACATAAATTGCTATTGAATAATCTTTAAGCTACTAAGCATACAAACAGATAATTATTAATCTTATTTAATTACATAAATTGCAACTTGTATTGTTCTTGCTCCTTTCAAACTTTAATCAAAGGCCAGCTAAATATGTTCATGTTGTACAATGCAACATTATTTGAAGTGAAGTGTGGTGGTAATGGGCTGCTGCATCCCAGATTACGCACTTAATCAAACTTTATGCAATGCTGGGGGGGGTGGCAAGCGGACGCACAAAATTTTCAGCAATTTGCTGGAGCTGCAAACACAAACACATGCACAGATAATAACAAAGATTGAGAAGGGATGCAGGCGAGGGAGAAGAATTTGAGGAGAGGACAAGCGGACAGAGGTCTTAAATGCTGCAATTTGTTTTGCTGCCGATTCGTTGCTGTCTTCACTCGAAAGCTTAACCAAATGCACAGAGTCATGTTGCGCCGCCAGTTCTATTTCCAAAACTGTTGCAAGTGCTTCTGTTGCTACTGCTGTTGCTCTTTGACATCCTTGGCTGGTTCGGTTGAGCTCCCAGGACAATTCACTGCGAAATTGCTAGACAAAACTGTTGTGTGGCGCACAAGGCGGCCGGCGTTGTTGCCAACAACAACAACAACAACAGCAACGATATTCTCGTTATGTCTGTACAAAGGCAACAACAGCATGTGAATCCTGCTTCTACCATTCAGATTCCAATTTCTTCTTTTCGTGCACCATCGGCTCAATGGGCTTCATCTCTATGAGCTGTACGCAACATGAATGCATGCACGTGTATGTTCGCTTAGTTATGAATGTGTGTGTGTGTGTGTAAGTGTGTTTCGGGATTTCATCGTCACCATTGAGATTGAAAAATGTTTAAAAATTGCTTTTAAATGCCGCAAAATACAATTTATTATCCAACAGAGGCAAACGCCAAACGCCTGGCACACAAATGTCTGCCCAGGGAATGGGCGTGGGTTTTGGTTGCGGGGAAGGGGCAGGTAAGCGTGCCTGTGACAGAGTCTGAGGCGTGACACTGGCTTTCACTGTGTATGCATATGCCTATGTGTGTGAGTGTGTGTGTGTTTTTGGAGCCATAGCTGTGCTGCAAAGCTCAATTTTGTGCTTGTGCTCGCCTGCTTGGCAGTAAATTCAAAAAAACCAAATACGCTTACGCACACAAACACAAAGTGAACAGTTGTTTTGCATATAACGCATACGCACTGTGCGTCTCAGTCAAATACAGTTATTGCTGGAGCATTTGAATCTTTATGGGTCATCATTTGATTACGAAAATATCAGTCTACTTTTTGGTACAGTTGAAAAACTTGAAAATTTAAATAGCTTCAGCTTGTTGAAAAGTGCTGCAAAAGATTTGCATATTCATTCAAAGCTTGAACTAAAACATTTCTTTCTATAAAAAACTTCAAGACTTATTTTACAGATCATTTTATAAAGACAAAATAGTCTTTAAACTAATCACAACGTATGTGTATAATATTTTAATAAAATTAAATTATTATGCCTCAATTATTTAAAACTCAAACATTAATCTATAAATGTATTTGTATGAAGCTTACTAAATGATCAGAACAACTATTTCCAAACTCTATGTATTTTGTCCATTTAATTGGCTTAGACAATTCATATATTGATTATAAATTTTGAAAGGCCCAAGACCCACTTAAGATGTCTCAAACTCAGTGCTTCGTCATAATTCAACCAAATTTACGAGCAGCTTATCATTTGCCACACATCGGCCACACACACACACAGACACACACCCACAGATACAAATTATTAGCAACAGAGTTGAACGAAAATGATTTAATTGAATTTATTTGCGCGCTAATGCCATTTGCCACAATGCCGCTGGGGGCCAGCTGCTAACATCAAAAGACACTGAAAATTAATCAAGCGCATAAGCAGCTGAGCCCCGCCCTCGATTCCGCCGACGTCCACAACGCCCATCACATGACCAGCTCTTGCGGCACATACTATAATTGCATTAATTTATGTGTAAAAGCCACACAAATTAAAAATAATTATATGTAATATGTATAATCAAAATATTCAAAATGCTATCTCTGTCTCTTTCCGAAAAAGTTGCAAAATAAATTTTGTGTCTGCCAGCTGGTAGTGGTGGTGTTGAATAGACAGACCCTCAGGCTGTAAGCTGCTAACCAGTTGAAAGACTAATTTTCACATTTAAGCTGGTAAACTGGTCCTGGAACAATATCTGGGTAGTGCGCGGGCAGGGCAGGCGTTAACGTTTAGGGGGCGTTGCTGGCCAGCCAACCAATTTCATGGTTAAATGATTCAGAAACAGAATCACAAAATTAGCCGGCCCGTTAACACAATGTAATTAACTTTAACGCGACCGCTCACAATATATTTGATATTTATTTACCAGGCCAACGCCCCACCAAATGCTCCCCAGGGTGCACTTTACTTCGATGACTATTCGACCGCTACTACTTTGAGCAGTTCCCAATGACAACTTTGCAAGTCTATATAGATAGTATGCATAGATAGAGTATCTGTAGCTAGCAATTCCAGTTGTTCACAATTTCAAACGCAACTCAACAACAGTCGACATTCGGCTGTGAAACGCTTTTCAAAAGCAATTTGAAACAAATTTTATTGCCAAAGTTTCAAGCACATGGAAAATGGTTCAAGTGTTCCCACCCAAATAAAATAATGTTGCAGTTGGCGCGTGCCTGCGCCTTAGATTCTTCAACAATTAGCTCTCAGCCTAAAGAAGCAAACAAGTTTATTCGTTAAAAAAAAAGAAGGAGAGACAAAAAATACAATTTAATGGGCATGGAAACTTAAAGATAAAGTTATTTCCCATTCTGCTGTTGGTTAAAATTTCTTTCTTAAAGTTGTCGGGAAACTGGTTTAAAGTAAAAATAAATGCAATGTACGTCGTTAAGGTATATTTGTATATATATTAAGTAACCGCTGAATTTACTGTCAAATCAAACCACGAAAAACCTGCGCTATGATTGCTTAAAAAGAATGAACAACTATTGCCAGCCACTGCCATTACCAATTTTTGCGCTTAACGGTTCAGTGAGCAAATCACTGAAAGACTGCAATACTGAGATACGAAGGCGATGGAATGTAGAGCGAAATAGAGAGAAGGAGGCATGTGCACTTCCGTTTGCTGTCCCTGCTTATGCCATCAGCATGTCATCATGGCAAAATCAGGCGACATGCAACATTGCATAAAGATTTGTCACAGCTAAAGCCCCCAAAATGCAATGCAAGACAACCAAAATCGACAACACGCAGTGAGTGCCAGTTTCAACTCAGCAACAGATAGAGATAGCTACACAGACACAGATTCTCTAGATAGAGATGGAGATATATGTACTTACTTATATATATAGAATTGAAACACTGAGAAGCAGACGGAGACGAAGTTGGCGACACACCGGGCGATGAGCTCAAATCGCATTTTCGCATGTTGAATTGCGACAAACAGCAACAAGAAAAACTGAAACTGAAGCTTGTACCATTGCTGTTGCTGCCGCACAGCAGTTGCACGAGAGTGGTTCTTAAAATATGACTAGTAAAAGTTATAAAATAGCTAAAGGTATGTAAATAGATATTTTTTATTATTGAAATTTAAAGGTACAAATTTTTAAGTAAATAAGATTTTTGCAAGTTAAATATTAAAATGTTGTAGGAAAATATTAAAAACATTTTGCATATTGTTAGCAAAGTAATTTTTAAATAAGAAGTTTTTATGCTTTGCAATATACATATATACATCTCCAATACTTAAACAATATACTTGAGCTACCCTCGCCCCACAAGCTCAGGCTAAGCGGCAGCAACTTGCAGCAAATTCAATTTCGTGCAGCTCGATTGCATTGCGGCACATTGGCCCACAATCTATGTAGATGTGTGTGTGTGTTTGTGTGAGTGTGAGTGTAAATTTGTATGTAAATGTGTATGGGAATGCTTTTACTGCTCCTCATCGATTCGCATTGCATTTCAATATATAAATATTTATACACAAGTAAATTTGCGCACACAGCTGAGCAACACAGTCGCGCCATCGCTACCGCCATCACCACGCCATCGCCATTGCATTTGACAAACTTCAAATGAAGATATATGAAGCCGCACAGAGGCTATGGCTGAGTGAGTAATGCTAACTTTGCCGAATCCTCGAGAGATCCTGGGGATTGAGTGCCAGTCGGCAATCGCTACGTAAATCGTTTAGTTTCGCATTTGTTTTGCTTTGGTTCGCTGTGTTTTGTTTGAGCCTAATTCGTTTTATTACCAAAGTCTGTTGATTCGACGCGTCGGATATATGCCTGTTTCTTCATATATCTATATGTAGACATAGACAAAAACGTCGTCAAACCTACATTCATATTTATAAATCATGGCTAAGCCTTTATGACATATGCTAAAAATTTAACACCGCATCGCAACGAGAAACAGGCAACAGGACCAACCAGCAGAAAATCAACCTCCCACGCGCTTTCGAATGCCCATGACAACCCATTTTCATCGTCATCATCACCATCATCATCATCATCAACGCCTGGCTTCACCTTAGTGACGGGCGCATGATGGGTGCCACCGGGTCGCGTTATTGTGTTTGGTGTTTTTGGGCAACGCGTGACAAAATGATTAAACGGTTAGCCAGCAAGACAGACAGAGTCACACACACACACAGTTGCGATGGGGGCAACTGTCGCTAACGTTTTGGGGCACCATTGTTCGGCAATGACAGTGCAAAATTGTTGATGATGATAACGATGTGATTAGATGAGTGGTTATTCAGTGGAGACACTGGCAACTGGATGCCACGGGTTTGAAAGTGGGTTGGTTTGCTTGTTGTTATTCAGGCTGTGATGTCTGAAGTGTGTTATGCTACTAAGTAGCACAACGCCAGTTTTTGAAGTGACTGCGCTTTATATATTATTTAAGGTTAATTAAGGTGAGCTTAGCCTTTAGCAATAGGATAGAGCAACAAATTTAAAAGATGTCAGTAATCGGTATTGACTGCTTGGCATGATAATAACACTCAAAATTCAGCTTGATTTGTATCAAGTAATTTTGCATTGCACATTTTATTTTTTATTTCATACCAAAACAAATATTTATATTTGAACGACATTGGTAATTTATATATAATTATCTTTAAAAAAAAAAACAAACTGCTGGACATAAAGTTACTTATTAAAGTTTTAAATATTCTAAAATAATGCAAACAAAATTGTTTATATCAGGCTATAAATTTCATGTTTCGACACACAAACAAAACAATAAATATATTTTAAATTGTATTCTATGTTGTTCGATAAAAATAATATTTTATTAAGCAATTTTTTATGTTTTTTAATACCGTGCGTAATTTATAAGCACAAACTAACGAATCAGAAATTATTAGTAAATTAGAAAATCCAACCAAAAAATCGCATATTAAATTCAATTATATTTTTGTTTGTGAGCAAAAAGTCACTTAACATTTTTTATATGCTAATTGTGTGCAATAAATGTTGGTTAATCGAAAAATGCTGCCCCAGGCTTAAAGTGGTGATAAAAAAAACCTGCCACGTGCCTGGATTGCATTACCAATAGAGTGATATAAAACCCTCTCACACACACACACGCACAGAAAGTGTCTGTCTGCCTTTTGTGCTTATTAGCCAACTGTTTAAGTTGGCTTTTCCCCGAAGCAACTCCCCTTTCGTAGGCATCTTTGGGCGCAGGCACCAAAACTATAGACAGACAATTTCCTTATGAAATGAAAATAAACATGACGTTTCTAGGTTTATGTAGTTTTGTGCAGCAGCAGCTGTGTCTTTGACTTGCCACCAAGCCAACAAACCACTACCCATTTTGGGCTGGCGTGGCCTGGCATGTTCTTCTTGCCTGACTTGGCTGTGACTGCTATAAAATGTCATCTTTTATTATGGCAAGGCTCAACTGGCGCAGACTGTGCCTAGACTAAGGCGCCCAGTTTCCAGTTGCTCAATTCTTCTTTCCCTTTCTCTGGCTTTCTCTATGTTTGTCTGTGTATGTGTGTAATAGTGGCAAACAATGCTATGCAACGCTGCCACACCGCGCCCTCTCTGTGGCTGTGTGCCATGCCTCTCATTCTCTATATAAACATATATATATACATCCAGTTTATACGCTTCGCTACACATTGCTCCCGGGGCTTCATGCTGCGAGTTTCATTTCCGGTGCGACATTTTGTTACAAAACTTTATTTTCAATTTGTGCACATATTACACAGCTTGCCACGCCCAGCACTCGAACATGGGCCGTCACGCCCCACATTCAATCCCTCCATCTTTGTTCCTGTTTCTACTGTTGTGTGTGAGTGTGTGTCCCATTTAACTGGCTTTTGTTTTTATTTTTAGTGTAATTGTTCTATTTTTGCCTTGGCAATTGCATCTCTTTCTATCTCCGTTGCTCGCTGCATGTGTCCAATGCTACTTATCATCTGTGGGCAGGTTCATAGGGTCCACTCAGTCTCTCAGTCCCATGCTGTTGATTATTATTACAAACATTATGACCGGATTTCACTGGCGGCCAGCAAGGTCTAGTGCCAGCTGCTGGTAATGAAATTAGTTTGTCACGCAGAGAAAGAACTGGGACCGAATCGAGTGGAATGATGGGGGGGGGTGGAGACAGGAATGCGAAACGCCCTTCATAAGATGCCTAATCTAAGGGCTGTCTGTTTATGTTGCACAGCCGTTTGGCCTATCTGCAACATTTTCCTCTTCGCCATCATTATTATTATCGTCATCATCATCATCAGCAGCATCATTGTGTTCATTCAGTGGCTGCTTCCTATTTTGATTGCAATGAATTTTCAGGTCAAGTGCGCTTCCGTCTCCTGTCAGCCGTTACGGCTGCTGCTGCTGCTTGTTTTATTGAATTTCATTTTAATGCGGTTTTTATTGTTTAGACATGCACTTCAACATGATTAAGTTGAAGTCTGTTTGGAGCCCAAGTTAGGCCAAGATTTGCATGCAAATTGACTTTCACTTTGGCCCAAAATGTCTCTATTAAAAACCAAAGAAGCGCATTTTTATTATGCACTTAAAAATCTCTAATCTGTTTTCAGATGAAGAGATTACGTTTACGTATAAAATATGTGTTAAGGTAGCTTTAAATCCATTATATTGAATATAGGCAGCTTATTTTTTATCGTATACATTTTTTTTATATTATTTATTGTAGGATTTAATCCCTACAATGCCAATACGCAACGTTAGCCAACTCTGTGCCTTGTCAAAAAAGCTTTTATTAATTGAATTAAGTTAATAGAACTTCGACTCTAAGCAGATTATTTAAATTAAGCCTTTACATGGCCCAAAAAAAAATCATTGCTAAAATAAATTTATGAAATTTTTGTCATCCACATCAAATAAAATGTCAAAAATTGATTCAAAATAAAAAAATAAATGCTGTAAAGAATTTGGGCTATAAAATTTAGTCAGCATCGCTGCAAACTTCTCAACTATTTGACTCTGACTGATGTGAACACGTAATCAATCAAGTTTGATTACCATTTGTGCGGGGCACATTAAATATAGACATATATAAATACATAAAGATAATAAATAAAAGAAAACAATGATTTCTCATTCCGTTGCAAGGCTAATCTAAAACTTTCCTTAGGCAAAAAGAAAAAAACTTTATTTCTTTTAGGCCGAAACGATTGCTTTTTCTCATTTCGTGTGGACAGCAACAAAAATCAATATGTCTTGATGTTCGGATAAAAGTGAAATAAATTGCATGGCTCGTAAAGTGAAAGTGTCAAATGACCAGGATACTGAGCAGCCTAAGCAAATGAAAAGTGAAGATGAATGGACGCTACTTGTAGGCTAAAAATTGTGATACATATGGCATTAGATTCTGGATCAAAGTGTGTGCCAAATGATAGTTCCTTTTTTGAAGCACAGCTCTTTAGCACACTTTAAGAGCGAGACCTAACTGCAACTTTTATTAAGGCATTGGCGCGACTTAACGCAAGGCAATAAATAGTTTTAAAAGATAAATAAATCCCCGACACGAGCACCAATCACTGTCAGGGCCAGCACATATTCATACACACATACATTCGTAGGAAGAGGAATAGAGTGTGGAAACCGCATGGACCCCAAGTAGCTAAGCAGCTTAGTCCAGCACAAAGCGCCCCACCTATGTATATGTTCCAACATTTGGAAATGTAAAAAAAGAAACAAAAAAATGTCAAGAAAATACTGGAAAAAGAACAACAACCACAGAGCAAAGAACAAAGACAGACAGAGGCATTTTTATCACACGTTGGCCATGTGAAGCGTAAATTACCCAATGAAACGAGTTGCCAGCTAAAACCAGAAAGATACCCAAAGCGACAGGATAAACCAAAAAACGGAGTAAAAGAGAAGAACGAGTGCAAGAGCAATGGCAGCAGCAGCGGCTAAGGAGCCTTTGGAAAGCCTCAAAAAGTTAAAAGTTAGCAAAAGGCAATTGCAAATAAAATGGCAACACCAAATGCCAGCGGACAAGAAGGTGTGCTACGGAATTTAATTAAGTGAGCTGTCAAACGAATGACCAATAGGTGGCGCCACACGAACGAGAAGATGAAAAGTGCAAAAGACAAAAAAACACGGTTAGTCCGGACAGCAGGAGCTCAGCATGAGCAACAAGCTCTTACCAAGACATCTCTGGTGCTCAATACTAAGTAAGCAATTCGCCAACAGCTATGGAGCAAATTAACAGACATACGAGTCGATATAATGAACGACTTTACAATCATGTCAATCCTTTTGGCTAACATGTTAGGACCAAACATAACGCGCAGAATATTTTAAAACCTTTAAGAAGGATGATAAACATTAAAAACTAGTTTTGCCAAATTAAGAAGAACAAAAAGTAGGGTAAGTAAGGTCCAAAATGTTATGCGGGCATAACATAGCTTCGGACCCAATTTGAAAAAAAAAAAGCTGAACTTGATATTTAAAGTTTAAAAAGAGATAAACAGAGAACAGATTTTAACAGCCGCAACTTTGCAATAAAACTTAACTTTAAAATTATGGAAAACACTTTGGTTGGAATAACTGTTGTTAATTGTACTGTCTAATACTCAACTTCAACTGAAAAAAACACGTTTAAATTTGTGTAATCCTTCAACATAGATGATTCACATATGCAAGAGCATAACAATGGAAATGTGTTCAAAAATTATGTAACAAAACGTAATTTGCTTGCGTTGTGTGTGAGTCTGTTTTCATTTTAAAATTTTGTTCAACATGTAAGCCGAATCAGTCAAATAAAAACAATAGCCACACACAAACACAATATATAAATGAATATATATTTGTTTATATATGTATTCATGTGGATTACACACTCAAAATTTAGCTGGCTTTTCATTTGGCTATTTTACAAATACGTAATTTAGTTTAGCGTAATTGCGGCTGCAATTGAACCTAGCACTTGATTGGAGAGCACAATAGAGACGGGGACAGGCGAGTGAGGGAGGGAGAACGAGAGAATGCCAATCACAAACAAACACACATCCACACACGCACACACATATACATATAAATAAATGTTGCAAATTTGATATTTACGTTTTAATGAAGGCTTTTATGTTGTGTAGCCATTGATAAGCTGCCGTCTCATATCAAATTGTACAACGCTCGATTGCATACTAAATGAGATTTTGGTCATACAAAATTGTAGAGGAGGCCTAAAGCTTGCCTCCTGACCAGCACCACAACCAATATACGACAATGAGTCAGTTGCAGTTGATGTCAGAGCCAAAGGCAAAGTTCGTTGGCATTTTTTCAATAAAGCTGCAATGTAAACAATCAGCGTGCAATGCACAAACACAAACACACACACATGGTGCAAGTTAATAAAAGTTCGCGACACGAGAGGCGTGTTCAAATTGTCTTATTCTGTTCGAAAGGGTTGTATGTGTGTGTTGGTCAGAGCTGATAAGTTTGGTTAAAGAGTTGCAGCTGCTGTTAAATGCTATGAAATACTTGCCACATTTATCACTCGCACAGACAACGGAGACAACAGATCGTATGAGTTATCCCTGAAGTTATCAAAGATAATCTTCTTTGCACATATTTAACAGAACATCAATATTGGGCTTTAATAAAAACATCTGCTGCCAGTCATAAATAAACCATATTATAATTTCAATAGGAAGACTTTATTATATGAATATTGACTTTGGATCGAGTCTTTTAACTTTGAATGTAGCGCTTTTCTAGTTTAGAAGTTATGGTTGTGGAATGTTTTGAACAAAAATAATTATCCTATGGGCGGATACTATAATATCATTAATATCGACTTAAGAACGAGTTTACATAGAATAGAGTTTATAAGTAAAACTTTGATTAAGTAGCCAGAGTATTGGAATACATTTCGGCCTGTAATCACGTTTCCAAATTCTTTTTAATGTATTATTCTAGATATTAAGGCAATTAGTTTTAACCCAAACTGCTTTTGTACAATGTTCATAAGCTCAACTATTTATGCGTAATGCGACTTAAACCAATTCCCATAGATATGCGTGTAAATTAAGCATAATTGCATTATTGCCGACTAATAATTAACAGTTAATGGCACTTGAACGCCAATATTTAATGCGCTTTATGTTAAAAGCGACAAGAGTTCACTTGAAAGCTTAACCTTACCCCTCACCTGAAAAGATGGAAAGGCCTTGAAAAGTGGCACTACTATCGTGCATTAACTAGTCGCCCTAGTATGTACATACACATGTATGTATATGTGTGCATTTGCACACACACTCATACAATGGGTATGCCTAACAGCAACCATTAGCAGCTTAGCCAAGCTCCAACGGCAATGGCATATTCCACGCACACCCAGATACACACATGAGACAATAGCTATGGCATGACTTTGGTTCCAACAATGACACAAGTCCTTTTTGAGGAAAACGCACTTTATGATCATTGCGTGCATAAAGTGCCCTGGCAACCACTACATCCAGTACTACTACTAATACTCCTCCTCCATCCCCTTCCTCCCCATTTCAAACGCTTATGACGTGGTGTGGTAAAAGCCATCGCTTTTCCAATTTCCGGCAGTAGCTCAGGAAAAACAGCAGCAGCAGCAGTAAAGAGTTGATACCATTTAGCTGCATTGTATTTGTGTGTCCGCATAATTCACACACACACACACACACAGATTGCCCAAAAAGCGCATCAGAAGCACATTAATAATGTGCTCGGAGCAATCGAAAATGCGAGCTGCGTATGGCGCCTTTTTTGGCCAACAAAACAATGATACTTAATCGAGAGAAGTCCAATGAGAATGTGTTGATGATTATGCTGGCAAACGCACAATATGCGGAATTTAAATGATGAAATTTTACCCCCACACGAAAACAAACTTTTCTGCTTGTAATCTTGGCAAGTAATTAATTTGTTCAATGACATCCTTAAGGTGTAAGCGGCACCATTTAAAGTTGATGAGAACCAAGAAGCAGTTATTTGAAAACTTAAAAGTTACTACGTTCCATTTCCATAGAAGTTTAAGGCAAGTCAGGTGTGTAAAGTGGGTTGTGTGGAGTGTCTATGGTAGGTAGAGCGGGTCATGTACGGTTGCTGAGCTCGGTAGGGGATGGTTGGCTCAAGAAACTTGTCATGCATGCTCGGCGAAGTGTGTATCCGGCGTATTGCGACAGTGGCAGCCAAGACAAATCGCACGCACCACAACATGAAACTCAAAATCGATGGTTGTTGGGTAAGTTATAAAAATAATATACAGTCGAACTTTGATATAACGAAGTTCAGTACAACGAATTCATTCCCAGAACTCTGCAACTTGGTTCAATAATGGAAAAACTCTGTCTTATTTGAATTTTCTGTATACAGAAGGTTTTTTCTTATCCCCTTATTAAGATCTACAAGTCAATTTTTTAACATATACGGATTTCTATATAAAAATGCAATTTTATAAGTACATCTAGCAATGATACAGATATTTTTCCTTCATAAACATTTTGCCACTTAATCATTTTGTCTTATAAACTTTTGTGGTAGCCCACGCAAATTGGACTCTTTGCCTAAGCCCTCAGAACTCAAAGTATCTGCTCTTCTGGTTGCGTGTGAAATCGGAAGTGGCTGCTGCTACTGACTTAGTTGTAGTCGTCTCGAGTCCTCGGCCTTCTCTCTTGTGGTCTTATGGTCTTTCTTGGTCTTGATGTTCTGATGGTCTTTGGATGTCCCTATGTTTGGCTCTGGGTGTGCCTAGGTCTTGGTGTGTCGATGTCGGCACTGGGCGACAGGTGCTTCCGCATTTGAATGTCAACGGAAACCGCAACGGTACAACTTAGATAAACGTTTGCTCTTTAAATATGTGCTCTGTCGCTGCCACTGAGCATAAACGAGCACGAGCTCAACATACACATATGAACAGGGGATATATGGTAGCTGGGGGTACAAACAGTCACAATGTTTGAGCAACGGTATTCGCACTTATACACAAACATATATTAATGTGTGTATGTGTGTGTGTGTGTGTGTGAAAGTTAGAGAGCCCAAGCTACATGTGAAGTGGTTTTTGGCCGTGGTTATAGACTGGGCTTGATTGGATAGGTCTTTGCTTAGCTTATTGCCAGCTGCGAGGATGGCAAGTTGAAGATAGCTAAGGTGTTTGCACTGGAAAATTGATTATGCACATTGAAAATGGAAAAGAGAATTAGGGTGTGAGTATAATACTGTGTATACGTCTGTGTGTAATTGTAGATAAAGTCTGATACAATTGATGGGAGTTTATTCATGCACTTATGCTATGTTTGTCTATGGAATGCTTTATTTAATTCATTCACTATTTTTAAATCAATTTCATTTAAAATAAATTCGATCAAATTTAAATCAATTTCCGTTCAATTAGGACAAATGCCAAAGCAGATAAAAACAAGCCTAAAGTTACAATTTCAATCACCTGACGTTAAAGCGAAATAAAAGATTGCCCAAAATTAAATTAATTAGCCATAAACACGGGCAATTCATTTTCAACAAGCCAGACTTAATGATACTCTGTACATACACTTTTACACTTCGAGAAAAAAGTATAAATAGTTTTTCGACCCTACTTGTGAATGGTACAGGGTACAAACATGCCACTTAATTAGGCCTCAACCCGACGAGTATCAAAAGAAATCGTACTCAAATCCCAGATTCAGTAGCCACATTTACACTGTGCAGCACGGCACAGTGTGTTGTCGATGCTGTTTTCGCCGCATTTTAAGTGCGAAACAATGTAATTTCGTGGTAATCAGTTTGGGTCCGGCTTAGAATTTAATGCTTCTGCTCCGAAATCGTAGATTTTAGTAAACCCCAAACAGAAACAGAAAAAAATAAAAACAACAACAACTGCTGAGCACTGGCCGAGACTAACTACACAAATTTCCGGTAGTGCGCACAAAGCCAAAATGGCCAGAGAATTCGAAACGAGCTGAATCGAGGAGCGCACTTGGCCAAAAAAATGTCAGTTTAAAATTTTGTATGCCATTTAAAATAAATGAAAATTGCTCTTGCCTCGCTTTGGAGCCACTGCACTGTTGGGTGTATAGCATAGCACAGTTTTAGGCGCTCGATGGCCAGCGCGTGTTAACGTAAATAAATTACACATACATACATTACCCACACAGATACAAATACACTCGTATGGCACATACTCGAAGCGACAATCAAGTGGTCAGTGGCATGCAGCTTATAAATCAGCGCAAAGCGCAAAAACGTAGCTGCCTTTTGGGCCACATCGAGATAGATGGCCAGCCCAGCAATGCGGGTAGGGTCCAGAGAGAAAAAAAGAGGGACAGAGAGAGAAAAATTGACAAAAGTTTGAGTTTGAACTGACTGAATGTGTTGAATGTGTACAACGAATAGATGAATAGATGGATGGCATCGCCTATATAAATGATAAGCTATTTAGTTTCGGTTTGCTGCGGTTTGGCTCCATCTCTCTCTCTCCCTCTCTATCTCTCTCTCTTTGTTTTTGTTTTCGGGAGTGATGCAAGCATTTGGGTTCACTGATTGGGCGGCTTATGATGCCCCCATTTGATTTGCTTTGTAATGTATTGTACTACTGGTACAACTGTATCCGAAAGAGCACACATTCTCTCATTTTGACAAACTGCACGTCAATTAAAAATTAACTAGCATCTGGTTAGGCCGCTGACACAGCGCTTTAACTGTTTTGTGTGTGACATTTTAGAGAGTTAAATAATTATTTATGTGGACTTTTCAGATTAAATTGAATAAGTAATAGCATTGTTAATGCTGCTATTAAAAGCAAACAAAAAAATAGTACTTTTTTCAGATCTTTTATGATAAAAAGTGAATTATCTGCACATTTTTTCATTAACGTTTCATGTTCAACTAATTATTTCCAGGACAAAAAAATAATGTTCAGCAAAAATTAAGTTATCTTTAACTTTTTTTGGCAGCATATATAGATTCCATAGACTTAGTTTCTGGATTTAAATGCTTATTCACTCCTTTAAGCGAAAATGTGTTTATTATTATGTCAACCATAATACTAAGCTGTCAAGTTGTTAAATACGTTTCGAAAGTCAACTAACTGCAGAACTCAAAATTGCCGCACTTTAACGAGGTAAACACATACATATCCATACTCATAAGTACATGACCAACATTCCTAAGGTCTTGACAGCATTAACAACACAGTAACTATTTAAGTATCTGCCGCAGTTGTCTTGTCTCGCTTGGAATGCCAGAACACCACATGAGCTGCGAAAAGTGCTCCAGCCAACCAGACAAAAGAGCACAGAAGAGACTGCAACAATGTCATATGGATCGTTGTGGCCATTGCGAGAAAGAGTAACTGGCACAAAGAGCACCCAAAAACCACACACATGCTCTGACTCTGACTACCCAGGCGCTGACTCGAGAGCTATATACTATGAATGTGCATGTGTGTGTGCATATAAGTTTAAAACTATAAGCTCTTGGGGAGGAGACAGACCATATTGCTATGCAAGTATTTGCGCAAGTTATTTAAATGGCTTTTGTGTTGCATACTTTTTGGCTTGCTCGCAATTCGCTAGAGCCGCCGCCAGCGCGCTGCAGCGCCAACAATAGAGCCAACCCCAAGCAATCAACTGTCTTGACTCCAAGATGCAATTGCACACAGTGGGAAAAACACAGCTTTCCATAGAGCCGAGGCGCAAACAACACATACACAAAAGTCCCCTGTACGGAACCTACCGAAAACCCAAGATAAGCATTCACAGCCTCATGCAGCAACTAGTACAAAAGCAATATGTGCTCACTGAGCGTAAGTCAGTTATCATGCGGAAAGCAACGTCTCAAGTCATAGTTCTGCTAGTCGTTTGTCTGGCCAGCAGCAGCAGCCACGCCTACGAAGTGGCCAAGGCCACGGTCAAGATTGAAACGCCAAAGGGATTTGAGGTTTCAATACCCGACGAACCGGGCATATCACTGTTTGCATTTCACGGCAAACTCAATGCGGAAATGGAGGATCTAAGTGATCAGACATGGGCCACAGATATTGTTAAGCCGCGCAATGGTCGCTGGATATATCATAATCGTGAGCAGAAACTAAAGCCAGGTGATGTGCTCTACTATTGGACAACAGTTAGATACAATGGACTCGACTATCATAACTTCAACCAGCAATATAAGATAGGTTCAGATGGTGATGCCAATAGTCAGAATACAACGATTCATCTACACTCCAAAAGCGGATCCCATTTGCCAATCATCATTAATGGAAACCCCACCATCAATATTTACGTAACATAAAAAGAAAAAACCCAAAAAAATAGCCCGACAGCAATCAATTAACTCAATTCGAGCTTAACGATTTTTCAAAACCTACTTCAATTGTGTTTGTTGTGTTGATCGCTTAATTCATTAGCAACACAATGCAACCAAATATAAAAATACCCAACAGATACGAAAATCTTAAAGCAACAATATAAAATAAAAATTGATTTGTAAATTTTACTTATTATACTCGATTCAGAAGGTATAGAGTATATTGCTTTTGTGCAATGTCCGTCATGGTGTTTGGCCGCCTGTCCATCTGTATGAACACAACTTTTTTCGGCACCCGTACAACTAGAGACTTACAACTTTGCAAAAATCTTTTTCTTTGGCCGGAACAGACTACTGGAGGGCTGGCAAATCGATAAATTCGATTACTGAAAATTAAAAAATTCACATACTTCCCATATCCAAATTTGGTAAGGAGACATTTTGGATGCCCACCCATACCGCACCGAACTCCACCACCTTTTAAAATCTGGTATGCGGATATATTTTTGTGCTAGAGTCACAAAATTTGGTAGAAAGATAGCTGGTGGCGTCCCACAAAGATCTGCAGCAGCCAAACTTTGAACGCATCGCATACACCTGCCCCCTTTGCAATCTGGCCTCTTTTTACCCATTTTTAGACAGGTATCGAGTATACCGCAGTCGGTTGCGTCCGACTGCAACGTTTCTACTTGTTTAAAAATAAACTTTCACGCTTAAACTTGGTGCAAACAATAACGTTGATTTATGATCTTTTAATTCCAGTTTCTGCTCAACAATACTAAACAGATAAAATTTAGTTATTTTGTTTAAATAATTAAGTTTTACTTAAGATACATCTTCAGAAGGAATATTTCTCATGTTGTTTCCTTCTTTTTTCTCATTGAAAGTTTTGACTGTATTAATATATTTAAGTGCCAGGCAACGAACAAACAAATTTTTGGACTCTGCACATGTCAAACTCATTGCATTGCGCATTGCATTGTTTTCCAAAGTGTCATAAATCAAAGGAGCACTTTGTCACAGATATCCAAGTAAGTATCCGGGCCGTATAAATCATATTGAAAAGTTCTCCTTCGCATGCGTGCAAAATACTACTGTGCGAGTAATGGCTGCTTCAAAAATTACAAAGTGCAAAGAATCAAGCTAAGGGAATGCACCACAGCTATACTAATTGGCTATGAGATACCTTGTAAATAATATTAATAGATCATGGCATCAAATCTCAATCCTTTAAATTAAAGATAAGATATAAATAGCCTCCATCTATTTATAAAGCTAATATATTGCCAAGCTATTGCACACCATTTTACCTATTTGTAAGAAGTACAGGGTAAAAACAAATAAAAACCAAAAATTCACATAACTAGTTACGTAGGTAAGTTTTGATATCAAGATGAAGCAAATGGCAAAAATTTACGAGTAAACAACTGTTCAAAGGTTACTGTTTTGGCCCATTTAACTTTCACTTGAGGCAAACAAAAGCCAGATACAACTTTTTAGTCACAGCAAAAAGTCACGATGGCCATTGGTGTTTTTATCAGCCCAACAAGCTTATAAGCTTTTTTGTTTCTTAGCCAAGGTGCTGATAACTGAATGTCCTTGTTGCTTTGTTGGTTGTAAAAGCAATAACAATAACGGCCATTGGATTTGTTAAATTGTATACGAAAAAAAATATTTATTTTTATCGTTCTCCCTTGTGCGTTTGATTGTTTCTCAGACTTTTTCGGTCAAAAACAGAATATTTAATATAACTTTTGTTTATTTTCACAAACACATTTTGAACAATTTATTTCAAATCATTTGTGACTTTTTTTTATCCTGCCAAGACCTTTAGGAGTACACCTGGAAACCTAGACAGTGCCACTCCTGGCAAAAGTAGAAAACAGATCCAAAAGCGCGACATTTTGTTACTCAACAATACAAAAATCAAATCTCACCTCTTTATATATACATATAAGCAAAATTTAATGAAATTATTTACAGTAATTACGACAGTTCTATGCTTGGGTGGGGGCGGGGGGCTAGCGGTATAGGTGGGCGTGGAATCTAAAGTTGTCGTGCATATATTTTGGGGTCGTTCCCAGGTGTATTCCTACAAAATTTAGTAACTCTAGCTTAAAAACTGAGAAAGATAAACGCATTCCCGTTTTAAAGAAGGCGGTGGGGCCGCTGGGGGCGGCTAGGGTGGTATGGATGGGCGTGGTATCCAAAGTTTTGATGAAGTTTTTTGAGGGATGTCGTCGCCAGGAGCTATCTACTTACCAAATTTGCTAACTCTTGCTGTTAGGATGTGGAAAATAAGTGTATTTATCGATTTTCAGTTATAGAATTTATCGATTTGCCAGGCCCCCATTAGGCGTAGAGCCCCAATCTTGACTCTTTATCTGTCCCGGCTATAGAAAAAGATATGTATTTGCAAAGTCTCTAGCTAGAAGGGTTTTGAAAAAAGTTGCGAACATACGGACGGACTTGCACATACCCAATATGCTCTTTACTTTCGGTGTCGAGTATAAGAATAAAAGTATGTATTGCATGTGTTTTAAATTAATTTTTTGACATCAATTGCATCGAGTTAACCCTCGTAACTCTAACTCTAATTTTATTGATTGTAATACATTTTTGGCCACCTCTCATTGTATAATATATTATTTCCGGATCTTGTGCTGCGCCCAATTGGATTATTCCACGCAGTCCTAAGTAAGCCAATGGTATAAAGTATAATCTATAATCAAAATATAGGAAAATTAATTTTTTGTTACACAACAAAATAAATCATATTCGTCATGCTTTTTATTATTTTAACATACTAGTTGAAAGTTATTTTTCAAAAAGGTGTGATTGTTTGCTCAAAAAACTTTCCACGTAAGTCAAAAATCTGATGTGTGTTAAAAACATCTACAAAAAACATAGTGGCGCATAGTTAATTTTGGCTATGCCAAGACTATGATACCCTTCACACAGCCAAATCAATGCACCCCCCTCTTATGTTTCTGTGCAGTTGTTGGTAATTTTTCGCTAATATTTTTACTCTTGAGCGTCATTTACTTGTTCGTGTGCAACAACAACAATTTGACATGTAGGTACTTGAAAGTGCACGACAGAGACAACAATTGATAGTACGATATGGTAAATTTGTATGGTGGCTATGTCGTAGAATGCTCCGATCGGGATGAAATTTCATAGTGAACAAACCCGACATGATCTAAGCAATCTGTGAAAGTTTCATCAAGATCGGTTCAGCAGTTTGGCCGGAAATCGTGTTGATATGGTAAATTTATATGGTGGCTATATCGTAGAATGCTCCCATCGGGATGAAATTTCATAGTGAACAAATCCGACATGATCTAAGCAATCTGTGAAAGTTTCATCAAGATCGGTTCAGCAGTTTGGCCGGAAATCGTGTTGATATGGTAAATTTATATGGTGGCTATATCGTAGAATGCTCCGATCGGGATGAAATTTCATAGTGAACAAACCCGACATGATCTAAGCAATCTGTGAAAGTTTCATCAAGATCGGTTCAGCAGTTTGGCCGGAAATCGTGTTGATATGGTAAATTTATATGGTGGCTATATCGTAGAATGCTCCGATCGGGATGAAATTTCATAGTGAACAAACCCGACATGATCTAAGCAATCTGTGAAAGTTTCATCAAGATCGGTTCAGCAGTTTGGCCGGAAATCGTGTTGATATGGTAAATTTATATGGTGGCTATATCGTAGAATGCTCCGATCGGGATGAAATTTCATAGTGAACAAACCCGACATGATCTAAGCAATCTGTGAAAGTTTCATCAAGATCGGTTCAGCAGTTTGGCCGGAAATCGTGTTGAAACAGACAGACGGACAGACGGACAGACTGACAGACGGACGGACAGACGGAAATCAATTCCTGAGCTCGTCCTGATCATTTTGATATATAGTTTATGGGGTCTCCCATCATCCCTTTAAGGTGTTACAGATTCATGACAAAGTCAATATACCCTGATTCACATGTGAAGGGTATAATAACGAAGCCATTGCCGCTTTTATGTTCTGTGTATGTACTTCTTTTATGAAGTAATATTACTGTTTTTTATTTTAACAAACATATTTTTAACAATTTGTTTCAAATCATTTGCCTCGGTTTCTGTTAGTCCATGCTGTGAATGTCCCATGACGGTATTTAGGACTCGGTATTTGGCCATCATCATCAACATTTGATGTACTTGCTCCAGACAGTACCAAGCATGCCAAAAGTAGAAAACAGATCCAAAAGTGCGACATTTTGTTGCTCAACAATACAAAAATCAAATCTCACCTCTTTATATATATAAGCAAAATTTAATTAAATTATTTACTGTAATTACGACCGTTCTATGCCATTTATTCTGTGAAATTTCATCTATTGCATATAAATTGATCAATTTTTCCGTAAACATGTATTACGTAAACATGGACTTTACAAAAAATTAAAGCCCGCTGATTTAGGCAACTCAACCAACCTATGTCATTTAACGCAATGCATTCAAAGTGCAAAGAGGGAATGCACCACAGCTATACTAATTGGCTTAGAGATACCTTGTTAATAACATCAATAGATCATGGCATCAAATCTCTATCTATCTATCTATCTTTAAAAAAAATAAAAAAAACAAACATGCTCATAACTAGTTACGTAGGTAAGTTTTAATATCAAGATGAAGCAAATGGCAAAAATTTACGAGTAAACAACTGTTCAAAGGTTACTATTTTGGCCCATTTAACTTTCACTTGAGGCAAACAAAAGCCAGATACAACTCAGCCCAAAAAGCTTATAAACATTTTTGTTTCTAAGCCAAGGTGCTGATAACTGAATGTCCTTGTTGCTTTGTTGGTTGTTAAAGCAATACGAAAAAAAATTTTTATTATTTTTGGTTTTTATTTATTTAATATTATTTTTGTTTATTTGCACAAACAAATTTTGAACAATTTATTTCAAATCATTTGTCACTTTTTTTACCTTCCATGGACATTTTCCACGGAACTGAATCATCAGGAAGGGAACGCGGGTGGCGTGACCTTTGGATATTTCTCGTTAATTGGCCAATGTAACTTTGTAGATCATCATTTGAGTTGCTTGCTGCAGACAGTACCAAGCATGCCAAAAGTAGAAAACAGATCCAAAAGCGCGACATTCTGTTGCTCAACAATACAAAAATCAAATCTCACCTCTTTATATATATAAACAAAATTTAATTAAATTATTTACAGTAATTACGACATTTCTATGCTTGCGGGGGGGAGGGGGCTAGCGGTATAGGTGGGCGTTGCATCTCAAGTTTTGATGTAGATATTTTGAGGTCGTTTACAGGTATCTTATTAAAAAAATTTGGTAACTCTTGCTTAAAAACTGAGACAGTAGACGCATTCCCGTTTTTAAGAAGGCGGTGGGGCCGCTGGGGGCCGCTGGGGGCGGCTTGGGTGGTTTGGGTGGGCGTGGTATCCAATTTTATGCAGTTTTTTGGGGAATGCCAGTAGCTATCTACTTACCAAATTTGGTAACTCTTGCTATAAGGATGTGGAAAATAAGTGTATTTATCGATTTTCAGTTATAGAATTTATCGATTTGCCAGGCCCCCATTAGGCGTAGAGCCCCAATCTTGACGCTTTATCTGTCCCGGCTATAGAAAAAGATATTTGCAAAGTCACTAGCTAGAAAAGTTTCGAAAAAAGTTGCGAACATACGGACGGACTTGCACATACCCAATATGCTCTTTACTTTCGGTGTCGAGTATAAGAATAAAAGTATGTATTGCATGTGTTTTAAATTAATTTTTTGACATCAATTGCATCGAGTTAACCCTCGTAACTCTAACTCTAACTTTATTGATTGTAATACATTTTTTGCCACCTCTCATTGTATCATATATTATTTCCGGATCTTGTGCTGCGCCCAATTAGATCATTCCACGCAGTCTTAAGAAAGCCAATGGTATAAAGTATAAGTATCAACAATAAAAAAAATCAAATCAAACAAGTGCGGCATAGTTAATTTTGGCTATGCCCGATTTATGATACCCTTCACACATGGATTAATTTTTTTTTCTTCGCTCCTATTTTTACTCTTGAGCGTCATTAACTGGTTCGTGTGCGACAAAAACAACAACAATTTGACAATTGTTTGCGTTATACCACTTTTGAAGCAAATGAGCTATATGTAGGTACTTGAAAGTGCACGACAGCAACAACAATTGATAATACGATATGGTCAATTTGTATAGTGGCTATGTCGAAGAATGCTCCAAGCGGGATGAAATTTCATAGTGAACAAACCCGACATGATCTAAGCAATCTGTGAAAGTTTCATCCAGATAGGTTCAGCAGTTTTGCCGGAAATCGTGTTGAAACAGTACGATATGGTCAATTTGTGTGGTGGCTATGTCGTAGAATGATCCGAGCGGGATGAAATTTCATAGTGAACAAACCCGAAATGATCTAAGCAATCTGTGAAAGTTTCATCAAGATCGGTTCTGCAGTTTGGCCGGAAATCGTGTTGAAACAGACAGACGGACAGACGGACAGACGGACGGACGGACGGACGGACAGACGGACAGACGGACAGACGGACGGACGGACGGAAATCAATTCCTGAGCTCGTCCTGATCATTTTGATACATAGTTTATGGGGTCTCCCATCATTCCTTTAAGGCGTTACAGATTCATGACAAACTCAATATACCCTGTTTCACATGTGTGAAGGGTATAAATAAAGGAAAAAAATTTTTTGTTACACAAGAAAATAAATCATATTCGTCATGCCTTTTATTATTTTAACATACTAGTTGAAAGTTATTTTTCAAAAAGATGTGATTGTTTGCTCAAGAAACTTTCCACGTAAGTCAAAAATCCGATGTTCTGTGTATGTACTTCTTTTATGAAGTAATATGTATTACTGTTTATACCCTTCACATGTGAATCAGGGTATATTGACTTTGTCATGAATCTGTAACACCTTAAAGGAATGATGGGAGACCCCATAAACTATATATCAAAATGATCAGGACGAGCTCAGGAAGGGATTTCCGTCTGTCCGTCCGTCTGTCCGTCTGTCAGTCTGTCCGTCTGTCTGTTTCAACACGATTTCCGGCCAAACTGCTGAACCGATCTTGATGAAACTTTCACAGATTGCTTAGATCATGTCGGGTTTGTTCACTATGAAATTTCATCCTGATCGGAGCATTCTACGATATAGCCACCATATAAATTTACCATATCAACACGATTTCCGGCCAAACTGCTGAACCGATCTTGATGAAACTTTCACAGATTGCTTAGATCATGTCGGGTTTGTTCACTATGAAATTTCATCCCGATCGGAGCATTCTACGACATAGCCACCATACAAATTTACCATATCGTACTATCAATTGTTGTCTCTGTCGTGCACTTTCAAGTACCTACATGTCAAATTGTTGTTGTTGCACACGAACAAGTAAATGACGCTCAAGAGTAAAAATATAAGCGAAAAATTACCAACAACTGCACAGAAACATAAGAGGGGGTTGCATTGATTTGGCTGTGTGAAGGGTATCATAGTCTTGGCATAGCCAAAATTAACTATGCGCCACTATGTTTTTTATTTTAAAAAACATATTTTTAACCATTTATTTAAAATCGTTTGCCTCGGTTTCTGTCAGTCCATGCTGTGAGTGTCCCATGATATGCACGGTATTTAGGACTCGGTATTTGGCCATCATCCTCAACATTTGATGTACTTGCTCCAGGCAGTACCAAGCATGCCAAAAGTAGAAAACAGATCCAAAAGTGCGACATTTTGTTGCTCAACAATACAAAAATCAAATCTCACCTCTTTATATTTAAAAGCAAAATTTAAGTAAATTAGTTACAGTAATTACGACAGTTCTATGCTATTTATTCTGTGAATTTTCACATATTGCATATAAACTGATAAATTTTCCGTAAACATGTACTTAAAACAAGCGGAAACGTTTCAGTCGGACGCAACCGACTGGGGTATACTCGATACCTGTTTAAAAACGGGTAAAAAGAGGCTTGATTGCAAGAAGGTACGGATGGGCGGGGTGTACGCTGCGTTCTAAAATTGGCTGATGCAGATCTTTCGGGGATGCCACCAGCTATGTTGTCAAATTTGGTGACTCTAGCCAAAGACCCTTGAATAACAAGATATTGCAATTGTTAAGAAAAGCTTTGTCTGAGGGGGTCGCCTTCGAAGTATTTCAAATGGTATGCAGAATAACAAAAGCAGCAAGCCATAAGTGTGAAGGAGCGCGATAGCAGATAGCATGTGCAGCCGTTTTTGTTTCAGTTGCACATGCACTCAGCGGCCCGTCAAGTGTACGACAAGCGGCAGGCCAGCGGCAACCTAGAACGGTAAAAATTTGTCACTGTGTGTGTGCGTGTGTTTCACTTCTTGCTGGGCCTGCTTGTCTAGAATTTTGCTATTTTTGATATTTTGGTTTTTTCTGTGTCGTCAAATGACATCGACAAGTGCACTACTGAATACACTTTCGAAATTGTGTCTAGTGTCACAGAATTAAAAAAAATGGAAAGAGTATGAATGACCAGCAATTTCTAAACTGAAATTTTACTGTTTGTGTACATCTATGCATATGCAGCACCCTTAAATGTGAATGTGGCAATTGTATATCGTTTATTGACCAGTCTCAGCTACATATGTATATTAGGGTGGCCCTTAAAAATTAAAATCTAACCGCCGGGCAGAAATGAGTTCTCTTTAGGCTTAAAACAAACCCACAAAAATTTGGGGCTGATCGAATAATATTTAATGGCCGCACCCTCGCTCCGAAGTTTGAAAATTTTATATGTATGAAAAATCACTCATACGTATGGTGTTTTAGGTAAAATTTATTTATTTTTTCTATTTTATCTTTACATTATATCGGATTTCATGATTTATATAAAATGTTTAATAATATCTTAAGTGCAATATTTGATTAAAATAAGTTCATTGTGAGATTACGATTTCGTGAATATTGTTTCAATGGTTATATAAGTTTATCAAAAAAACCTGCTGTTTGTCTTCAGGTTCATGTCATGGGTATTGTTCCCTGAGCGCCTCAATATCAGCAATGAGTCTACAGAATCAGTTTCAAGGGGTTATAAGGACTGGATAACCTCCCGTCTGGCAGCTGCTCTTGATGATGCAAAAGTGTCTGATAGAAAAGCTGTTCATATTTTAACGGCAGCAGCTGAGGCATTAGGAGTAGACCTGAAGTCTTACATAATTAATAGAAGCTCAATTCAAAATGCACGAAAAAAGTTTCGAGAGCTTGCTCTTCCATGCATTATGTCCGATTTTGACGCAGAAGTGAGTATGCCCAATGCAAAGGCTTAAATTTAAACATAATTTATTAATATTTTAATTTACCTAAAAGATTTCTAATGCATGTTCAATGGTCGTTCATTGGGATGGAAAAATAATGGAAGATATTGTTGGAAGGAAAAAAATTGATCGCATTGCAGTCATTGTTAGCTACAAAGGTGTATCAAAATTTTTAAGTGCAGCTATCATAGAACCTTCCACTGGAAAAATATTGCCAAGGCTGTTTTTGATGCATTAATGAACTGGAACATCCTCAACAAGATTAGAGCAATGAGTTTCGATACCACGTCATCAAATACTGGCTCTAGGTCTGGCGCAACAGTGTTTCTCCAAAAATATATGAATCAAAAGCTTATCCAACTCCCGTGTAGGCATCACATATATGAAATAATATTAAGGAGTGTTTTTGAATTGAAGCTTTCTTCAAGCAGTGGTCCAGAGGTAAGGCTGTTTAACCGCTTTGCATCTGTTTGGGAAACGCTAGACCATAAATCTTTTAACTCTGGTTTGGAAGACACTAAAATTCGATCCCTTATAACAAAGGAAAATGAATTAAAAATTAAACAGTTTTGTCAAAAACAATTGGAGTCAAAATCATATGCCAGAGCGGATTATAAAGAACTTCTTTACCTCACACTCGCGTTTCTTGGAGAAGCATGTAATTTCCAAACATGCAGCTCAACATCTAATGCGAGGTTTATGGGTAAATCAATATATAGCCTCAAAATTTTTTTATTTCGCAATCAATTCAGCCTATCTCAACGAGAGCTTAATGCATTGCGAGATATATGCGTTTTTATTATTATTTTATATATAAAAGTATGGTATGGGTGTACAAATGCAATTGCTTCTCCAAATCTCGACCTTCAATTTATTCAGGACACTATTTCATATGCAACTACAGATATTGCTGTATCAGAGAAAATAAATTCAAAGATGATGCACCATTTATGGTACTTATCACCGGAATTAGCAGCTTTATCATTTTTTGATTCTAGTGTATCAAATGAGGAAAAGAGAAAAATGGTTGAAACTTTGAAATCCGAAGAACCTAAAATTAAATAAGTGGAGCAGAGACATATTTTAGACATAGATGAATTGCGCAGCAGCTCCATAAGTGATTTTATATCATATAAAACAAACTATTTTTTGATTGCTTCGGCCTATCAGCCAGTTTTTAAAAAACGACCCTCAAACATGGGAAAATAACGATGATTACACAGATTCATTCGAGTTCTGTAATGATTTATTTGTTGTAAACGACACTGCTGAGCGGGGAATAAAGTTTATGAAAGATTACAATCGTATTCTCACAAAGAATGAGAACGAAAAACAGCTCATTCTTCAATTTGTAGAGAGCTACCGGAAAAAATATCCTTCTAATTGTGAAAAGATCTGATATAAAAAAAAACTTATTTTATTCAAATATTACACTTAAGATATTATTAAACATTTTATATAAATCATGAAATCCGATATAATGTAAAGATAAAATAGAAAAAATAAATAAATTTAACCTAAAACACCATACGTATGAGTGATTTTCATACATATAAAATTTTCAAACTTCGGAGCGAGGGTGCGGCCATTAAATATTATTCGATCAGCCCCAAATTTTTGTGGGTTTGTTTTGAGCCTAAAGAGAACTCATTTCTGCCCGGCGGTTTAAAAAACGAAAAAAAGTCATATTAAGGGCCAGTCTAATGTATATACTATATAATTTGACCATTTATGAAAAAGTTAGAGAAATTCAGAAAAAATTTTTTTTTGAGATTTCGATCATGAAAATATTTGAAAAGTTTAAATTAAGCAAAATACTTGTCTTTTGAAAGTGTATTGAAATGTTACAAGAACAATTTGTATACATTGCAGCAATTAAAATTATATCTATAACTGTATCCAATCTAACTATAATAACAGGGTGATTTATTAACAGGGTGATCAATATAATATAAAATATGCAGAATGCACTCACCGGCAGCAGCAACAACACAGATACAGTTCAATGCAAGTGCTCTCTCTTTCTCTCTCTCTTTTTATACCCTTAACCCATAAAATGGGTAAATAAGGGTATAATGGTTTTGTGCAAAAGTATGTAACAGGCAGAAGGAAGCATCTCCGAGCCTATAAAGTATATATATTCTTGATCAGCATCAATAGCCGAGTCGATTTAGCCATGTCCGTCTGTCTGTCCGTCTGTCTGTCTATCCGTCTGTCCGTCTGTATGAACGCGTGGATCTCAGAGACTACAAGAGGTAGAGATATAAGCTTTGGGATATAAGTTCTCCTATACCATGAGCAGAACAAGTTTGCTTCAAATTATCGATAACTATTCTGGTTTCCGATATACACATGTGATCGATAACAAAAAAATATCGAATTTGGAAAATGTAAAAATGAGGGTTGAAAGAATGGGTAACAATTGATCTTTTCTGAAAATTTCGTCCAAATCGGTTAAGAAACACCGGAGATATCGAATTTAATCGATTGAAGTTAAGTCAGTATACCAAAGTCTTATATAAATTTAATATATTTATTGCAACTGGGTTCAAGGTATCTTCTAGTCGGGCTGTCCCGACTAGAGCCTTCTTACTTGTTTTTCACTGACCACTCTCACGAAAACAAAAAGCACAACCACACACAACAATAATTATATGAGATGCATCTCATCTTTTTTTTTTATACATACATACAGTACGACCTCGGTTAACGCAACCCTCGTTACACGCAACTCCTCGATTATTGCAACACCAGAATTCTTAACATTGTTGACTCTGTTAACGCAACTTTAAAAAAAAAAATTACCTCATTTAACGCAACTTCCTAAGGAAATCGTATGTTTAAGTTCGTTTTTACCACTTTTCTTTCGTTCTCTTTTTGTTTTTTTTTACATGCTTGCGAAAATGATAATATGGAGAAATCATTGTACGCGTGGTTTCTAAAACAAAGAGAGCGTTATTTGCCTAATTCTAAAGAAATTGTAAAAAAGTACAGACCCCAATTTCTCAATTTTTCAAAAAATAAATAAAACAATATGAAATTCTTGCTTTAAACACAGTCTTATTCGATTTATGTTAATTTAAAGGTAAGCGAAGGCATCTTTTTATTAAAAAAAGGTCTCTTGGCCACCAGAAAATTTCACCTCAGTTTTCGCAACCACCTCAGTTTTCGCAACTGGCCAAATTTTAATAGGTTGCGTTAACCGAGGTCGTACTGTATATGTATGTACATTATTTTATTTTATTTTCACTGCACTTAACACACCAGGAAAAAATAATAAAAATAAAGTAATGTAATTAATACCATCTTCAATGCTTCGCTTATTATGGAGATTTTCAGCGCGCTAAACGCAACAACAACGCGGTTATCCTCTCTCTTTGATTTTTTCGCGACCCGGCAAAGCAGCGTCAAAATGGCGCGCGTTTTCACAATTTTCATTTGCTTAAAAACACTTTAAAAAGCAATTACACGGCGATTCTTTAATAATACAAACACTTTGCGTATGTTCAGTGCGTTACATAAACACAATTTGACTATTAATATAGGGCGTATCAATTTTAATTTAATAAATAAACGGACGATAAGCTCCCAGCGATGTAAAGACGCGCAAAGTTCCAGGCGTACTGCCTTTGTGGATTAACTGTAACGATCGCTCTCTGTACTACAGAGTCTGCAGTTAGAACAGGACAGTCCTTTTCATGTCTCTCTTATTAAAGAAGTCCGCTATGTTAGTCTGTAAGTGTGTGTGTGTGTGTGTGTGTTTTTTTTTTTTTTTTTTTTTTTTTTTTTTCATTTATTAACTCTAAATAAATAACTATTCTATGTACTATCCTATATAATACAATAAGGCGGTTAGAGGTTTCGAGAAGAAGCGACATTTGCGGAACGGCCGTTAGGTATTGCGTCGCAAACGCCTTTGCTCCTCCTACTCCCGGTGCCCGTTACGCTCGCGCTCGGCCTTCCGCAGTTCCGTCATGACGGCAACCGCAAAGCCGCTAAATGCTTCCCAATTTCCGCTACTTGCTAGTATGAGCCGTACAAGGTTCTCTACCACGATGGCACAACCAAAAATCCTTTCCAATTCTAAGCGAAGCCCTGCGAATCGAGCGCAGTGTAACAGCACATGCTCCGCATCCTCGATGAAGGTACTCCCGCAGTAGATGCAGAAGGGAGCATCCTCGTGACCGAAGCGGTATAGATACCCGCGGAAGCAGCCATGTCCGCTGAGGAGCTGGGTGATGTGGAAATTCACCTGTCCATGTCTTCTGTCCAGCCACTCAGATAGACTTGGGATTAGGCGGTGTGTCCATCGCCCTTTAGAGGATGAATCCCATCGCCGCTGCCAGTTGGCCAAAGTGCGCGATTTGGCCGAGGTGCGCGCTGCCTTCTTATAGGCCACTGGATGGTCCCTGCCATGAGTCTCCTCATAGACCTCCGTAACTTCTCTGGCTATCTCGGCTATGGGGGCAACTCCAGCTAGCACCAGACACGCTTCGTGCGAAATAGTTCGGAAGCCGCTACACACCCTGATCGCCCCTAGTCGGTGAGTAGCCGTTAGTCCACGGGAGTAGCTGTCGTAGCGGAGGCCAGGGTGCCAAATAGGTGCCGCGTACAACATCACCGCCCTAGTCACGCTGGAAATTAAAGCTCTCCTATACTGCTTCGGGCCTCTCGTATTTGGCATAATACGCGATAGAGCACGGTTTGTTACAGCAGCTTTCGAGCTGGCGTACGCCAAATGCTCCTTAAAGGAAAGCCTTGTGTCCAGCATCACTCCCAGGTACTTGATTGCTCTCTTTGATGTGATGGGCGTATTTCCCACTATAATGGTTGCTGATTCCACTACTTTTCTACTGCTTATGAGTACAGCCTCAGTCTTGTGGGGGGCAATCTGGAGGCCAACCGAGGAGAGCCACTGGATGACCATTTCGATCGAAAGGTTGCATCTGGCCTCGGCCGCCTTGAGCTCCTTAGCCACCACCACCAACGCCACGTCGTCTGCAAAACCGACTATACGGACCTCTTCAGGTAGAGTGAGCCGAAAAACGCCGTCGTACATGGCGTTCCAAAGGAGAGGGCCAAGAACTGACCCTTGCGGCACGCCTCCAGATACGTGGTACTCCTCGGTCGCCTCACTGGTATTATACTGCAGTATTCTGTCCTGAAAATAGCTCCTTATCAGTCTTAGTAGATAACTCGGCACTCCAAACGCTACCAGGGCCTCCAAGATGCAGCTCCATTTTGCCGTGTTGAACGCGTTTTTTACATCTAGCGTTGCGATCAGACAGTACTTTTTGGCACCTCCTTGCCACCTAGTGCCGGCTATAGCTTCTGCGGCTATCTCCACCACCTTGCCGATTGCGTCGATCGTTGACCTCGATTTACGGAAGCCGAACTGCTGATCCGAAAGCCCTCCTGCTGCGGATATGGCGCGCTCGAGACGTGAGCAGATAATATGCTCCAATATCTTTCCAACCGTATCGATGAGGCATGTGTGTGTGTGTGTGTGTGTGTGTGTGTGTGTGTGTGTGTGTGTGTGTGTGTGTGTGTGTGTGTGTGTATTTACAAACGAAGCAATGCAGAATTGCACTAGAGTCTAGTGACTAGACGAATGATAAATGTTGGATACTCTTATAATGTTGGTAGATGATATGTTATTAAACTGATTTTAGGTATTTCTATATTGTGTGCCAACGCCAACCTTTGCTAATCAAAATATGCAATTATTGCAAATATATTCTATAACTACATAACCACAATAGCACTTATATTTTATTAGGGTATTCAACATTCAACATTCATCATTCGTCTAGTGCATTTCTTTTTTGCTTCTTTTGTGAATGCACACAAACTCACACTTTTTATTATAGCTAAATTCAATTATTGCCAACCCATTATCTTATATTATAACTAAATATATTAATAATTGCCAACCCAGAAACCCTGCTCCTACAAATAAATAAGCTTTTACGTAATAGTATTTGCTCTTGTGGTTGTTTGGGGGCATAACATTAACAGCAGAACCGCGTGACTCGACTGTCTCAGTGGGCTGCATCTCTGACTTTAAGCACAAACAAAACAAAGCGAATTCAAAGCACAAACAAAACAAAGCGAATTCAAATCCCAAACAAAACAAAGCGAATTCAAAGCAACCGACAGCGTTCGTTAATTCACGAGCGAGACTTCGTATTTTACGAACACTTTTCCCTGCCGCAACACCAATACCATCATATTCGTTTGCAAGCAGAGACAATTGTTGTACAACAACAACATACTACAGTAGATGCCGGTTATAACGATGCCGGCTATAACGATATTCCGCTTATAACGATATACACAAGAAGGTTTGGTTGGTTTTCATAAAAACTTGTATGGAAGCACAATCGGCTATAACGATATCGCTTTTAACGATATGCCCCTTATAGCGAAGGAATTTTGAAAACATAAACCGCTTATAACGATCACAAGTAAGAACAAAAAAAAATAATGAGCAAATTACAGCAGCGGTCGGCACAAAGAGAGCCAAAAAAAAGTATCAATGCATTTGTGCAAGAGTAATTTCATTTCGACACTCTTAAATACACTTCGTGCTAACTTCGGCCTATCTGTGTGAATTGCCGTTATGTTTGCTTATGTGTGGAAAATCAAAAGTAAAGCATTGGGTGCGTTCAGGGAACTCAGCGCTTAGTTAGCAGCTTCATAACCGTTTACTTCCCTGATGACGTCAACTGTTAAGCAAAAACAAGAAGTAAAAAAATAATTAAGAGGAAAAATAGTTTTTTCTTTAATACCGGCTATAACGAATATCGGTTATAACGATGCTATATTGCCGGTCCCTTGAGTATCGTTATATCCGGCATCTACTGTATTTCAATTTTTGACTGAATATAGGCTCAGTTACCCGAACTTAACCTGACTTGAACTTAACTTGACTTGAACTTGAACTTAACTAGTGAAATTCTAGCAATTACCAGAACTTTACCAAACGTGAACTAAACATGAATCTGAACGTGAACGTGAATGCGACGGTGCGCATGAGCTTATCGAGCAGCTGTTTGTCATTGTTTTGATATTATCAGATTTGAGCGGGTTTAATAGAATAAAAAATAAATAATTTATACAAAAAATAATAATAAAATTAAAAAAAATACAAATTACCCTATGCTCATCCATTTTATCTGGTCATCAATCAGCTGTTTGAACTGGAACATGAACGTAACTTGAACTAAACGTGAACTTATTTGAACTTGAACTTAAAATTCTGTTTTCTGCAGGTTGTTAAGTTACGTCAAGCCAAGTTAAGTTGAGAGTAACCAGGAAGCAGTGTTGTTCGTAAGGTTGAATGGATCAGCTGTTTCTTAAGTTCAAGTTCAAATCAAGTTAAGTTCGGGTAACTGAGCCTTATCTGTGTGAGTAACAGCGGCGAAATAACGCAGCGAGTTATGCATGTCAGTTACGGCAGAGAAGTTTGATAGTGTGTGACTTTTAATAGTCACGCTACCGCGCGTATAGATATTAACACATCAAAAAAAAAAAAATATTAATGAACAAGTTTAAAATAATTTTGCACATATGTATGTACATACATATTTGCGTTAAATTGAATGCCGAACGTGTCAGTAGTTCACTTGTCGAAGAAACAGACAAAGAAAAAATATCAAAAATAACAAATATCTCGTCAAGCAGGCTCAGCAGAAATGTAAAAAACGCACATGCACTCAAATACTAACACATTTTTACCGTTCTTGGTTGCCGCTGGCCTGCCGCTTGTCGTACACTTGACGGGCCGCTGAGTGCAAGGGCAACTGAAACAAAAACGGCTGCACATGCTATCTGCTATCGCGCTCCTTCACACTTATGGCTTGCTGCTTTTGTTATTCTGCATACCATTTGAAATATTTCTGAAGCGAACCCTTAAGACAAAGCTTTTCTTACCAATAAGATAATTTGTTATTAAAGGGTCTAGAAGGGTCTAGAAGGGTCTAGAAGGGTTTCGAAAAAAGTTGCGAACATACGGACAGACATTGCGCAAACCCAATATACTCTTTACTTTCGGTATCGAGTTTAAGAATAATCGTATGCATTACATGTGTTTTAAATTAATTTTTTATTAATATGTATATTATTTCCGGTAATGTGCTGCGCCCAATCGGATTATTCCACGCAGTCCCAAGAAAGCCAATAGTATAAAGTATAACTTAAAACGCGTCCATTTGTTCAACAATACAAAAATCAAATCAAAATATAGGAAAAATTATATTATGTATATTATAAAAATCTGATGTGTGTTAAAAGCATCTACAATGTAGATGTATGTAGATTCTACATACATAAATAACAAAGCCACTGCCGATTTAATGTTCTGTGTATGTTCTTAGCTGGTAAAGTTCCATTAGCCAGGTCTGTTTTATGTTTGCGAACAGCAGGTTGTCCAGCTTCCGCTTGACCTATTCTAACAACCTGCTTTAAGTACACTACCTACATTTGCAGAGACATTTAAAAATGGCCAATAAACTAAAAACTGAGTACATAAATTAATACAAACAACTATTATATAACAAATGTATGTACATATATACATAAGTGCTATTTAATAGGCATATTAATAAATGCCACGTTTGTGCCGCCTGTATATGTCACAACTAATTTGCAGCAAATTAAGCATGTCGGCCAAAAAAGGTAAAACCAATGCAATTTTTCATATAGCCAGCGGCTTATTTAGCTCGTACTTATGTGTGTTTATACATGTGTATGTATTTATATGTGCCTGTGTTCATAGTTAGATGTATGTACACATATTTATACATATGTATATGTGTAAAATAGGGGCAACTAAGCGAAGCTGTCAGCAACATTTGCGAACTGTTCTGTTCTCATTTTCTCGTTTCGCGCAATGTGTGAGAACTCCAAAATGCAAGCTAGCGGCAAGTTTGTGTCAGTTTTCCCCCTCTTTACACACTCTCGCACTCACACACTCATGCTTCATTTAACACGCACACCCTAACATCTACTCACACTCATACACAGACCAGACACTTTGGACGTAATTTTGCGCGTGGCAAGGCGTTAAAATGACTTGTGACAACTTTATGTGCAGTTTCCCCCGACCGAGTCTTAAGCAAAAGCATACAAAAATATTTAAAGAAAATTGCCAGAAAATAATGTCATCAAGCTGCAAGCAGCTTAAGTTTTAAATAAGCAGCTTTAATTTGCAATTTGGCACTGCACAGCTATGCAATGACAAATTTGTCAGCTTTATATTTTAAAGATCCACTAAAATATATCTTTTAAGATTATATATTTTGAAGCAACATATATATATATATTTTTGTTGCTAATACATATTATATCTGATGACATATTGAGGTTATTTTTAATATTGTAAATTAACATATTTTCTAACGATATTGGTTTTTACCATGTTGAAATATGTACTTAATGCGCCTGCGATGTTCAACTGGCAAATACCGTATAGCTGCAAAAAACTATTTCTTAACTCTGTCTGGAACGAAGGCATTGTCGCTGCTAGATCTATTATATTTGTTGCTTTGATTTCTATCTTAAGTCCATTCGATTTTAATTTGATTTGTTTCATTATTTGCAGCCAGAGCCGGAGTTATGGCCAAAATTAATAAAAGCAAGTTAAAAAATTTAACTGCGCTTCATAAAAATTTTTTTTTTTTTTTTTTTTTTTTTTTTTTTTTTTTTTTTTTTTTTTTTTTTTTTTTTTTTTTTTAAAATTTTTAAAAAAAAAAAATTTTTTTTTTTTTTTTTCTTTTTTTTAAAAAATACCCTAATTTTAAAAAAAAAATTTTAAAATTAACAAAACTAACAGGCTGAAGTATTTATTATAATTCAAAGTGCACTGCTTTTATTTTAGTTTTAAGATAAACTTATAACGGCAGCGATGTATAATTAAAGTTGACTATTTTGATAAGCAATTTTTGCTCTAACAAAACACAAATAGTTATCTAAAATATTTCAGGTCTAAAATATGTTTGTATTTTCGTGTCTATGTAATGTCTGCGTATTATAAAAAATTTAATTAAACACTTAACAACCATTTTACATGATAAAGGGAATGGAAAGTAACTTTTGCAATGAATGTATACAGCCTCAAAATGAAGAGGGGCCCGGTGGGTATCAAAGTGAAGACAAAATGTAAAAAGCTGCAGTGTAGCAAATTAATTATAAAAGATTCCGCGAAGTTAAATATTTTGCTCGAGCTAAGTTCAAAGTTGCGCTGCCTCATTGTAAAATAAGTTGCCAGTAACTTGACGCACATTTGTCACACACGATGCTCTGGCAGGAACAAGAGCAGCAGGAGCCGAAGCAGTCAAGAGTTTAGATCCACAACCATGTCTACAGGTGGCTGGCATTCTTGTCACTTGTGGAATTTGCGTGGCGCGGGCAGTTTGGTGACTGGGTGGTATCAACTGATATATGGCACTTTGAAATTAGTCAAAGTGCAAAATGTGGGGCAAATTCATACACACACAAACATGCATATAGCGAGCAGCAGGACACATGGTTGCCATTTTTCATACTCAACGGAAAAATTGTGCATAGTGTGTATTACTGTGTCATGGTATTTGAAATGTCATGCGTAGAAGTTAATACAACCCTAGATGCAATAAGCTAAAAATATCTTTTTTTGTATTCAAATGTTCATAAGATACTGAAATTTCGAAAAATAATAATATTGCTACCTATGAAATCAATCGACATACTTTTGCCGCGTACTTATTAACATAAAACCTTGAGAAGCTATTAAAAAGTTACACATGCTCAATTGTTTTCATAGGAATAATTCTTAGAACATTGTGTATCTACTATACACAAAATATTTTGTAGTTTAATCACAGGTCAATTGTTTTATTCTTTGGAATTGCGTTGTTTGCAACTGTGAGCTTAATATTTACGTCATTTTGCCGCTTTAAAAATAAATTTTGTGTACACATACATATGTACATTTTAAATGAATGTTCTTTATTAAAAGAAAGATGTTTACGTAATATAGTAAGTATATTTAATTGAATATTTCCATTAGAAACGAATGTTGCCCAGGGAGCGCTCTAGATCTTCCTGCAGCTTTCTCATTTGGCTATTGAGCTGCTCACCCAATTCCTTTTGTAGATTGGCAACTTCTTCCTGTACCCGGGCGGCATCACGAGCAGCATTTGCCTGGATTTGCTTTCTATTATCAAAAGACTGACGATCGCCGCTGAAGAGACCGCCATCTGCCTTGGCCAACACAGTGCCGTCGGCTAGCTCCACAATAATGTTGCCATTCTGGTATTCCACAACAGCTTCTTGTCCATTGATGTTAACCTTCTCCTTGCCATTGACATCAGCACCCTTGGCCGGGAAGTTGTACACCTGACCGCCGGTCGTCAACTGTAGACCGCCATTGAGAATGCGTATCTGGTGATTATTGTATGACTGATAGCCACCCTCACCGGCCGAGTTTATAAACACCGCGTTGCCATTGCTAGAGCCTGTAAAGAAGCTTTGACCGTGAGAACCGCCACCATTGATGATAACATTGCCTCTTGGTCCAAGATCATCGTCATCAACATCCTCGGATGAATCCGCATCATCGGGATTAGTAACAATCGTCTGACCGCCAGCACCAACTAAAACCGTTCGGCCATCCGGTCGCGTATAGATGCTACCCGCTTCGTTTTGCAGGGCAACTTTGCCGTCTTGATTATAGATATAACTTCCAACTGGCTCAGCGGTTTGGCCCTTGTTCGATGGTGTGGGCAAGGGAGCGTTGCTTGGAATCGTTGTGCCGGGTATCGAGGTTTCTACGCCATGACTGCGATCCACATGTGTTTGCGGCTTATCCGTTTGTGCTAAAAGATTATGGATTTAGTTAGTTTCTGCTCAAGTTAAGCGTGTTCTTTATTTACCGCAAGCCAAGCAGACAGCTAGTGCAATTAGTGCGAAAAGCAACATCTGAATGCGACCTGTTTCCATATTGTCTGCCATAAATTGACTCTATCCATGCAATGCTTCCAACACGCTATTTATACAAAACGATCGATTGAAAATATACTAGTAGGTTGCTTATTAAGTCAATTCTACGGGGGTAGATGTCTCTCGCATAGAGGTCGACGTAGCCACCTCTGGGGAAAAAGCCCGAGACGATTACGACAACGCTTTTGCTGCGCTTCTCAACACGATTTCGCGATTTTCAATTTTGCGATTACCGAACACCACTGAGATCGTCACCAAACTGACTCCCGTTTTCGACTCAGCTTTTGGTATAACTCAGTGCCAGAATTGTTCGGAAGAGAACTTTGACGACACTAAAGAACGCCTCGGTGCACATCATCATCGATAAAACTGTCGCTATAATCTAAAATTTCGATTTTAAATTGACAAATAATTGAAAGATATGTATATGTTTTATTTGTGCTCTCATTTTTTATTCCTACAACATTAAACAAATGAATAATTTTTCAAATTTTGTTTTTTAGTATTCAATGAGGTTCTTTATACTTAGATTCACTGTATGCCATTGCTTATTTGTGTATCTCATAAATATCTATAGGCCTTATAAGCTATAAAATATATCACTTGGGAAATCCCCTCCATTACAAATATTTGAATTTCTACGTAAAGCAATAAACGTTGATTTGTATTTATACATAGTACTTGGGTTAAGGTTTATCGCTCACATCTGAAAAATTATAGTAAATAAAACGATCGAGCATCTGGTTTGCTTATCAGCTTATAAAACAAAGAGAGAATATATTTAAACTACAACAAACACAATATTTATTTTAAGTAAACAAGTTAACAGTTTAACAGTCATCTTAGTACGAAAGCAGTTGACTTAATACCCTTTCATAGGAATAGTACTCAGGTTATAGCATACATTTTATCAACTACTAATGAACATATAAGGCTAAAAAAGAATAGTCTTTATAAAGTAAAACTGTTATTGTTGTCATAGTTGGTACAATTGTACCAAACCTTGTACTCTATTTTTTCATGGTACCGACTGTTTTATAAGCTTAAGTAAAATAGACAGTTTCATTTATATATTATGGTTTTGCTTCATTATAACACGTAATAACACCATAAACTCGATATTTTATAATGCATGTCACTCCAGTACAAATAGTATTTATTTTATTAAATATTGATCGTGTCAGTTCCAATTAATAACGATATTTGCCGCCACCTTTTGAATGGATAACAATATTATCAGTTGATTCATCAGGGCCACCGTTCCAGGCGGGTCCGCCACTGGGTCCACGATTTGAAGACGGTCCCCCAGGCATGCCATTGACAGCTGAAATACAGAAAATATATATGTATAAAGAACTTGGTAAATAGGAAGTATTGGTTTTAAGGGGCAATGACTTACCGCCAAGCAGGGCGACGAGCAGAAGAAGCAAGACAACTAATTGAAGACAGTGCCGCATGGTCAAGGCGATAAGTTCAAATGATTGAGCTTTAAATAAAACCGCTCGTTTATATATGAGCAGCGAAACGCAGCACCTACATGCATGTTATACTATGAGGCGACAGTGGTGGTTCAGGGGGGAACTACGTGAGGGGCCTGACAATGTTTTTGGGGCAGACACAAGACGCCCATCTACATAATGCGCTTTGCATTGTGCCACTTATCGCTTGTCGCACTTCAAGAGAGCATTTGTATTTATATATATTTTATACATTTTGCTCTTTCCTCTCTCACTCTCTGCCTTCGTAAAAGACAATTAAGAAGTTTTGCTATGAGTCTGCTAATTATTTTCAATTGAATAGCGCTTGGCTCTGACTCTGAAGGTAGAGAACGTAAAAGTTTTTGTATTGCTGGCCATTAAACATATCGGTTGTTGGCATTCATTGAGCAGTCATATTAGCCCCACTTCGTGAAAAGGTTGTAAGCTTTTGAAGAACTCCCACCCGCCCAACCTCATACAGACACAACTGCAGTTTGAGCTTTGTGGTTTAGATTTTGTTTTTCTCTCTCTCTCTCTCTCTCTCTCTATCGCTTCGTTGTGGAGCAAGTTTAACAATAAACATTAAACAGGTATTGCGATGTTGTTAATGACAGCTAAGCTCTTGACTGGGAAACACCGAAACAAAGTGTTAGAATAAGCGAGAGGGGATCATTAAAACTTGGCTCAGATGAGTTTACTACACAAAGTGTTTTTTTAAAGTGAAGTAACGCGTGGAAGTAACAACAATGAGAGAGAACAACTTTTAAGCTTATGAATTATTCAATATACGAACTATGTGCTGTAGATCAACAGAGCATAAACAAACATGCATACAATCACGTACTTATAATCTCAGTATTGTGATATATTAAAATATTATGAGCTGTGCCAAATTTCTCATCTTAGTTTGAATTTTGAGTTCGTTTGATTTGTGTGTTTGCTTACTTATAAGACTAATAAATCTAGTATTTCCATTATTCAAAATCATCAACATAATGTCTTGTTCAGCTCTTTAGTTAAGTTGCAGAAACTTATAACGTATACATATTTTGACCTAAGCAAAATGTAATAAATGTTGTTTATTATCAAGTTAACCAGCTTCTAGCTTTATAAACTTCTGTTTTTTATTACTTTTGTCGTTAGGGCTCTTATTTATGTCACATAACAAGCTTAAGCACCAAAAGCACCCAAAGCAAAACATTGATCAAAAGCCAAACAATAATGCAATAGACATAGTTATAGTAGGTACTAGACCCATTAAAAGGACGCCGTTGCATTCAGTGACAAATATATATATGTATATATATATATGAGCTGCGACTAACTGTAGTTGTTTCACCGGGTACACGGACTAACCTGCTTTGGTCTGGTCTGTGAATGTCCCAGGGGGTGCGAATGGTGATGGTGGGTCTATTGCGTGGATGCGTCAGAGGAGGGCTGGCAAAGCTTTTGTGTAGCCTGAATCGAATCAATTTGATTTTCCAATCAATTAAACTTTATATAAATTGCGTCTGCGCTGCTAAATATAGCAACAATAGCCACAAAGCACAGCTAGAAATGTGCGGCACAGATAACAAAGCAACAGACTGACAGAGATAGAGTGAAAGAGGGAGAGGAAGATTATGCAGTGCTCACTATCTCGCTTGCTCCCAATGTCTCCATCATCGCCTGAATGCACAAGCACAAAAATGTCGGGTCTCGAGTTCAGGTTGGGTCTACTGGGAAAGAGTTATAGGGGTAAACAATTGCATATTGCACGTTTTCAGACAACATTTTTCGTATGGGACAAATGTTTTGAGCGATTTTCAAATGCAGACGCTCCAACGTCTCCCTTGCAGCTGACTTGCAACGGCCACTAAAAATTCAGAAATGCATTCAAGCATTTGTTGAACACATCCCATCCCATGTTTTTAATAAAACAGCAGCTTGTTTATTGTGTAAAGTAATTTTGCAATTTAATGCAAACTTACTGTTATCTACAGTCGAACTTCCATAAATCGAATCTCAAGGGCACAGGAAAAAACTTCGTTGTAGAGAAAAATCTTTATATATAAAGGGCTTTAGATTGAACCAATTTCCAGGATTCTAGAAATGAATTCGTTACATAGAAAAATTCGTAATACGGAAATTTGACGGAATGATGATTTGTCTTATCGTTACACATTTAGACGATCTTCCATACACATCTTCCAAGTTTAAAACTAGAACTACTTCGTTTTTCAGATACAACACCTTCACCAATCATTTCTTCTTTATACCAAAGGTCCCCCACTAGTACCACCCTGAATTAATCCATTTTCTACTCGTTTTGCAAAAGGTCCCCCGTTTTGAATTTCTGATATTATACCCTCCCGATCCCCGATATCTCCAAAGAGTCCTCCACTACTGCCACCACTTATTATTTCATCTTTACCTTTACCAAAGGGTCCACCACTACCATTTCCATAAATCAATCCTGCATTTCCAAAGGGTCCACCGCTTTGGTTTCCAGATATAGCACCTGCCCGATCCACATTATCTCTTAAAGGTCCCCCACTGCTGCTTCCTCTTTTTACTCTGGATTGTTCTTGTTCTAGCGGTCCTCCACTACTTCCACCGACATTCAAACCATTCGCTTTAGCTTTAAATGGTCCTCCACTGTTGCTGCCTTTTATTAAACCATATCCACCTTGGCCAAAGGGTCCTCCGATGCTGCCTCCATTGATGAGTACATCGCTAGCCTGACTTCCAAAGGATCCTCCCGTTTGGCCACCAGTTATAAATGGACCTCCACTGTTGCTGCCTTTTATTAAACCATCTCCACCTTGGCCAAAGGGACCCCCGATGCTGCCTCCATTGACCAGTCCATCGCTAGCCTGACTTCCAAAGGATCCTCCCGTTTGGCCACCAGTTATAAATGGACCTCCACTGTTACTGCCTTTTATTAAACCATATCCACCTTGGCCAAAGGGACCCCCGATGCTGCCTCCATTGACCAGTCCATCGCTAGCCTGACTTCCAAAGGATCCTCCCGTTTGGCTACCAGTTATAAATGGACCTCCACTGTTACTGCCTTTTATTAAACCATCTCCACCTTGGCCCAAAGGTCCTCCGATGCTGCCTCCATTGATGAGTACATCGCTAGCCTGACTTCCAAAGGATCCTCCCGTTTGACCACCAGTTATAAATGGACCTCCACTGTTGCTGCCTTTTATTAAACCATCTCCATCTTGGCCAAAGGGTCCCCCGATGCTGCCTCCATTGACCAGTCCATCGTTAGCCCGACTTCCAAAGGATCCTCCCGTTTGGCTACCAGTTATAAATGGACCTCCACTGTTACTGCCTTTTATTAAACCATCTCCACCTTGGCCAAAAGGTCCTCCGATGCTGCCTCCATTGATGAGTACATCGCTAGCCTGACTTCCAAAGGATCCTCCCGTTTGACCACCAGTTATAAATGGACCTCCACTGTTGCTGCCTTTTATTAAACCATCTCCATCTTGGCCAAAGGGTCCCCCGATGCTGCCTCCATTGACCAGTCCATCGCTAGCCTGACTTCCAAAGGATCCTCCCGTTTGGCCACCAGTTATAAATGGACCTCCACTGTTACTGCCTTTTATTAAACCATATCCACCTTGGCCAAAGGGTCCTCCGATGCTACCTCCATTGATGAGTCCATCGCTAGCCTGACTTCCAAAGGGTCCTCCCGTTTGGCTACCAGTTATAAATGGACCTCCACTGTTGCTGCCTTTTATTAAACCATATCCACCTTGGCCAAAGGGTCCTCCGATGCTACCTCCATTGATGAGTCCATCGCTAGCCTGACTTCCAAAGGGTCCTCTCGTTGGACTACCAGTTATAAATGGACCTCCACTGTTGCTGCCTTTTATTAAACCATATCCACCTTGGCTAAAGGGTCCTCCGATGCTTCCTCCATTGACCAGTCTAGTATTTCCATAAGTTCCTCCGTTGTGCCCATTTGGTCCTCCATTGCATCCGCCTACAACCAAGCCATTACAATCAATAGTATCTTGCTGGTTGTTACTAACTCTAAATGGTCCTCCACTGTTGCTGCCTCTTATCAATCCGTAGCTACCATGTCCATAAAATCTTCCCAAGTTATTGTAGCCAACATTGCTATTACCAATATTTCCAGCATATCTGCCACCAAACAATTGTGCCTGAGTTTTTACACTCATCAGCAGCATCAATGTCCATAAATGTCTCATCGCGACGCTTTACAAATTTCAACTAATCGTCGAACATCTATTTAAATAACAAAATGAGTCGGTCGTTTTTTGCAATTTCAGCAGCACTCTGCCTTGGATACGTTCAGCATCAAGTTTAAATTGATAATCATTAACTGATTGTTGTTGCAATTCATCGATCTGAATTTAGTTTTTCACTTAACATATTTTTGTTAGTTGTTTTTTTATTAGTATTTTGTTAGTCGAATATTAACATGTTTTGAGAAGAGAGCTTAATAAGTGATTAGTCATCAGTGATCACTATTAGCAAGCTTATGCTGAACGTGTCCATTGTTAGTGCCAAGTGAGATAATTCCTACAGCATCTCTACTTTTGTGATGAGCTGGTTTGTCTGAGCTTTGACTGTGTGACTGTGTAAGTGCAGAGAAATAGTTGAATTGTTTTTGGGCGTTTCGTTTACCAACAGAGCTTTTAGGCAAAATGAACCCAAGTGACATTCTCAAGCGGCGTACCCAGCAAATAATCGAAGCAATGTCCATATATACTTCTGTTTAAATGTCAAATGTTTTCCTTTCAAAAACAAATGCGATGTAGCTTAAATGCTACAATTATATTCATTTTAATCTTCTAACAATCGCAAAATTTTTAAGAAATTCTATTTAATAAATAACAATCTGATATATTTAAATCATTTTTGACACAAGAAAGCATTATCGATTATTTATCGAACCATTGTGAATTTTATTAGTAACTTTGTTTGCCAATGCATCCCTGGTATTATTGCGAAATTCAAAAAAAGAAAATCACTAAATACATATACCTAAAATGTAAGTTCAAATCTAATTTTATTTAAATCGTATATTTGTATGTCAAAGCTTGCGTTGCTTACAGAAATGAGCTTTTCACTCAACAGCTCCCAATTGTCCACATGGCGCACACAATTCTTTGCCTCACCAATAAATCAATTGGCGCAAAACATTTGCACAGTGTCTGATCCCATCTGTGCTGGCCTGCATCATAATCAAAAGGAGTTGGTCCTACCTAAGAAAGAACATCATGAGTTGGACAAGTACTATCCGCCCACTGCTGGAGGGCCTAATTGGATCTGTACTGGAATTGATTTAATGCGTCTGGTCATGCCCAAGGATTGTGAGCTTTCACCCTCGTATCTATTCTACTGGCACAAGTTGGAACGCTCTAATTTTTTTCTAAATGCCGTTGTGGAGTTGATAGCGCGTTGTGAACCCTTAGAAGGACGCACATTTCGATACCTGATGAAGCATTCTGTGCCCGATGCCGGCAATTGGCAAATGTTTGTCAACCTCGTCCAGAAATATGGTGTGATGCCAAAAGATTGCTATCTATCGAGTTGGTCAGCAGCGCATCCACTGCATCTGAACAAGATGCTCACAAGCAAGGTATTGGATTATTGTTCTATATTTATATGTTTGGTCAATTTGAATCTCTTTCAGTTACACGAGTATAGCTGTCGACTGCATGCGGAGTTTACTTTGAATCAGGATAGCTCAAAGCTGGTCGTTATGATTGAAACAATGATGGAAGAGCTTTTCAATGTTATCAACATTTGTCTGGGTACACCACCGACAAAATTCAACTGGAATTTCAAAGCTGAAGTCGAACAACTAGATTTTACACCCCCAAGCTTTTATCGCCATATTATGGGTACCCATTATGCAATCGATAAACAGATTTGCTTGGGTCATGATCCACGTCTTAGTTCCAAGTATCAGTACAATTATCGCATTGCTCACAACTCCAATATGATTAATGGACTTTATCAGTGCTACAATAATCAACCAATGGAAATGCTACTAAATATCACTGTGGACTCTCTTAAAGCTGGATCAGCTGTGTGGCTTGCCTGCGATCTGCAATCCACATTTTATGGCAAAGCCGATGTCCTCAGCCTAAAGACACACAATTTTGAACAAGTTTTTGGTATGCCCGTAGGCACGGCTCTTAACAAAGCCGAGCGCATGCTCTATAAGGCAACGCGTCGTAATAAGGTGCTGCTCCTAACCGGTGTCACATTGGATGAAATGCAGCAACCGTTGCAGTTTATCACAAAACATATGGTAGGTGAAACAAAAACGAGCACAGGCAAAAGTCTGCAAGTGTCGTTGGTAGATACACCAGACAAGAAGAATGCTCTCAAGCGGAAAGGTGCTGGCAGGGGTAAAGCTACCGTTCTGAATGTCGATTGGCTAAAGGAGTATGCTTTCGAAATAGTTGTCGATTCACGCTTTGTGCCACCAGGCGTTATGCATGCACTCCAAACTCAACCCACCATTGAACTGCCCATTTGGGACGTAATGGGTGCGTTGCTCACTTGATGAGTGATGGGTCCCTTAGGTAAAAATGGTTGCTCTTCAGGGATGGTGTGCCATTGTTCAATGTTTTACAACCAAGCAGCTTTAGCTCATCAATTTGAAAATTGTAACAAGTAGAAAATGTAAAGTAAACAATTGAGTTCTTAGAACATGTTTTTAATAACAAGTTTCCTAAGCTTAATTTGATCATTTTAAAACTAAAACTAGAAATAAGAATTTTTTGAATTCTACCGATTTTTTTTTTAAATTTCCAAGCATATTATACTAACTAGAGCTAAAATTTTGAAGAAAAAAAGGTTTAAAATGCTTTATAAAAGTTAATTTTATTTCTTCTTATTTAATTTTTTATATTTTTATTCAAGTTACATTTTTTCCAAAAACTGATTCAGAGATTGTTTTTCGAACAGTGAACTAGCTCACTGTTGTCATCTTTTGAAATAATTGCAAAACAGTGTAGTGCAATCGTTAATGCGCGACCTTTTGTAAGTTTTTGGGAATTAGATTTACGTGCTTGGCATGCCTAATTGGGCATTAGGTAAAGAGAGTAATGCGAAACGTGAAGCAGACCAAGTCGACGACTGCTTTGGACTTAAAAGATTTGCGCTGACAAATTTGACTTTGCATAAATTAAAAAGAAACAAAAACGTAAAGAAAACAAAATGCTTTACTTTAATGCGCAATTTTTTGCATTTATTGTATTTTTCAACATCTTTAATTGAAGTGTACAGTGTTCTACCACTTTTTATAGCCATAGTTACGACCATGGCCTTTGCTATAACGAAGGCCAGAGCCATGATAAGAATTTGTATGACCATATGAGTGCCATGGTTGTACTAAAATTGGTTGCACCACTACCTGTGGTTGGAATAGCTTCTTCAGAAGATGACGTGGCTCACGTAGCTGATCAGTCTGCGATGCTGGGGTGCCGCCTCCCTCTCCACTATTGGTAGCTGCATCAGCATCATGGCCAACAGTTGGCAAATCAGCAATTTCAATGTTGTTACCAGGAAATGCCAGAACCAAGGCAAAACTAAGACCGCTTAGCAACAGAAACGCAATGAACTTCATGCTGACGTGAAAGATGATCCGTAACTGATTTGAAGTTACTCGAAACAAGGCTCTTAAATACGCGAAATTTGTTTAAACTAATTACAGGTAGCATTTTTACCAGGAACTACCTGAGCCTTAACATCTGCTCAGGATTAGCGTTGCTTATTACAACGTGTAAATATGGTTTATGGGGCTTATAAAAGAGCTTGGTATATGTTTGTTTTTTTTTTTGGAATGCTTGAAATAAATTTTATTATAGTAAGTAGATCCCTTTTTTCGCAGAAATTGTTCCCTTATCCTACACAAGCGCCTTACAGTATACATAAACAAAAGTATTTGCGTGTTTGTTCATAATTTTTGGCTAAGCCTTATTCTTAAATTGGTGGTGGTGGCAATCCCTCTGGTGGTGGTGGCGCTCCCTCTGGTGGCGGAGGCATGCCCTCAGGTGGTGGTGGTGGCATCTGGCGGCGTTGCTGTTTAAGCAAAAATTGTTTGTAATTGTTAATAAAAAAAATTAGCACTATTTGATATGAAACTTATGGCTTAAACTATTTTTTCGTTAAGTGAGTTTACATTGTCTTTTTGGCATGCTTGGAATCAAAATATTATTACTCGTATCGATTATTGTTCCCTTAAATTTAAGGTTTTTCATTTTATTACAAGGGAGGCAAAGGAACAGCATCTGGTGGTAGGGGTAAGCCTAACGGCGTTGCTGTAAAAGGGAATCAAATCAACAAGTGCAAAACTATAACTAGCTTATAAGGTAAAACTTACTTGCAAGTATTCAAAAAGTTAACTTACTCTAAATTTTGGCGGTGGTGGCGGTTCATCATTTGCCAAATGCTGTACCTGATGCTCCGGCTCATTGTTCACGACACTACGACGGGACTGTTCAAACAAATAGTGAAGCGAACTTTAGATTTCAAAACTCCAAAGAACATCAACCGCAACTTACTCTAAATTGTGGTGGTGGTGGTTCCTCATTATTAACAAAGCTGACTCCATATTTACGTCCTCCGTGGTGGGCATGGCGCCGTGCCTAAAAGAAGTAGGCAGTTACAAAATGGCGTAAGTAAATACTTATAGCCCTGCAAGCGTCGCCTATCCAATTCCTCAGCATTCACATTCAATTGGCGACGCGTCTTAAGGCAAACAACAACTTTTAGCTTTGAGATGTGTTCAAATCTCTAAAAAGGACTTACTCTTGCTAAGAGGTGTGATGGCGCCTCCTCTTCCTCCTGCAGACATAAATGAATTTACTACACATTTAATGGTTAGTATTTTTTGTTAGTGTACCTGCAAACCCTTGGAGGTGCCCCCGCCGCCACGTCCATCAACGCCAAATAGTGTTAAAGCCACCACGTATACAACCAAAACAACGCAAAATAGCTTCATTTTCGGCTAGTCACGTCGCGTTCAATAAATATTCAATTTAAGAGAATGGAATGAGATAAACTGAAACGTCGTGCTTGTCACAATGCTGCTGGACTGCACTTAAAATGTTCAGCTTCTTATATACGTTTTTATTATTTGATTTGGCTCATGGGAGTCGAGAATGTTTAATTGGCTTGTTAAACGTTATCCGAAATCTTGTAATATGTCAAGCTAAGCAAATAATTGCTCGATACGTATCTCACAGGGGCAACTACAATTTAATTGTTTTTATTAAATCATAGTTATTAGCAGCTGGCAGTTGACATAACGCAAGATGTATATCTTTAAGATACATCTGCATACTATTAACATGAAAAGGGCGGCATTTGAATGTGTGTGTGGGCATGTGTGTTCGTGTTTGTATTAGGTGTGATAACAGCCATAAAATGTGTAAATCAATTAAAATGTGGGAAAATACATACATATAAGAAAGAAAGCCATTTAATACTTTTTTTAAAACTGTAAAATCTTTTATTGGTTAATTGTTGTTAACTTCGTTGTCGAAATTCAATACAGGTTATTAAAGATAATTGTATTATTTTAAATTATCTTCTCAATGCATTTATTTATCTTTGTAGTGAATAGAATGTTTAAAATCTGAGAAATAATTTAAATGGATGAATTATTGCCACAAATTCTTGCCCTTACGAACACTTTGACAAAGTTATGCTAAAGCATTTGGTCTTTTCACACTATTTTCTAGTCATATCCGGCGCTAAAAAACCACGCCACAATGAATTCACGTTCAGAGCAAAGAGCTTTGCATAATTTTCAAAAATTGTAGCACGCTTTGATGTTAACGTGGCCTAAAAGGCTTGGTGTCTTTGTGTCTATTGTCAGCCCAAGTCAAATAGAGGTGCAGGCGAGAAAAATAAAATTGTTAAGGAAAGAGTACAAAATAAATAAGCGCTCTTTTTTCTCATTTCCGTTTGCTTACTTTGACGTGTTTAGTTTTTGATGTGCACACAAACAACAACAATAGCGAGGAGCAACAGTAAAGACAGATGATTAAATTCGTCGCCAATGTGGACAAAGTCGCTGGTTCCGCTTGGATCTTCAGCGTTACTTTTCTCCCTTCACTCTGCGTGTTGTCTGCAGCTTAAAAGCACCCGCTCTTGTGCTATGACTCCTATTTTGGTTGCTCTCTCGCTCTTGCTCTTTGTCTCTGTTGCTTCTTCTGGCTGCCTTGCTGCCTCTCTGTGTGTAAACTTTTCTCATTAGAAAACTTTTACTATTTCCGCTACTCAACGCCAAACGCAAACAACAAACAAACAGCAGCTGCAGCAGCAGCGGCAACGACAAAGAACAAAAAATACCATAAAATAAAATAAAAAATTAAATAAAATGTGAAAAAAAGGAATAGAAAAGTAAATGTGTTGTAAATAAAATTTGGTGTGCCTAAGTGCCTGAATTGACATTATTTCAGTGAAAAAGTAAATTTTAAATGTTGCACAAATTTCGCAACAAAGACTTTGGCTTTATTGAATTTCGCCCCCAAAAATGGAAGGTGCGGGAGGGGTGGAAAATGTCAAAGTCGTCGGTTCGAAAATCAATAAATCAGCGCTTAGCGTTTTAGCTTTACCTCAGTTTTCAATTCAATCAGATTTTGTTATTTGATTTCGCTGCAGCCACCAACGTCGCTGCTGCTACTCCGGTTGCTTTCTTCCTGTTTCCTGTGACTTGCAGTGCGCATTTCCTTCAAGTGCCTCGCATTTGCTCTAATTTGATTTTGAGCATGTTGCCTCTTATGCGATTCCATTGCCATTGCCGTTGCCGCTGTCATTTGCCTGAAATGTGCCAGTTTTTATCAGTTTGCTTCTTATTGATTTAACGGCAACGAAAGATGACTGTTATATGTATATGTATTTGTATTTAAATGTTGTTAAATTACAAGCTTGCAGGATTACCAATACCCTGTGAATCCAAGGAATCAAGAGCAGGTAACATAAGTTAAATTAAAAAAGTATGTTACGTTTGTGACAACTGTGAGTCTGGCAACCTCAAAAAGAAATTAGGTCACACTTGACACATAAACGACGCTACATTCTCGCGCCATTAAACAACAAGTGCAAGTTTAGGTTAACAACACACCAACAACCATTCCTCTTAAAATATCTTTAATTTATTAAAAATTTTACTTTGAAGTTTGATTTGTCAATTTGCATTTGTGAATTTTTAGCTGTAGTATTTTCAGCGAATTTATATGCAACTTTTAGTGAAACAGCAAATGATTAAAACATATTCTATAATGGATATTCGTGCACGAAATATACGAAATGCAATTACAGCGCGCTCCATTAGCACAGGCCTACTATTACTACATACATGTAAATTGGAGTACCATTTAATGCGCCAAAAGCATTAGGGAACGAGCTGCCAATTGGCAAAGTGGCTGCCTGTCAGTTGGGCCATGCCAGGGTCGGAAAATTCTCAGCACTTTGGCCTAATGCTTAACATTAACCAGGGAATACGACGCTATTAAACTAACATAGAGTTTATTGCCTGTTGTCCAGCAATTGAAATGTGTTTCAGTTGTCACTACTAAATACCACAATCAGAAATGCTTTTGCTTGTTTGGAAATAGCTCGGTACTACATACTATAAGTTCAATACCGTCAAGACTCAATTGGCCAACAAAATCACGTGCGTCTGTGTAGCCAAAACGGATTGCTTCGGCAAAAGCCTCACGAACCGGATAATGATCAACGAACTGTATACGTTTCCGCAATCGTAGTCAAATCGACAAACATGCACACAAAATGCAACTGCTGCTAGATACTGAATGCTTCTGCTGCTGTCGTTCCAGGGAAATATGAGTGAGAATGGGAACGAATGGTAAGGGTATCAAATGCAAGGAATTGCTGCTGCCCATCTCTGGGGTGGAAAACAAATCCCTTTTCAAATGTTTTGCATTATTGATAAACTGCTGTTCGTCGTCTCCATCCGTGTCGTCTTCGTGGCAAGAAATAAAGCAGCGCCAAAGAATATTTATGACACTTGCTATGCTCCAACAAACTGTGTAAAAAACATATACTATGTACATATGTATGTACAGCCAGCAGTTGGGGCACGCCCTAAAAGGAAAACGTGTCATGCATTAAGCGCCTGTACGTGTATAGCAAACCCTTTTATACCCTAAACAACGGGTATTGTATAAAATAATAAACACCTGCTAACAAATGTAGGCCTTAGACATAATAATGTAATCTGTATGTTTATTTACATAATCAGTATAGAGTTATTATTTAAATCAAAAAACATCTCATTTATTTACAGAAGAAGTTTGTTGAATATTTTCTATGCTAATTAAAACTTACGAATTCGCATCACAGAATTTCACTAGAATAAACAGGATATTATAAGCACAGGTAGGCCATAAATATGTATATGTTTTTGAAGTGTATTTAAACGGCGGTCATTGAAAATAAGCTTTTATTTATGCATCCTGGACCAGCTACTAGTACATTTGATGCACTTTTCGCAATTGGTGTTTAACAAAAAAAAAGGAATGAGGCGGCAATGAAGCGTTTAACGGTGGCAATGCACAAAAGTGCAAAAATTTTAAAACTAGTGCAAGTTGAAGACTGTCGAGGAAGCCGTGCAAAAAGCACTATTTTTTTTTATAGTTACAATCTAGCTCCGGCTGGCGAATGTGCACACAGTGAGTGCAAAAAAAATTTGTTCAAGTTGCGTTGTAATTGCATTTGCTTTGTTGTTGCTCATAGCCAACAGAAAGGAGTAAGAAAACAAGCAAAAAACTTAACGAATGGGCTCAAAAAGACCAAATACTGACAAAAAACAAAAAATTAAAGAAGAAGGGGGCGTGTCCATTGCGTCTGTCTGGCAACGCACACGTCACGTAGTGCAATTGCCGCAACTAAAACTTCATCAATTTGCCTTGTGAATCCTTGGCAACATTTTGCTGTCTGGCGCTGGTTGAGTGGTGCATCGGAGCATACGTTTCCATACGTGTGACCGCTTGCATAAAGGGAATTATATCGGCCGAATTGATGGCTACACTCCCGGTATGGCGTTTCGTTTTGGTCCATTAATGCATTTCGCCTTATACATGATTAATTGCAGCGTTTAAAAGTGCATAAATATGCATTGCAAATTTTATTTAAAAAATATAATTAAATGTGTCACACACCGTGCGAGTGTGTGTGTGTTAATATACGCAGTTTAATTTAATCGTATTTTTGATCATTTATTTATTATATGAATCACGTATTTAAGTTAACTGATATTGAAATAAATAAGTAAAATACATTGGCAGCCTCCATATGCAGAATGTACAAAAAATGCCTCGCTATGCGATTTCGTTTTTGTCATATTTCCAACTGCCTGGTATTCGCTTTTCTTAAGTGGAAATAAGAAGTTAACAATCGAAAAAGAAAGTATGGCAAGAAGTCCTTACTGAAATGAAGTTCCTCTTAATTTTCGCCATAAAAGACCCGCCACACTTGTTCTCGTTCAAATGGTCTTTTGCACTGTTTGCATGTAAATAGGTCTCGATCCATCTGCTCGTTTATGCAATCAGTGCAGTACAAATGACCACAGGGTAGGGAGTGGACGCGCGATTCACCTTCAGCGTTCATCCAGTCGCACAGGCAAAGTCCAATGTGACGTTGTTTATCAATCTCCAATTCTAATGCCAGACGTTTGCCACGCTGCTGTTCCAATGCACTCTGCAATTCGTTTTTGGTATCCTCCTGTTTTTGCCATAGAGGGATTAAGTCATTTTGCAGCTTCGTGCTCAACGATGCACTCTGCTCGTACATAAGATCGACAGTCCTTTTTATATCCAGTAGTGGATTCTCTCTAACATTTTCCATCCGTCTACTTTCAATCTGATTTTTGAGATCGACTATTTCTTTGAGGATATCTCGTTTTTGTTTTTCAAGCGCTTCATTTTGTTGTTTTAAAGTTGGTTTCTTCCGTGGCGCCATTTGTTTGCAGTATTTATCTTAGCATTGTTAAATAATACAACATTTTACTGACGTAAAAAATCCGAAAAAAAAAAATATTAAAAACTTACTTAGTGTCCTGTACGCCACGAGGCATTTAGTCGAATAAAATATTTTTGCTTACAACTTGACTAGTCAAATACCCAATGCCAACTAGATCTGTTGTTGTGCTGCATTAACAGTCGTAACACAATCGGTGCTAGCCCTGGTAAGAACCGTTGCCAAACTATCGATAGTTTCGATCGGTTGTTAAATTGATGTGGTTAATGTTTTGAAAAGTTTCTCTGTTTTCCTGCAACTTTAACAGAAAGTGCTCTGTTTTTTCCCAAAAAAACTTATAAATTTATATAACAACAAATACTATTAAAATGTAGTTGTACAAAATTACCAAAGATAAAGGTTTGTATCTAAATTCACTGAATTTTTTCAGGTATCGAGCAATGGGTGATTTAAAGTTTAATCATCGAACTTAATCAATTGTAACCACCATCGATGATTTTGCAGCACTAATAAGTAGTAGTAGAGAAACAGTCCTCAGTGAGTCCTCAGAAAATAAATGCGTATTTTATAATGCATTTGAAATTTTAATTGTTAAAAATAGTTATTTTGAAATAAAATACATGGCATTTCTAGATAATTACCAAACACAAATTTTTCTAAGACTTCGTGGTAATATCAGTGACCACATAGACACCATCATCATATCGATAGCCCAAACCATTGTGGATGACAAATGTCCAGTAATACAGTGTATCGCCAAATTTCAATGCTGTCTCACCGTTACGATATATCCAGCTTCCATTCTTTGAACTGTTAATATCGTGCGCCCATGTGCCAGCCTCCAAACCGTCAAAGTCTTCATTCAGTTTGCCATGAAAGGCAAACAATGTGATGCCCTCCTCATGCGGTATGGATACCTCAAATCCTTTGGGATGAAACACTCGCACACGTGCTTCGGGCAGCTCGTATGCCACACACAGCATCACGGCTATTAGTACAAAAGTGCAGCTTAATATTAAACGCATTTTTTACTCCGTTGAGAAGACGATTCCAAATGAGAAATAGAAGCAGCTTTTGTTATTATTTATATACAAAGTGTTTGAGCTTTTCATGATAACGCAAGCTTCAAAACAAGTATACAATATACATATGAGTAGATTAAAGTATAGACGTTTATTTATATTGGTATGCTAAGTAAATTTATTCTGTACTAAAACAGTGTAGAATGAATCTTCTTTATTTTTAATTTTAATATGATCATTTTGCTAGAATCCGTTGGCGCTTTGCCATTTTAGCATTAGGAAAGATCTTCGGCCATCACAACTACTAAAACAGATGCAAAACTGTATTAAAATCTTCAATTAAATGTTTGACATAGTTGACTTTTTTTAAGCCTACCACAGTCATAAGCCTCTATGGCTATACTATAAACATCAAAAGAAATGATTTGTTCCTTAATGGAATCATTCTCCACTGCAATTCGCCTCTACAATGAAAACACAGCAAACAACTTTTGCTCTTTTAATTCGGCTTTTATAAATTCTCTCAACTATGACGCAATCATTTTATACACAGTAAGACCCCGCTTAACGCTGTTTCGTTAAGAGATCATTCAAGAAATACGTAACGCAATTTTGGAAGATTTTAGACTCACCCTTTCCCCCCCCCCCCTTGTATCGCACCGTAACGTTTTTCTGTACCCCCCCTCCCCTCTCTCTAAACGTTACGTAACACTCAAGTGACCATTTTTACCCTAATTTTTATTAAAAAATAGAAAAAAATTTACGTAACGTCTTGTTAGAAAGACCCCCTTCCACCCCTGTAACGCATTGTAGACGTTTTACGAGACCCCCTTCCCCCCAAATTGCGTTACGTAATACTGGAATGATCCCTAAACGCTTTTTCGGCTTAGCGCTCTTTCTGATCAACCCGGGAAATCCCCGTAATAAGCGAAGCAAACCGATTAAGATGGGTTAATGTAGAAGATGTCGAAGAAAAAGTCAAAGAAACAGCAGGTAGTCTTTCCAATGATCAACTCAAGAAATTAACTGAGAAAGAAGACAACAAAAATATTGATAGTAGTGATTCCAAAGAAGGGAAAAAAGAACTTCCGATGACGTTCGTTTAAAGCAGTTTTACCACAATAACTTAAATTATGGACAAATTTGTTAAAAATTATCCAAATTTCGACAGAAACTCAAAAGCAAGACGGGGTGTTATAGATGCTTTATCAAATTATCAACAACTTTTAACATAACCCAAAAGGTCAACACAAACTACATTATATGCCTTCTTAACAAAATAGGAAACACTGAATAAACTGAATGATCTGACTGATTTAGAATTTTATTAGTTTTTTAAGTATATTCGTTTATATTATTTTTATTTTTAAAAAATGAATGTTTGGATTTATTTTATAAAAACATATTATTTATTAAATTTAATACCTAACCAATTTTCTATCCACCTTCCCCTAACCCCATTATTTATATTTAAAGATAGCCTCGTTTAGCGCTGTTTCTCGTTACGCTCTACTTTGATGGAACTCATCTCCGCGTTAAACGGGGTATTACTGTAATTAATGATTAATATATTTACAGCAATCTTTTTTGATTTTACTCATAGAGTTTTATTTTGTTTTGCATAAGGTTCCGGGCACTCAAACATAGCAATAAATGTAAAGCGTAATAACAGGAATCGGCACCATTATTGATAATCATATTTTGGTTTTATTCCTGATACCTCTCCAATCCGCTCCCATATATTTTTCGATTTCTCCTTGAAGGTTACATGTCGAGTTTTCCATCATTGCCAGTTTAGAAACTCTTCGATTTCGGATATTCCTTATTTAAAAGCTGAATATTCATTGTTAAAATTATTTAAACAAACTAAAATTTACAGTCCGAACGATTTTCTATTAACACTACGAAATGCAAATGAGCTGAAATTATTTAGTAAGCCAAAAAATTTTATTACATCAAGTTATAAGCTTAACAACTAATCATAGCATAAGAAAGAAAAAATGCTGGTAATGCATAAAAAAATTCAACATTTATTGATTTCACATCTTTTGTTCAACAATCTATGGATGATATTGTCCATCATTAATCTCACTGTGCTCCGATTGTGCGGCCAGTGCCAAACGTTGTGCCTCCTGCTGTGCCCCAATTGCAGCATGCTCTGCAGCAATTCGATCAAAAGCGTTCAAGTGCTTTCGGGTTGCATGAATAACAGCGGCGCTGCCATGGGAAGCGGCTTCAATCGACTGTAAAGCAAATGAAAATGCAAATAAAATAAAAAAGCTTACATAACTTTACGAACAATGTGTAATAACTAGATGTTGGCGCGTGATCAATTATTTGAGTATATGAACTCGTCTAAATAAAGTGTTTCAAAAAAAGACTTGATAAGTTATTTAACCTATTTATACCTTTCCACTTCAAGCGGGCTAAAGTTGCGTTTAAAAAATGTATTTACAAATTTTCGTACAAAGACCTATTGGAATTCTTATCACGCAACCATCTCTAAGACATACTCACCGCTTGGCCAGGTGCATAATGTTCACTGGCGTGTTCTTGCGCAATGCGATTGTAAGCCGCAAAATGCCTTTGTTTGGCTGCCTTGACGGCTTCGCTATCTTCTAGCTGATGACTCAGCTGCGGATGAAAACCATTCTTGTCGGCCACATATTGAACGGTGCGCACCTCATTCTTGGGATCCACATAGGAGTAGGCGCCGCGTATAACACCGGATCCATCAGATACCTCTGTATGCTGGCGATCGACATGACCTGGTGCCCGTCCTGCCTGATAACTAAACACATATGGGCTCGCGGGTGCATGCGGCTCGGGAGTGTTTTCCAAATGAAGATGCGACACATCTGCGCTAGCTGTGCCCAAAGCACAAACGACGACCTTGCCACATTAATGCGGAAACGTTGTTATTGCTTATGATCTACCTGTATAGCATTGTCTTTGAGCTTACCAAGATTAGAAACTGCTTCATTATGTTACTATTTTCATATACCTCTTTTATGTGTTTCGTTGTTCAACTGCGTTGGTAAACTGAAACTTGTAGCGAATTTTTGTCAGTCATAGTTGTCGAAACCAAAAAAAAATATATGGAAAACTGGTATTGCTTGGTATATTAGCTTTAAGTTTTGCTTCGAGCGAAGCTTTAAATATCGAAACTTGTTTTGTTTGTTTTTCAATTTCGCATTCATGAACAAGGGAATTGTACATTAATGATGAATTAAATGTTTCTTTTTTTTATTTTTTGTACTAAAATGTCTGAGAAGCTAACTTTTTGCTTACTTACACTTAGAGGAAGCAATATTCTAAAATCAATGTCAAAATCTTGAATTTTGCTCTTGCAAAAGTCTTAAAAGTTTACCTGTACAGTATGTTTGCAGTTATCAAAACGTATATGATCTGTAAACTTTAAAGTTTATTACAAGCAATTTATTATGTTCTGACCTTTTAACAAACAGGCGAGAAATAAAATAAAGATATAAACTGTATTATACAAGAAAACTGTACATATTTGGACAAATGTGTTTATATCTAAAAAGACTTATCTAAATGCAAATTGCAATTGTTTGTATGTACAGAAGAGTTAAACAAATATAAAACTAGGTCAGTGACTTTACTGTCTGCAATAACCAGCCGCCATAGGCCGTGACATAAGTATAAACACCGGGATATTGTGCATTGGCACAACCTAAACCCCAGGACACAATGCCTAGCAATTTAAAGCGACTACCAATCTGAGTTATCAGTGGACCACCTGAATCACCAATGCAGCTATCCCGATCTCCGAGTCCCGTCTTGCTGCCGGCACAGAACATTGTCTGGGTGACAGTGCCGGCTCCAAAATAGTTTTGCATACAAGCCCGATGATCCAGCTGTACAATGGCTGTGTAGTGAAGACGCGTTGCTGTTGCCAATTGCTCCACAGACGTCGAACCCCAGCCGCTGACAAAAAGCTGCGCATTTGGGGACACAATGTCTTCGGGCGCTACCAATTCAATGGGCCGTATGTTAAGGTTATATGTGAGCGGTTGCTGGAGGAGTACCAAAGCGATATCGTTATTCATATGCGTTGGTGAATTAAATTGCTGGTGTGGAATGATGCGAAGAACACGCACCAAGCTGCCACCACTTGACCATACAGTGGAACCAGCACGTATGGCATAAAGTTGTGGCTCACTGGACTTGAGTACACAATGGGCGGCAGTAAGAATTATGCTGGATGCCAATATGGTGCCACCACAGACATGACGTCCGTTCAACTGCAGCGAAACTTGATGTGGAAAGTGTGCAATTCGTGTTTCCCAGCCGCCAACAATGCGACCATCCTGTGGACCACCTTTCAGCGCTGTTGGTTCTTGCTCCTGAGCGGTAGAGGCAAGCGTAAGGCATGTGAGGACGATTAAGAGTTGAATGCGCTGCATGATTGTGTTCCAAACGCAGATTTTCCAGAAATACTTTGGCTGCGTGCTGCTGCTAGCAAGTTTTATAGGCAAGCCACGCAGAGGTATCTTATTGCTTATCGCACATTTTTTTGTTGTGTTTGCTCATTAATAAAGGGCTGACCTCCAGTCGGCTGGGATTAACCTCCGGCGAGGTTATATCTTCAGTGTTTATGAATATATATGAGCAGCGTTAGGAGAAATGTGTGTATGGAGCGTATGTGTGTGCGTCAACTAGTGTCTGGGCCTTTGCTCTTCCAATCATCTTTCCATGGCCGTCACCTGCTCCTTAAGGTAATCCAAATGGTTGACGCTGTCTTGCATCACATCGTACTGATATCCCACATGCTGTAATATTAGCGTCATTTTCTGCAGATTTTGGTTGCTGTAATCGGATACGACATCGACCTGCGTAAAGTTCTTCAACGTCTGATGCATAATCTGTGTGGTTATATTTAATTTAAGTACATATATATAGCAAATATTTATTTATTTATTGCCCACCTCATTAGTTTTGGAGCCGCGCACCACTTGCCTGGCCACTGAACCCAAATTATTTACATTGACACCAACGCGAGCGCATAGACGCTTCTTAGAGTCGTCAAACAGATGACGTGCACTTGAACTTGATGCTGATGCCATTTTATATTGATTTATTAAACAGTTTTTGCAAATTCTTACAAATTTTTCTGCGTAAACAAAGATGCTAAGGTGAATAAGTGACAACTGAGTGGCGTAGCAGTTAGCTTGCAAGCTTATACTTTAAGGCGTTGCCAGACTTGGCAAACGGCGTTAGTCAGCACTGGTATTTTGAATTTAAAATGAACAAATTCCTTGCCATCAGCCGTTATATGGTAAAAAATAACACACATTTATTAACACAAGGCTATATCATTTTATTGATTACTTATCAAATTATAAGCATTCTGATTTTATCCAAAGATCCGGTTCCTACGCCTAAAACAATGATTTACTCTTGGCTTTACGCCTTGACAGCGATTATTCCAAGCGACCCAGGCGGAGAAACCCTGCTGTTGTCTGATATACTTGGCGCAGGCAATTGAATATCTTATGTCATCACTAACTAGTAGTCGACATGGTAATCGACATAGATCCGCGCTCGGTCGTCCATCCGCCGGCTTGCACCAGTACCGATCGTTGATTTGAAACAAGCCCCAATCCACAGAACCATCCACATTCGATAGATTAATTGCTTTCGTATTAAATGAGCTCTCACCCTCGACCAGGCAAAGCCAATCGGATAGTTCGCTATATGGTACACCATAGCGATATAGCCTACGTGCCAGACTACATTTGCCCACTTGGCGAGCCTTTATTGTCCTTGCACTTAAAACAAATAATAAGAACAGCAACAGCTGGTAAATCCGCATCTTTTTTTAACTGTGAACAGCTTAGAGATTTTAAGCCAGGTTTATATAGCATTTCGGCCATATCAAATTCTGAATAGCTGGCCAATCTAATTTTTTACAAGCGGTCACTTTGCACAGCTTTCAAGTGGGTCCCACACGTGAGCATAAATTAAGTACACCAAAATACAATATAGATGATGATTGTTGTTAACGATGAGCTTTCAATTCCAATACTGATATATGTAGTGGGAAATGCGCGACATTTGGAAATAATAAACGCAATCAGTTTCAATTTCAAAAGACCGCCTTAAAAATCTTTATTCAACTTGATTTATTTGTTTATAATTTTGATTTTTTATTTGTTCTTTTTAGGGTATTATTTAACATTGTGAAGAGGGCCACTTGAAAATTGACGGCGCCGCGTGCTTTCCTTAAATGGAAACCACTTGTTTAAATAAAACAATCGTTAATGTCGTTCAACTTGGAAACAAGTTAATATTTTAATTGTAGATGTGTAAAAAATTTTTATAAAAAATGTGTGTGTGTGTGCGTGCAATACAATAAGGTGTAATTAAATGACACATAGAAAACTTATGGCTGCCGGATGGCTATATTCACTTGTGAATTGATGCTTATCCGGAATATATACTTATGTATATTCATAAACATTATAAAAAATATACCTTTATTAAAGAGGGGCTTACATTTAGTATACTTTTGGCAACTCTTGCACTGTTTTCATCTCTCTTCCCGCTTGCTCTGCTGGCACTTGATAGCCGCTCTTGGGCAAATACTGTTGCTTCCTTGATAACGGCCGCAGGACAATGTGCGCCACGCAGGTACAAATGGCGGCAATGGCAAAATACTTAAAACTCTCCCGACCACCCAAACGTTTAAACATAATGCCACCAATCAGTGAACCAATGGAGAAACCCAAGCCATCATCCATGCCCGCCATGAGTCCTTGTACGGTGGCTGAGGTGCCCGGTGGAGCAACGGCGGACGCATACGCCACAATGCAGGTGTAGCAAAGAGCATAGGTGATGCCCTGAAAGAAGAGCTCAACACCCACCAGATACCAAGGATTTGGTATCCATGATATCAGTGACAAACGAACCGCATAGAAGAAGAAGCACATGGACATACAATGGACATAGCCGAGCTTCTTAATGATCTTGCCACTGTAGAAGAAGAAGGGCACCTCTCCAAATAGACATTCGGCTGCGACAACAAGTCCTTCGATCAGCTTAATCTGTGCCATGTAGCCCGTCTCCTCGGCGACCTGCTCCAGATGCCAGAACATAAAGTAAATGATGAATGAATCTATGATGCCAGCCATTGTGGCAAAAAACAGAAATGTCAAGATTGGTGGCTGCCGCACCAGTTGCCACACATCTTTCCAGATTGATTCTGATCCACCGAGCTTGGGCAGCTTCAGCTTAGACACACTAAACAAATCCAATACACTAAACACTGCCATGATAATCAGAGCGGGCGTAAAACTTTTGATTGCATCCGTTGTCCAAAGGTTGACAACAATACCAGCGAGCAAAGCTGTCACACCAAATCCAATTGTGCCCCAAACACGCTGTGCACCATATTTGCTTTGCTCCTCCTCGCCAAGCAGATCAAAGCAGCATGCATCCGATATGGAATTCGTGACATTAAATCCAATGGTGCCAATAAAAAGCATGCAAACAAATAGCCAAAATTTGCTACTGCCATACACACAACTATCGATATGTTGCACTTGGCACGTGGCGGAATTGTTGCTCCAATAACTGGGCGAAGTCAGCTCGGTGAGGCACATAAAATAGCTGACATTTTCATGTTGCAGATTGGGCGTTAAACTCAAAACAGCTAACGACTGCGGTGCAAGAATTAATGTCTTGAATATAAAGTTATTTTGGTTGCATTCCGCTTGATGCGTTGCCTGGCAATAATCTGGAGATGCATACAGCTCCGGCGGACAATGCAAGGGTTCCTCTGTGAGTGTTACGTTCCACTTTTCGCTGCTGTCGCCCAACTCAATGGCGTGCGATACACTTGGCAAAAAATAGAAACCACCATAGGCCAATGTCATAGTCACAATCAATGTCATAAAGATGAATTTGCGCAGGTTCTGAAAGCAAACAACAACAAAAATTAACCAACTTTTACAGGTAGGATAATTTTATTAAACTCACCATAAAATAGTCAGCTAGAAAGCCAACAAGTGGCTTGGCCAGCACATAAAGCACAGGCAATAAAGCCGTTATATAGCCCATAGTATCTGGCGGAATTCCAATCTGTTTGCCAATCACGAATAGTTGTGGCAATATGGGTCCCATTGCTGAAAGGTCAGTTAGGAAAAATTTAAGATAGTTTAAAAAAAACAGCAACAAAACTTACCCGCCATAAAGAAGAAAAAATGCGCCTTGATAGGCAGAAGACGTTTATTAATTAACGCCATTGTCTCAAAAGTATTTTTAACTTGAATGTACGCCCATTAATTGGCTAAAAATTGTACAATGGCATATCACAGTTTGATGAATCCATGCACTCGCGGCGTCGTAATCTTTATTTGTTTTAGTTCTGTCCTAACTGATAAGACCATTATTATTAAAATATATGTGCTGCGATCCTACGATCTAGATCTCTTTCTCTCCAAAAGCTCCAAATCTGTAAAATTACGAAAATAGTACAATGTTATTTATAGATTGATGTCATGTATAAAACTTATCTAATAGTAAGAAAGAATAGTTTTGTAAGATAGAAGCAGCATAAAATCTAAATGAGATAAGATGTTCAAATAGTAATTCGTACGTTTAATTAACTAGATAAGTATGGAAACAAACATATTCCTAAGTATTATCATTTGTAAATCTTATCTATGGAAAGCACCTTTTTAGATACTCAAAAAGAAAACATTGGGCGGGTTATATAGTCTGTTCTGATAACCCCATATATACGGTGTCTACAGTTTATAGCGTCAAGAATCTTGTCAAATTTCAGGTTGCCAAGCTAGAAAACAGACAACGATAGCCAAAATTATGAAAACAAATAGATTTAAACTATTAATTTGATGCATTAAGTTCTAGTTCAATGATTAAAAGTTGCCAATAGAACTTGTTGCATTTAAATAAAGATATGTAGTTATTTATAGTTGTGCTTATTTATCGACACGAGTAAGAAATATATTATCAAAACAAAGCGCATGGGACGTAAACGCAATACTGCATAACGCACCAATGTATAAATACAGATAAACAAAACCGGTATGAAGTATATATGTATATATTCACAACAAACTTGACACAGAAATTTAAAATAAAAAAAACTTGACGATTCGCCGGCAAGTAAATTGACAAAATAAAAAAATGTCGTAAATAAAACAGGTAGAAAGCACAGCGAGTTAATTGGCCATTAATTATCACAAAAAAAGGTTTAAGCATTAATCAATTTTTTTGTTAGAAACTCAAAGAACACGATTATATCCGAAACCCAACATATTAAACGGGGAATTACTTCATGAATACGCCTAGATCGCAAGACAAAGCTAACCAGTTAAGTCAACCTCAACTGCGAAGCCATAGAAATACGAATTAAAATAAGTTTACACACAATCTAGTTAAACCGAGTATGCCCATCAAAAATTAGCTAAAACATTTGAATACAATGGCAAAAATTTGACATGGTGTTAATTAAAATGAGAATTTATTGAGAATTGAATTACATGTTAGAATATCACGCGAGTTCACTTAAAACTGTACGGAGATCAAGTTGAAGGCGTTTTAATCACTGCAATGAGCAAACTCTGACTGATATTGATATTGCTAAGTGTCGACAGTTTGGACGAAATGCCTGCAACACTTAGTCTACACTGAAACAGACTTAATAGTATGCTGATAAGCTTCAGAAAATGATAACAGCCAATAATAATAATAAAAATAAGTGAAAACGTTGCAGTCGGGCGAGAACGACTCCGAAATACTCTGATAACAGTATACAAATATGTTGAAAACAATTAACTTGCGAATGCAGATCTCAGAGGGATTTTTACCAAATTTGGGAAATATATAGGTTTTATCACCCCATTGTGTATTGACTTGTTATTGAATTCCCAGCCTCCCAGTGGGCGTCTCGCCCCAATGCTGATATTTTGTTTGACGAACACATAGACCAAGATATTTGCAAAGTTTCAAGTCTCTAGCTTTGAGGATGCCGAAATAAAATGCGTTCATACGGACAGAAACCATGACGGACATTGCACAAACCCAATATAATCCTTACCTTCGGTATCAAGAGTATAATAATACAAAACTAATAAGTAATAAACAATAATCAAATTAATTGCGCTGTTGCGATACGCAAACTTAAGACAAGATAACAATGAAGAGTTTAATTTGACTAGGGCTGTAGATCATAGAAAGCATTTAAAGAAGCATATGCAATTCCCCCTTTAACGCACCTTTCACATTGATTTTGATTGATCAATCAAAACTTGGAATACCCAAAACGCCTCCTGACTCATCAGCTGTGCGTTACTTTTTTGATTTGTTTACATGCGATGATTTTATATTTGTGTTTTATTGTTCTGAAACGAGTTTTATTCGCTGCGTCCAACGCAGCTGACGTCGTAAGCTTAAACAGAGGCTGTCGGACAGTCGCCGCTGTTCGTCCATCGCGTAAGGTCGACTTAATCTCAGCGCGTTCCAACCTTATAAAATATAAATTTATATACGGAGATACTTGTCGCATATATACAAATAAATACATGAGTGTAAATCTTTGTGGGCGTTTTCACTGATAAACCGACTAATTAACCAAGTTGTTTTACTAACTTGATCTATGTGTTAAAATTAACTTTAATTAAAAAATTCACTAGTAGAAAAAAAAAAATGCAACGGCTTAAGACAATGTTTTTAGGGTTATTTTCCCTACTCCTATCAATCTCAGTTTGTAAAGCAGTCGAACCGATCGATGATGGCAAATGTAAGTTGAAAGTTGAGTGACACAAAACAATAATTGTGACATGTAAATACAAATATGTAATATAACATTTAATATGAAAATAATCAAATCGTTTAAATGCTAAGATCGCGAAGTACTGATACAAACTTTCAATTCGTGTAAATTACCTTTAAATAGAAAAGCACGGAGTACTTATAACTTTTTTTTTTGAGTTTTAAAATATTAATCTCAATTAAAAACTTATTAACTTAATTACTGTGTACCCAACTTTTATTTTAAGCTGCTAATTAAAGTGTTAAGTTAATGAAAATACCAAGTTTTTGTACTTTTTGCGATCATTTGGCCAAAATCTCGAAATATATATTTTTAAAATCTCTCTTCAGCTTAACTAATTAATTTAAATTACTTTCTAAACATATCTAAAGACAGCGCCTTAAATACATCTACAATTTGACAAATGTTCATCTTAACAAATCGCTACTAATCAATTTTCATTAGAAAAAAGCTGCTAGTCCACATGCTGACCTTAGCGAAGATAAATAAAAAACAATCAAGAAATACAAAAGATATTTTAGCACAACAAAAGCTTTTACATATATCTTATGGGAAGATTAATTAAAATAACGAATTAGAGTCTCTAAATTATGTCACAGATCATAATACAAATACATACATATATGACAAAGTTATAATCAATGTTATCCAGCATTAATCGGTTTATATAATTTATGTTATATGAAAAAACATATTTTGTTGCATTTTGAAAGTTTGAAAAAACATTTTAAAGCTAAAATCTATTATAATGCACATCAAAAATTGTATGCTTGAATGCCCCAATGAAAATCTGGAAATAATTTAGACAAATATAACTTAGCTCATCGCCTTAAAAGCTTGAATTTGCATGTGTATGCAGCTGTCAGCTGTATCAGACTCTTCCGTACGAAACCTGTCCTAAAAAAGTAACGTAATAAACTGGCACTTAACCTTGACTGCCTGCTCCACTGGCCAAAATCAGTTGATAAAATCTTCCCAGACTTCACATGAAAACTTGATTACTTGCGATTTCTGCGTAATTGTCATTATATCAGAGTTTCCCAAACGAGAGCAGAATGTCAATAACTGCGGTATAAAACCGGTTGAGCAGGGAAAGGGAGTTTGTATTCCAAATGTTGCTTCCGAAAAATTGCAAGCAAGCGGGTTTTTAACGGTATTTTAACGGAATAAACTAAAGGTTAAACATTTTCTTTTTTTTTTAGTACGCGTTTGTGTGGTTGAATCTCGAGGCATTTATCGTAAAGCGCCCAAATTTTGTCCCCAGCTGGAGGCCACTAGCAACATTGAGTGTGTCATTGGCGTAGATCGTTTGGATTGTGTTCGGCGCATACACAAAGGAACTGCACACTTTGGAGTGCTCACATCCGAGGATTTAGTTGCTGCACGCTGGGCTAGTGTAGAGATTTTGGTTGCCAGTGAGTTGCGTTCGCATGAATCGCCATTTGAGTATGAAATTGTTGCTGTTGTGGATAACAATGCGGGAATACACACGGTTCATGATCTGCATGGCGCAAAACTGTGTCATCCTGGCTACGGATTGGATAATCACTGGACCGAGGTGTTGGCCAATGTAAGTAGATACATATACCAGAAGCATTTGCATTGTAAACATATTTTTTTTTGTAGTATTTCGAATCCACTTTGGTGGCAAAGTCCTGCAATCCAGAGCTTACCTTAACTGAGGATCGTATTGCCGCCTCAGCCAAGTATTTTGGTCCCAGCTGTAAGGCCGGTCCTTGGGTGCCTGATCGTAAGCAGGATCGCATACTAAAGGATCGTTATCCATCACTGTGCCAGATGTGCTATGATCCCTACAACTGCGACGATACGGACAAGCACTGGGGCAGACGTGGTACACTTTATTGCTTGACAAGCGGCGGTGGCAGCGTCTCTTGGGCGCGTCTTGACGACACACGCAGTCACTTTGGCGTGAGTAGCAAATCTATCAGCGCATATGTCCCTTTGTTTAATATGTTAACTTAACAGTTGGCGGGTCTAGCGGCAGAGGATGATCCTACAAAATACAGCTATCTCTGTCCGGACGGTCATTTGCAGCCGATAAATGTGACGCGTCCGTGTATATGGATCTCAAAACCGTGGCCCGTGGTCGCCGCACGTCGCTCCCATGCCGCTCAAGTGCAGCGTTTGGTTACTGGACTAACACACGATGAGCCGGACAGTTGGCAGAATGCGTTGCTTAGTTTGCTGGAAACATATCATGTGTTTACCGTGCCTTTGGACAATGTCATCTCCATTGATGACTATCTGGATCAGGCAGTTGGTTTCCAATCTGCTTATAGCTTTCCGGAATGTAATCCACCACGTTCCATTGTCATGTGCACCACATCGATAATTGAGCATATCAAGTGCTCTTGGCTGCAGGAGGCATCACAAGTGTATGGCGTGGAACCAAATATTCAATGCATACGCACAATGAATCTGGAACAGTGCATGGATGATACGCGCTACAAAAGTGCTGATGTTCTGCTTGTTAATCAAGAGCAGCGTGTCCAGGCGCAAAGGGATTATAATCTGATGCCGTTGCTGTATGAGTACGCAGAGCTTATGCACGATCGTTATGTGACCATAGCGCTGGTGCACAAAGATTCCAAATTCAAGAGCTTTAATGATTTGAGAGGCGCACGCGCATGTCTGCCTAGCTATGAGGGCGCTGCCCATCTGTCCGTCCTGGAGACGATTGTGCATGCCACTGGTAGCGTACATTCACTGCACACTTTCTTCAAACACGACTCCTGCCTTTGGCATCCGCACCGTGGCCGCCAGTGTCCACCTCATTATCGCGGCGATGAGGGTGCATTCCGTTGCCTCGCTGAGGGAGCCGATGTGGCGTTTATAAGCTCAGATGTCTACAAGAAATATGTGAGTGGCAATTTAACATCCGACTGGCTCAAGCCCAGCTTGCATCAATCTTACCGCTTCTTGTGTCCATATGGAGGCATTGAGCGACACTCGAGGTTCGAGTATTGTTATCTGCACTGGACGCCGCGTGGTTACTTGATGACCCATAATTCGACGCTGACGCGCCACAATGAGATCTACAATTCTTTGCGCGACATGGATCATCTGTTTGGCAAGAAATACAAGAGTGATACGCGAGCATTTTCACTCTTTGGCGTCTTTGATAGGCGCAATGATATAATTTTTCATGACAGCACTACATCGCTCTTGGGTTCGCATGAACTTCAGCGTGATGATGCCAAGCGTACTATGGAACACATCTATGAACGTTACAAGGCGCAGTACTACGTTTCCAAAGACAAAGAGGAGGATAGTGGTGCTCCCATAACCCGCAGCAGCAACATATGTTTTGTTTTGCTGTTGGCTGCCTGTGGCTTGTGGTTGCAACGGCAAAGGCCTTAATTTTAGTCATGTGCACAAGCTGAACTTTATTTATTGTGATATTATTTTAAATGTGCCCACAATTAAAGCTTAATTATGTTAGGATTCTCAAAAACACGAACATTTCATCAAATTGCATCTTTTTACATATATAAGTGTTGCAAAAGGATATAAGTCAAGGTAAGTACGCAGCTAAAACTAAAACATAAGCGACTTGACATTTAAACACATTAAAATTTGATATCTTATACATTTAAAATGTTCATTAGTATTAAAGAACAGAGATGTCAACTTTTTTACCCATTTAAAGGGATAATTTGTATTTAAACTTACTAATAGCTGTATTTTCAAACACTGCACATCAGCTGTACCTTTTGTTGTTATTGCTATGGTACTTGAAAGGTTTCCACGGAAACTCACTAATATGTCACAACAAATTCGCAATGAAGTGAATTAACAATTACAATTGATTAAACACACGTACTCTCCTATTAACATTTAATTCATTTCATGCTAACAACTTTAAACGAGGCAGAGGTAAAATGTCAAAGAGCTCATCACGTACGGCGAGCAAAACAAACGTAAGAACTTAAACGTATTAAGTGCACTTGAAACATAAGCAATGGCAAGCAATTGATTTGTTTTATTATTTCGCTCACCATATATGTATGTATGTATGTACATATGTTTGTAAATATGTAAATATACAGCTTTCTTTACGCACACAAAGCACAGTCTGAACTACGACGCCACTGCATTTGCCACTGAGATGACTTTGTGATGCACATCACGAACACATACAAACGCATAATGCGTGAAGCGTTTTTAATATGTATCCTAAATGTTAATACACTTGTAATTAATATGAGCATAACAGGAGAGTAAGAGCACACCGATCACTTTCAAGAGCGCACTTTGTTTTGGTTTTATACTGATCAGTGCTGTAAAATGCAAAGTACGCACATGTATTCTGTGGCGCCAAACCAGTATTTTCTCAAAATTTGAAATAAATATCTTATTTGTAGCCTAAAAATGAAATACAGGGCAAGGCTAACAAATCGCCAGCAACAAGTGTGGTCACAGCAATAACATCATCAAGCAGCAGGTTAAAACTTAAGCAACAGGACAGCCTAGATAGCGAAAGGAGTCTACGCAAAACCACAACGATTGCAAAGCCAACCACAACTAAAAAAATATCGCCGCCACTGCACAAAAGTAAAAACAAGGGTCCTGACCCTGGTCCGAGCCGACAACCCAGAACAACCCCATCGCCCACAACGGCAAATGTGACGACAAGCACATTGCGTGCTACTAAACAACCACCGCCTGCAACGAAAACAAAATCAAATGCTGTGCTGGACACATATCACAATGTGACAGTGTCATCGCCACCATCAAAGCGCAAAGTGCAGCCAAAACAAGCAGTCAGCGAGGAGGACAAACAACAAACACGTGCTCGCACATATTCACGCACTCTGCAGCCAGAAGAAATCGTGGTGCTCAAACGGGATTCTGCCAAGCAACGCAGCGAGATCGAAGTAGAGTTAAGCAAAAAGATAAAGGAGCCTGTTGCATTTGAGGTGAATTTCGAAACAGCGGCACCAGATGCAGATAATTATTCCGATGATTTTGAATCATATGAATCGGATTTCGAGACGGATGCTAGTACGGCCGAAGAAGAAGAGGAGGCGTCGCCAGAGCCAGAACCAGAGCCCAGCCTGACAGTTGAAGATGACGATGAGGCCGAGGAGGATGACTCGGAGCCTACACAAAATCCAATAACTGTCATACAGCGCGACAAGGAGCTGGAGCGCCAATTGGATTCGGGTCACTATGATATGAACATACGTCGGCAACAACGCTCTGCTGTGCAGCAGCCTTATGATAGCTTCGATACCACCAACAGCATGGCCAACTCTGACCAGCTGGACTCTGGCATTAGTAGCTATGGCGTTGCGGCAGCACAAGAACAGCAACCCAAGTCGATATCGGATGTGCATTATGGCGGCTACATAAACTTTGTATCACATCCGATAATAACGCGTCGCGGCAAAGAGCTGATGCGCAAGCTGCGCTTTGATCAGTTGGAATACCAGCTGTTTGAGATGAAACCTCTAAGCTATGAGGGCTATATGCAAAGCTATGGAAAGCTGAACACTTGTCAAATGGCCACACAAACCAGTGCCCAGCACATGGACAGCGAGTGCCAAACGTTGGAGGTGCATCAGCGCACCAGCTGGACCCAGCATCCACCGCATTATGGCAACCAGTTGGTGCTCAGTTGCAGCGGCGATGCTGGCTATGATTCGGACTTGCTTTCAGCGCAATCAGGTGATGCCTTTGAAAGCAGCTTGGCACGAATGGAGCAATTGCGTCGACTGGAGCAACAGCGTGCCTTGCAGCAGCAGCGGCAGCGTCTGGCCAAGCCCAATGATTTGGAACGATTGGGTGTGTTTCTACACAAAACATCCCTGCTGCTCGGCAAGGTACTCAATGCCAACTGCGCCGTTCCCAAACATGCGCCTGTTCTGCAGACGGGTCTGCTGGATGCATTGCGTGTGCGTCGCATCTTTGGCAGCACTGGACAGCTTGTGGTTTCAGTGCACGAGTGTCCGCCACAGAGCGATGTCTATCGTGATGATTTTGCCAATTTGCTAATGGTGTGGTCGCTAACCGATCCCAGCAAGCCATTGCGTTTGCTCTCCACCTGGGCAGAGGTATGTCGCGTCGCCTTCTGCAGCGATGCACCTGACATTATTGTTGCTGGATTGCGGGATGGAAGTCTGGCCATGTGGGATTTACGCGAGACTTATAGCTATTGCTCCAAATTGGATGGCAATTTAACTCACTTTGCGGCCACTCAGTCTGTAGTGCCCAGCCTGGATCGCCAGGGTTTAACTGCTTTGGATCTGGGCGCCGTAGTCGATGTGCGCAGTTTTCGACCCGCACCCAAGACAGCTGGCATGGCACTGGGCAGCAGCTTGGCTCTGAAACACAAGGATATTCAGGTATGCTGAGAATTTTAAGTTTTTGACTAGAAGATACCCTGTCATGCATCCAATTACCTGATATGTACTTTAGGAACTAGAACACCAATTTTGTTGTATTTCTTCCAAACAGTACGCATCACTTAACGATTCGGGACTGCTCACAATTTGGACACTGGTTGCAAGTGGGCATGGCGGTGGAACAGCTAGCAAAAATGAATACAACTCACCTTGGGCAAGGGTGAAGCTGCTCCAAGCAGCAAGCTGTGATTTGCGTGAATATTTGGAACGCCGTTTGCTAAACCGAAGCCAAAGTGCCTACGACAAGACCAAATCCATGTTCCAGGGCAACGTTTACAGTGATGAGCTGTTGCGCGAACTAAATGAGACACAAACGCTAACAACAGCGCTGGCTGGACAGGGTCTGCAAGGATTGCGCTTTAGCAATATCGATACGGGCAGCGATCTCATTTACGTGTGCTGTAATCGCAACTTTGTCTTGTGCTGCACAAGAAGCTTAAAGGCTGAGAGATTCACTCGAATCGGTTTGCATGAGAGTCGCTTTCTGTTTCCCACGGCTCTGTGCGTGCTGGCCAACGAGCACTTTGTGGCTGTGGGCTTGTCGAATGGTTCTGTAATGATAATCAACTGCAATCAGCGCCAGCGTCAACGATTGCAGCGTCCCACAACGGCTATGCCACCACCAATGCCCAATGAACATGAACCCGAAACGGGCAAATCTTGTGCCATACAAAATATAATACTCAACGAACGACGCTCTTTTGAGCAACAGGATTTGGAACAGGATGCACGTCCGAACACCGCAATGGAGCTATTGCAGCAGCCAAGTCGCTCCTACGAGCTGCGTGTCTTTGACCAACAGCTGCTGCTTAGTGGCAGCGTCTTACGACAGAATCTTGTCCAGGCACTCGCTCAATCCACCGACGGCTGGCATCTGTTCGTCCTTGCAAATGGCTTAGTGCGCATCTATGATTTTCATTTGGATCGAGAACGTTTCGATGTTAAATTTGACAATGGTTTAACTGTATCTGACATTGCTGCATCTAGCAGCTCAGCAAATTGTCAACAATTGCTGCTTCTTGAATCGGGTGGAAAAGTTCAGATGCACTCCCTCAACTTGTAGTTTGTTATTTTTGTTAAAAAATCCAATGATATATTGATAGGCCATTTAAATAAAGTGGTTTTCTTACCCTCGCTGTCATTGAGTGATTTTAAAACATGCAAAAACTTTAAAAAAGTTGGATTGTAAATTTTTCTAGTAATAACTTTTTGTGGTTTTAGCTTTTAATCAATTCAAATACAGCTTTTAATTACACCATGCAATGTCATAATTGTGTCAGACTTTTCGGTAAACTTTTTTTTAAAAACTTTGTTCGCAACCAAAAATATTTGCACAACAAAGTTTTCGAGACATTCGGTGGAAAAAACACGATTTTTTGACAGATTTAATGTCATTTTTAGTTTTTTAAACTGAGACTTTTTGTACTTGAAAGTAAAATTCGTCCCCTTCAAATCCGACTTTTAATTTTTAATAAATTATACTTTTTCTTTAAGCTATCGGCAGTTTAGTGTACTGTCTCTGTTTTAAACACATCTACTTAAACTATATCCAATCAAGAACTTAACCTTTTTTGCTATTATATTTATATGTATATTTAAGCTATAAATCTTTTTTATTAACATAAATCACAAAACACAACTTCACTTTTATGTACACACCAAGTATCCAGCGATGTTATCAGACTGGCCTGGTCACGCCCAGCATGCCGCTCGTTGTGGCACCCAGGAGCTGTCGCACTGTCTGCAGTTCGTCCCGTAGTGCCAGGACCTGAGCTCGAAGAATGGAATTCTCCTGCTCCAGGAGCGCGGCACGAAAAGCAATGCGATCTTCGCGTATTTTTCGAGCATCTCTTGACTTCTTGGCCGCCTCATTGTTGCGTTTGCGTCGCTCATAGTATTTGGCATCTTTTTGGGCATCGGGTATGGGTCGTTTCTCACCGCGTGCTCGCCGCTGCAGAAAGCCCGGAAACATGCCAACGCGATTAAGTTCCATTAGCGGAAAGTCCAGAGATTGCATACCATGGTTGGGTGGTGCAATATATTCAAAGGCAGGTAACGTTCCATTCGACTTGGATGCCAAGAGATTGGGTAAAGCGAGTCCAGGCAGCGGCAGGCGTAGATTATGTGATGTAGAAATTGCATAGATAGGAGCGCCGCTTGGCTCCGAATCAAAATCGAGTTCACTATGCATGGACAGGCTATCGGTAACGTCCACGATGGGCGATTTGGCGGGCGAGTACATTCTGTCTGTCCAAGGACTTCCAATGGCAATAAGCGCTGACTTCCGTTAGCCTCGACTGTCGTACTCTGTCTGAGCCTGTGGCGCGTATTCTTCTAATTCAAAACCACCTGGCTGCCTCATATAATTATAGGTTGTTGTCAAACACACACACACACACACAAACTGCCCAAGAACCCCCACCTAAATGCAACCCCACCGTCTGGACTAAATCTAAGTTTGTAGCGCCACAGGCCGCCTCCGCTAGTTGATTCAGCCAATCACGCAATGTTGACGGTAATTATTCGTCAAATACATGACACTTTGCCATGTTGAATGACATTTATTTTTCTGCACAGTTATAAGGGTTTCATATAACTGGTTAGTTTGATTAGCCACCCCCTCGTAACTGTTGCCTGCAACAAACCCCCTCTGCTTGACCACACATGTCGATGTCGATGTTTTCTGATTTCTTTTTGGGGGTGTTGCCCAACATGGTAACACTCAGAGAAAAAAGTTGTACAAATTAGCACTTTCATGGTTAATCTAACTATTTTCCTTTAAGATTTAGCATCAAATATGAACTTGACATGCCGTAGCCATCGAGCTGTTGACAAACATATTTGCTATTTAGTTAGTTTTAAACACAAGATGCTCTTTTATTTTAATACGGATCATACTAATGCTTAATATGAAGAGTTTTGGAATATTCCCTTTTTATATGCGGGTATAGTTGCTCGCACTTTGATTTAAATATATATTGTATTCTTTTTGCTGTTAAACTATGTTTTTAGTTGAATCAAAATGTTTTTTTAGTCGATTTAACTCCGATTCATAGTTAGAAGCCGCTTAGTATAACTACTATTTTCTTAGTTGGTTTACGTGTGGTTTTTTCTCTGGGTGTACAAGGCCCAGACAGGGTTATATGAGTTTGGCCAACTATTATGCAGCTGTGTCCGGCTCGTTTTGGGGCTGAAAACTTTTTCTAACAGCCAATGAAAATGATCGAGAGCTCAAGTGAAAATGGGCGGGTTAGCATGTAGCTTGGCAAACACTGTGCCAGAAATTCGACAATAAAGGAATTTAACGTTGCGCTTGTGATTACAACAATTTTTTTTTTCTTTGAGATCGAACATTGCGATATAAGCTATAAAAGGTGAAATTGCTGGAATAGGGGTTAAAAGCAGATCGATAAGCGAAAAGCACGAGTTCAACGTACATGAATCACATTTTAAAACATGAGTTTGTATTGTTTTTAAATGTTTTGATAGCCCAATGAAGTTTTTGGTATCATTTGAGACTTAAAATAAAACTTGTATTGAAAAGATAAACCTTTTAAAGAATATTTTTTTCCGAATCTTACATAAATAATGTAATGTAATAATTAATTAACCCTTCATTGAAACTTCAAAGCTGAGAAACGCTTTAAGAAAAATGACAGGTCATGTGGATTGTCAATTAAAATGGAGTGAGCCGAAAAATTGACAGGAAGAGTTCCCAACGATTTCTACAAAACGTTACTAAGAAAGATGTTAGGTTGGTTTTATTGTAATAATAGTCCCAAAAATTGCACAGTCAGCCGACAATTTAGCAAATCAAAATTATGAAGCCATCAGAAAGTCTTGGTAACAACTTCTTTCGAGCATGACTGAGCCAAATAAACCAGTGATACCAATTCGCGTTTCGTTTTGATAACCTTACCCATAAAACATTCAACCTGACATGTGGTTATCGTGTGTGTCTTCCTTAGCCCTTTACCAGTTTGAGAAACTGTCACCTGTTCGTTTGGGTAAAAACAAATTGCCAGTTGTACGCCTTATGTTTCTTCTCCGTCCCCCCCCCCATCCCTTACCGGAAGTCAGCGACAGTCGACAGTTGTCGGTGGCATCCCAACTATATTTCATAATGTATGCGCTAATTTATTATCTGTTGGCAAAAGTTTCACCATAGTTAACCCTTTGACTGTCTTGGTTTTAGGGGTATCATTAACCGTGCTTCGGAGTTAAAGCTTGAACGAAATTGCGTGACAGTTTGGCAGGGCTTCTTGTTGTATATACAAAAAATACTATTGCACAATTACATTTCATAAAATTCTACTTAAGGGCAAGTTTCTAAATTTTAATTTAACTAGAAAAAACTTAATCGGAATACCTTGAATATCAAAAAACATAGGCATACAACCGGGAACTCTTTCCACTTGCTAATGTAATGGGAGGATTGTTACTTTTTTTTTTTTTTTTGAACGTTCTATTTATATATTAGGCAAATTACCAGGTAATAAAGAACTGAACATGTAATTGTTACAATATTTGTACGGCTTCGGGTCATAATTGAAGAGCAAAGTGAAAGCAAACATCGTTAGACAAACTGTTAATGACACCTGTAATTGGATGACATTAGCAGCTAAGGACTGGGGTTGAAGGCTTCGTAGACACTGTGAACACATTAACTGTGCTTTAGTTGTCTTGAACATTATATATAGTTCAAATCTACAAACAAAACTACGAAAATCGATTCAACAGTACTTATAAGATAAAATTTGTTTAAAAAATGAGTGACAAAATACCCATTAGTGATTGTGAGCCAACAACTTCGATGATGACCTCGAATGCGTATCATATTCACTTGCCATTATATGTTATTGATATGGTGCGTACATTTCAAGATCATCCCAATTATTCGAAAGGCATCAAAGAGCAGGACATTGTTGATATGTTGGCGAAGGAGTAAGTTTTGTTGTATGTAAAATAAATTGAATTAAAATGAATAACTTTTTTTTAAATCCATTGCAGAGCCTTTGCCTGTGGCGATTTGGAGTCACAAGTGAAGACAGCTGTTAAGGACCTGTCGGCCAAGGGTTTTATTCGATATCTGAATAACGGCTATCGCACATTGGGACCCATTGCCAAATTGGCCAATGCACGCAATGTGCGACACTTTAGCGCCACCTGGCAGCGCATTGCCGAACTACAAAAGGTCAATGCGGACATTATGGATGATCGCCAATTCACTCTCAATGGTCAGCGCTCCAAGTGCACTAAACGTGGCTATAATTTTTAGCCGATTTGTTGCTAAAATGTACCAAGTTCTAAATGTTAATTAATTTTGCGTTTATTTTAATGAGTTGCTTGAAATCCCAGTACACAATAGTTTATACACTCAGTAAATCAAAATTTTTATTGTGAAAACTAAAAATGTTGAAAAATATTTTATTTGTCTTATTTTAATGCAAGTTCAAATGGGGTTGGCTCGGTCTCATCATCATTATGTGTGTGTCATTATTGTTTTGGAACATATGTTAAGGGCCTTCTCATCCTTTTGACACTTAACCCTGTACTTAATTCTTATACTTCTATCGTGGAGGGTGGCCCTCAGCAGGTGTTCTACATTAAATATGATTTAATGTTTAATGTATACAAATGTATATTTATTTTTCTGTTAACAGAAACTAGTATACTATTAGAATGACATGAAAAATGTATAAAATATATAAAAGTTTTAACTATGTTATGTTAAAGGAAATTTCAAAAAGTACTAGAAGCAAAAATTTAAATATACATTAAGAATTTACATTAAAACTTATCAAAGCGCACATAATTTGGATACTCATTATGGGATGACTGTAAAAAACTATGCTGTCATGCAGTTGTTGTGTTTCACAAGGCCGGACATCCCTGAATAGGTTTACTGGATATTGTTGAAATGACCCAAGCCCGATAGATGTTACCCTTTTTGCTTTGGCTGCTCGGCTGCTAAAACATTTAAATTGTCAACACCAGGACAAAGCGAGCAAGTCGTCATTTGTCCTCCTGCATGCATTAATGTGACCCGATGTATGTTGGTCGTACACGCATGTGATCCCAGCCAGGTGTTATTTATTGCCTTTCTAATCGTTGCGGCATAATCTATTAGCACCAGCAGCGGTGACGACGTCCTGACCAAACTGGAATCCAAAACTTCACCTATACCCAAAAACTTTTAGCGCTGTTGTTTTTTGCTTTTGCACATTATGGGCAATTAGTATTATTATTTTATTGTTTTAGTTTTGAAGCTTTGTGACAACAGTTAAGCTCGAGCCCATGATTTTGTTGTTGTTATGTTTTAATGACTGATAATGGAAGCTATCTATCATTTTTCAGAAGCTCGACATGTACGTTTTTCCAGACTTTTATTAAGACTTACAAATACTTCAAAGTATATGAAACAGCTTTATATTTTATATTTTTTATATATATAAATTTATATATATATATTTAATAGTAAATATATAACTTTTATATAATTTTGAAAGTAAATTATAAACTTTTAACACTCAATGATTACAAGACTTCGATTGCTTAAAATTAAAAGACATTCTCTTCATTTTGAATACTCAACAAATAAATTTTTCTTTGATAGGAAGATATGTGATATTTCGTACTAACATAACAACAAAAAATATAATAATTCAATTAGTTGTACTTTTTTTATAGTTATATAATGCAACTATTTGCACGAAAACCTAGATTTTATTATTTTTTTTTTAGTTTGACCAATATCTGTACACTAGTCTTAGCGCTATACCAATCCCAACGAGTAGAGCCACAATACCTAATATGATTCCGACTCCACATCGCCTAGATCGACAACAAGCGCCGCGTCGATCGCGCATTGATTCGTTGCGCTCTATGTCCCTTTGCGGCATTAAAAGTGAATATGTAAATGCTAGTCAGCTTTAACACTAGATGTTTAAATTGTAAGGAAAATGCTACTATGGTTTAGTTAGCTTATTGTTCTATATCGTCCGTAATTGGCTTAACGTTGCCACAAAAGTTCCTTAATTATTAACGTATTCTAAAACAAAACAAAAAACTTAATATTCATTGTCAATTAGAATCGCTGTTATTGTCGACTGCAGCCATCAGTTATTTGGAATGTCTTTTTTCAATAGCGAAATATAAACCAATTATTAACATAATGACTACAGCCGCAGCAAATCCTGCGATTCGCCATCGCCTTAGCCGATGATAATTCTGGTGCCTTTGGCGATATCTTTCGATGCTCTCTGAGTCTGTCTGTGCCATTGAAACTGGATACTTTTTGTAAGCTTAACAACTAAAATACTATATGTTAAAAATATAAAGTGTATGGAAAATGCCACTGAGTTTTAGTTCAATTCGAGGCTCTTGGCTTTAGGATCGTAAACGTCCATAGCTGGCTCAACGTAGCCACGTTGCAACAACTGCTCCGTCACGTTGGCGTATTCATTCAAAAACTTAACTGTATATCCATCGGGCACATGACCTATCAGCTTCACATCGAACTTCTTATTGAGAATTTTACTTTTGAGAAACTCCACGCACTCGGCACTCTTTTCCTGTGTCACCAAAGAGCATAATTTAATGCCTGCTATGAAACAATTAATTGCACGGTGCGGCTTAAGGCTTGCAGCATCGTGACAGTGTGCCAGCGATTCAATGGTGACAAATTCTGTGTTGCCATAGTCCACATAGAATATTTTATATATTCCATCGATCTCCTCAAGAATCTGCGCACGATAGTAACAGTCGTCGCTGTACAAAGCCAAAACAATGTCCAAAACATGCGGATTGCGTTTAAATTTACGTTGCGTTTCGTGCACTTCTTTAGCAGCCCACACCAACGGGGGCAACTCATCCTGAAACTGTGCATATAGGTTTGTCGGACTGCTGACAAACGTTATTCGCACTCGTGCAACGCTTCCTACCTGTCTTGGTGCTTCCGACACATATGTGCACTCGGGCAGTGGATCAACTAGCTCTTTGTCCTTGGTAGCGCCATGTGGTGCAAATGGTTGATGCAAAAGGCGGCAATTGGATCCTGTCATATTAAAAATTTAATACCATAAAAACCCAAAAATTCTTCCACTCATACCTTTAAAGCAGCCATTAAGCTTTGGATCGTAATGGCGACAAATGCGCTGGTCATCTGTAGGCTTATAGCCCAATACCGCCTTTAGAGCATCACTGGTACTGGGCTCAACCTCCTCCAGCATTTTTATAGCTTCTGTTGACACTGTCGGTTCAGTTTGTCCATGCTCCAAAAGCTCAACCTCTAATTCGTTGCCATTGTTGGCCAAGACACGCAGTCGCAGTTCCTTATACGTGAACTCTTTCATAAAGGCTACTTTGTAATTGCGAACAAAGCATTTGACAGCCTCCGCAGGCAGAGTTTTAATCTCGTTGGGCAATGAGAATATGACTTCTTCGTCATTTAAATGAATGTGCTCGCCATAGTCCAGTAAGTAAGCCTCGTAACCTCCGCCATCGGTGTGTGCATTAATCAGCACACGTGGTATGATCTGTTCCTGTTCATCATATACAGCAAAGACCTCACCAAAATCGGGCAGTTGATCTAGTTGCTGTAATTGCATTTGGCCCTCCAGCAATTTCTTTAGCGGTGTCGACTCCGGGCCCCACTTGGACAAAAATATGCAATTCTCTGCAATATTGAGATGCATCATAGTAACCATGACAACGCTGCCTACGACAAAGCTGGCTATGTTCTTCGAAAGCTCGTTGTACGCCACATCGCTTGACGTTTGCGTGCCGCCCTTTGGAGGCAGCAGTTTTGTTTTGCGTAGCGAAATGGACAGCCTAGGCGGTTCTGCGGGTGCAGCAACAATTGAACTTTCCAATTTCATGTTGCAGCGCGGTGGAATTGGCGGCGCTTCCTTTTCAATGGGTTCAGCACAATTGGGACCTTTTCCATTCTCACAAATACTATTTGTAATGGGTATTGGAGCTAAGGGACGTTCAAAAAAGTAAATATTAGTCATTTAAATTAGAACTAATAAAATTTCTTAGAAATCAAGCTAAACTTGAGCATACTTACTTGAACTATTCAATTCCTCGATTTTTAGCAATTGCAGTGCATCATTTAATCTTCTTTTTGGCTGCTCAAGATTTGCGTCCACCTCGCCCACCTCGATGCCATGCCTATTTGTGTGATTTCCTCTATTGTTGTTTTGGTCCAAGGAATCCCGATCAACATTTAAAATGCCTACTCGGTTAAGCTTAATGTGAAGATTCAACTTGATTATATATTCGTTGACCTCGCTTACGCTGCTGAGAAGACTATCATGGGCGGATATTATGCGACCGTCGGCGCGATCAACATGCGACCAGCTTTCGACAAGAGTCTGGCGTAGATTGTTTACATCAAGTTGATAGGCTCTCAGATTTGTTTGCAATCTTTGCACATTGCGATCAAATAGTGTAAAAATTTCAATAAGATCTTCCATATCTATTAAAATTTTGGTTTCTTGTGATCTTCCAAAATTCCCGCTTTCTAGTTTCTATGAAAACTCTTAGCGATGCCAATTTCAAGAACTTTGTGAAATGGCGGCTAAGCAACAAGTGCAATAGCTTTGGGCTGGCAATGCTGGAATAACGTTTTACAGCACTTACCGCTGTATATGATACATATCTTGTAACAGAACAGAATACATGTTATTTTGTATTTTCTTTTTTGGAATAATTGGAAAATGTACAAAAGATGATCAAATCATTTTAACGGGACTTATAGAAATGGACAAAAATTATTCTCATCGAAATATTGCAAATGTAAATACTTGTCTTTTGAGTAATCGATATATTATGAAAATTGCCCAGCACTAGAAAAAATCGACACATTGGAGAAACTGTCGTATGCCGCTAACAAAAACGCGGCTTCTCGCATCAAAGTGTTGTTATTTTATGAAAGCGAATAATTTACTTGTTTAAAATGACTGAAGAGACCATACCCACATTTGTAAGAAAATTTCCAGCAACATATGCTGTCATAGTAACTAAGCGAGTTTATTTCTTTCAGGAAATAGAAGATTCGCTCGCCATACGATGCGGCAACACACTTACCGCAACCTTTGTGCCCGGCGGCACAAAAATAGCGCTTAGCGCCTATCGTCCCGTCACATGGAAGACGCCCGATACGCCCAGAGACACAGCTGACGAAGATGAGGTCGTAATTAGTCTTGCACAAGAGGCGACACTTTATAAGGAGCCGTTGCTCCGCAGTTTGCTTGCCGAGACAAATGGCACATTTCAAACGCTTCAAACACTCGTAAAGGAAACTAAAGGAGCTAAGAAGCCGGCAGAATATTTACAAATTTCGAGGGCATATCGAAGCATAATTCGTTTTTGCCTTGAAAAACTTGACCATGGCAAGAAAACACCCGAGGTGCAAGAGGATGAATGGAGGCAGGAGCTCTGTACAAAGGCCACAACGACTTTCTATGCGATCGAATGTTTATGGCATCTTTTCGAAATACTCTATTTACAGCAGCAGCAGACCAGTCAGCTAATTGTCCCCCAATTACTCGAATGGGTGCGTTTTCACTATCCAAGCGCTGAAGATCAGGCCACCGATTTGCTGTTAATGGCTGAGGAGGCTAGCGACTGCGATAACTATTGGGAGACACTAAAAAGGCTTATTATGCTCGGCCAGTTAGAAGTGCCACGCGCCATACTGTTGCAGAATCGTAAAGTTAATCAAACCCCCTTTCAAGCCGCAGAGCACGCGCTGAAAACGATGCCCATCTATCAGGATGGTTATGCATTGCAAAAGTTCAACTCACAGTGGGAGCATTGGCACATCGATCTGGATCGTAAATTGGCTGCTCAAACGTTTGCAGTGGAGCCGGAGTTAGAGTTGATCATGCAGCTCGTAGCGGGCAGCAATAAACATTGGGATGCTGAATTGATCAATTCTCAGGAATGGTATGAATTTCTGCCCGGCTATCTTCTCTACACAAAGCCTACTTGCAAGCCTTTTGAATTGCGTATTGCTACCAGCAATTGGTTAAATCGCTGGACACTGCTTCGCCCCGAGTGGAAAATGCTGCACTTGAGTCGTATGGTACTCCAGCTAATGCAGCATGATATTCGCCTTTTTATATACGATGCTCAAAAGCTTAACGACAACCATTGGTTTTCCACACATCTCATTGATCTGATTTATCACACTGGTCAGTTCAAGTCGTACTTTGACCAGCACAACATGTAAGTATAGACCAATTAAACGTTATGTATAATAAAAATAATAATCTACCTTTCTTTTAGCGACATTGCATTGTTACGTCACTCAATGGTCTATGAGTATGGCAACTTTTTGATGGCATCTCGTAATTACTGGCAACTAGGCATTGATTATTTGGACTCATGCGATCATGAGGGAGCCGCAGCCATTGATCTGCTACTCTCACGCATTCCACTTAGGAGCGAGCGTCAAGCATTCAAGATTTTGGAACTGGCCAAACAACGTGGCCTTGTTACAGTTGAGCAGGATATTTGCAAAGTGTTGTCAAAAAGTGCTCATAATGATAAGCGCTACGGCAGCTCTTTAGAATGGGCCATACGCTCCAAGGACGTACTGCTTGTTACGTCCATAGCTGATTTTATACTTAAGGTAATTGAGATTTTGGCTCCCGGTCTTCTGCAAAAAAATATATTTGTTATTTTTTGCAGAACTATTCGCATACGGGAGAAATGCTTTGTCCAGATGTTTTAAGGTGTATTGGACCGCGCATGTTTGTCTCACCACGTTTGGTCTTCCTATGCAAGTATTTCGAGTTCTATGAAATGCATCGCCAACGCGATTTTGCGTCCGGTGCCGAGCCACTCGTTAATCTATTGGCTTCCAAAATAACGCCCGCATAGTAAGTAGTAAATATATTATTCATTTTAATTTATATATGTATAACCATAAAAAATTTTAATTACAGTTTTTGGCCCTCGCTGCTAATTGATGCCATGCCTCTGCTGAACTCTGAGGAACCCAAGTTATTTACAAATGAAACGCTTGCCATTCTGCAGCATCTGGAAATGGAGTTAGTGCCGCTTATTGAGCGCAACAAGGTTAACACGGCCAAGTTTGAAAACGTAAGCACCAAACCTTAATATGGCTCATTCAAATGAGATTGTTTATTTTATATCACCTTGCAGCAAACATCGAAAACCATCTTTAAGGACTATCGGCTGGAGAATGTTGAAGAGTTTGTTGAGTTAATGCGTTTGTCATGCGCCCGCAATTTGGTGCGAGCAACTATTATTGAGAATCAAGCGCCGCCAACGTGATTTAATTCAAGCAAAATTCTTTAGTATTGTATTTATTTTGTATTTTCGCTTTCCAATACATTGTAATCGTAGTTTGTTGTAAACGTTAATTGCATTGCTAATTTCTTTGTTAATTGTACGATATTTTTTTTATTTGTGCCTCTTTGTAAGTACAAACAATAAGCTACTTGACTGGCTTCTGGCCAAAAGAAAGTGCAACTTAAAACACTCTAATTGGAATATGTAAGCATTTTATCATATACTTGATCGCAATTTGGGAATTTAACATGCTAATCTATAGGATTATGTTTTTGTTTTTATTTGTGTTTAAGGCAAATTAAAATGCTTAAGCCGAACTTAAAACGAAATTAAAAACCTAAAATGTTCTATAGGTAAAAACATACAATATGCAGTTAATATATAGCTGCACAAAATTTAAGGGTTTATGCACCTAAGAACTAACAAACAACACACAGAGCACAATGGAGTAGTCCGTTTACAATTAATGTGAGTATAGTATATATAGATATATAATTACTTAATGTTCACTTCTTGTTGTTTACAATGATAATGAGAATCGCACGGCCTTGTACATTTTATTTTTCTTTTACTAACGACTACACACGAAATTCTATAACACAAATCCAGCGATATTTGAAAACAGTTATTTCAAAAATTCAAAGAAAAAACTAAAACACAAACATACTCTGCTATTATCTAAATGCTTAACAAACTTTTTGCACACAAGACAAACCAAAAAAATTAACGAATTTTTTTTATAACTTGAGGAGAAACTTTAAAAGTTAAAATCCTTAACATTTTTGTGTGAGGGCTGTGAATAGGGGCGGGGTAGGATTGGACATATTCGTTCAGATGTGTAAAAAAATTTTTTTTTGTCTGTCTGAGTTTGGCATAAAATATGATCATAGAATGTTTTATTTAACGCTCCCGAAAATAGAGTGTTAACCTGTTTTTCAGTTGTATTACGTAATATAGAGCTATATTCGGTTTCGAGTATTTTTTTATCGCTTTCGCTATATGCTATATGGTATAATGCTCGTATATATTATGTTTATATATAGATGTCGAAAGATGTCTAGGAAAGTGTCTAATTATGCTTCGCAATGCTGTTCACTGACGCTACAGCTGCTGCAGCAGCTGCTGCGCTCGTTGATGTTGATGCGGCCGTTGTAGTTGTTGTTGTTGCAGTGGCTGCCACAGCAGCTGTTGCAGCCGCCGCTGCTGCAGCGGCAATGGCAGTGGCCGCAGCACTGCCGCTCGTTATGGATCCCAATCGGGACAACGATGGCTCCCGCTTGGGCGGTACAATTGGCTTAGTCGGTATGGGTGGTGGGGCGCCCCGAGCACCAGCCGGTGGCACGGTCACTGGTGGCACTGCAATGGGCACAGGATGTGGATGCGGTGGTGTTGCGGTCTGATCCAGCGCAGCGGCAGCGGCCAGTGCTGCATATTTGCCGCCCGGCGCGCGTTGTATGGTCGCCGTTGGCTGCATTTTAGCCGGCGAGGGCGATGGTGGAGCAGCCACAGCTGAAGCAGCATTGGAAGAAGAATCAGTTGCAGTTACTGTGCTGCTGTTGTGATTAACAGCAGACAGGTTAATTGGTAGGGGCGCTGTCGGTGCGCTGGCAATCCCCGTTGGCGCTGTAGCAATGCCAACGGCGGCGCTGCGTATATTCTGGCCGGGCACAATCGAACGTGCAATGCCCGTCTGGGGACCTGAGACCGGCATACTGTTCACGGTTGCAGTTGGTTGTACGATTTTCGCAATGTTAACCATGGTTGTGGCACATGCGTCTTCTGTAAAGTATGTGTGAAAGTTGATGATTAGCAAAAGTTTAACATAATACATAATAATAAATAATACACATACATATAAATATTTAAAAAAAATAAATTACTTTTCGGCATGACGAAGCATGTATTCTTTAAAAGATTGTTTGAGCTAAATTAATGGTTCAGGTAAAATAAATCAAAGTAAACTCATTTCCAAAAGCATGTGGTGCAAGAATTCATACGAATTGCAATAGGTTAGTTACTTAGCAAATAGAACAAAAAATCGTTTGAGAAATATGTGCATTAAAAATTAATATTTAATGTGGCACTATTCTGGCCAAATCTGGATGTCTACTGAACCTTGGTATTTCTGCTAGCGTTACATTGAGTGAGAATTGAATGTGTGTTGGTGTGGATGCAGTTGCTCAAATTGTAGTTTTGGTGCACAGGTAGCACAACACAAGAAAAAAGAGTAAACAAATCACCTTGCAAATTGTGTAAGATATTTTCTAACAAAATATTTCATCTTTGAGAGGGACACGAAAACAATACGTAAGTTTATATAGAATCGATATAAAAATAAATAAGAAAAAACAAACAAGATGTTATTCAGAGCATAATGTTGAGGCAGAACTTACCACTAAACTGGCGTGCCTTGGAGGCACTAGCCACCGATGAGCCACTAGCTCCCAAATGCTGTTGTTGCTGTTGATTTAGCTTCTTTAATGCCTCGTGTTCGCCACGCAGCGTGGTAAGCTCCTGTTCCAGTTCCTTGACACTATTTTTTTTAATAAAGTTAATGATATCTATAAGAACTTTGTAGGTTTTATATTGAAACCAACCGCTTCTCTTCCTTGGCTAATTTGGACATCAACGTTTTGCGTTCTAGTTCCATTGATAGCGATTGCTTCTCTAGCTCCTCCTCCATGCGCAGCGACTTTTTGCTTTCCTCCTCAAGTCCCTCGGCAATAGAATCCGAACGCTGCTTCTCTTCAGCCAAAATTTGAGCAAGATCCTCGGATCGTTTGCCTGCAATGATTTAGATTTAGTTTTTATATATAATTTGTGGCTTTTTTTTTTTGTATTTCTTACCCTCCTCAATGTACTTCATGAGAATTTTCTTGCGCTCGGCGATAAGAAGCAGAACGATTTGCTTTTGCCTATTGCGCTCATATTCAAGCGTCTCCTGCAGTTTTTTGAGATCCTTTTCCATGTTGGCGACCTGAGCATGTTCTGCTTCCAGCTGCTGTCGCAACTTGGTGCGCTCCACTTCTAAACCATAAGTGATATCATCACCCTGTGCTGTATCATGTTCATGCTTACGACGTTCCTCCTCCAACTGCTGCAACATTCGTTGATTGTTTTCCAGCGATTCGGTGAGAATGTTGACCATGCGAACATGCGTACCCCGCTGTTTGCTGACCATTTGATACTGTTGTTCCATTTGCTGTTCAATAATCTGACGCACCTCCATTTCGGCTTGAGCTGCTTGAGTGGAAGATTCTCTCGATATCAAATTACCATTCAAGGCGATTTTATCACGAAAGAGTGAGGCATAAGGATCATTTGGCTGCACTCGCTTCGTGCGCAACTGGGTAATAAGTTGCTTTACACGCTCATTACGAAGTGCAGCGATGCACACATCTCTTGCCTGCAGCTCGCCCTCCAGATAGTAAAGCATCTTGACCAGCTCGCTGTGTGGCAACTCTGTTCGTCCATTACCCAATTGCAGCATTTGTTGTTGTTGCTTTTGGCCAGCACCTGGTTTCATGGTTTGAAATTCATGTGTGGCACTAATGTTGTCGCTGCTGCCACTGTTGCAAGCGACTGCTGTTGTTCCACAGTTCAAATCCCGCTCCTGTTCGGCTGAATTAACGCTGGAGTTTTGCTCCATTATTCTAGCCTTTTTTACAGCATAAAAGTGTGAAGGGTCGATACTTGGGAGGCTGCGTCGCAGTTTTGTGATTTTTGTTATGTAAGGTTAAGCACTATTAATTGGACACACTAGCAGCCACTGTGTTGCGCTATTTAAAAAGCATTTTCGGCTTCAATTTTGCTAAATTCTTTGCCATAAAAATTCTTTGTTGCCGTGAAAAGTGGATACTTTTTGTTAGAGATGTCACAATGAGGAGCGTGTCTCTTCATCGGCGTGCTAATTATCTATCGGCTTGCATGAAATATATCGATGGCATGCAATATGATACTCCACACTTAACAAAAATGATCTTATAATTATTAATATTCAAAATATGATCTAAATGTTTAATATACTTTTTTTTTATACAAAGTATAACAACTATTTTCTAAAAACAAATTGCTTGGAGGTGTTATAAGCCAACGAATGACGTATGTGTTTGCCCACCAGACGATCAGCTAGAGGTATAAGGGCTGGCTCTCGTACATAAATCCCAGCTGCATGAGGTGTCCAAACGCGCCAACAACTCTCAGTATTCTCTGGAAGAAGGAAACCCAACCATCCGGCAGAACTAAGAGTTATATCACAATTCAGTTGTTTTTCGGTGCGTCTGTTTTCTAAAGCGCCGCTTTGCACCACTATATCCTTATCCAAACACTGCAATCCAGGCCACCGATCCAAACGCTTATCATCTCTGCCAGATGTAGGAACGCCCAGCAGTGGAGTTCCCAAATAACGCTTATAAATTTCCTCCGCTCGCTGAGTCTCAGTAATGAGCAGCGGCAACGTTTCCGCTGCAAAAACAAACAGTTTTATCCACTCCTGATTGCAGTCAAGCAAATCCACGCGGGCCAAGCCGCCTAAAAGCAACGACATTTTTGGTGCGAGGCGAACAGCAAGCGGTCTTATCATTCTTTTTGGTTGCAGCTGCACCAACTCCTGAGTGGTAAGCAGCGGTGTTATTTGATCTGGCTGCATAACACCGGGCGTATCATATACCCAACGTGCCTCCCGATATTCCTTTCTGCGCTCATTAAGTGTCGTTATAGGCTGAGTGCCACCGGACAGGGCAAAGGCATCTTGCACATCCTTTCGATGTTCAAAAGTGCGCCCAACGGTTCCAATTAGTTGAGCCGATGTCACCATACCTGTTTCCTTCGCTTGATCCCGACGCAGTTTGTCCAATGCGGCACGCTGGGCACGTTCTGAGAAGAGGCGCTGAAAGCGTTGATAGACACGGATGTCGGATGGCCGCAATATGGGAAACTTGAGCATTTGCAGTGTGGTTCCTGGCCAAGCACAGGTTGTCGCTTTTCGCACCAGTTCCGTGGCCTCAGGTCGGCAATAATCCGAGTTTAGCAGTATGTTAAATAACGAGCTTTTGCCCACATTCGTGCATCCAAGCAGATAAACATCGCCCTTGTACTCCCAAATTTTGTGCAGCTGCGTTATCAGCTCCTCAATCCCAAAGCCTGTCTTAGCGGAGATCAGACTTACGTTTTTAATATTTAAAGCATCAAAGCCGCCATATTTGATGAACTGCTGCTTGAGGCAGCGCTTCACTTGCTCTAGATAGCTATTTGAATCGCGTGGCAGCAAGTCCACCTTGTTGCCAACCAAGAAAACAGGTCGCTTGGTACCCAGTATTTGTTGCATGCCTGGCCAAATGGAACTTGGAAAATCTAACAAATCAACTATGATTATAGCCAGCGCGTATTTGTCTTGTATGCGCGATATGGTTTTCACATATGCTGAAGCTGGCACTTCCACATCCAGCGCAATATTATAGTGCTGCAGGAAATGGCACCGCTGGCAGATGATTGTTCGAAGCTCCGTTGAAGTGCGACCCTAAAAAACAATGGAACTTTATACTAAAACGCTCAAATCAGTTTTCAGTAAACATACCTTAAAGATTTCGCTCGGTATATAGCCGGGCATTGAGGAGCTGGTGCAGTGTAAGTGTGCTCCACATCCATTGCAGGGTACCGATGAAGGCTCCAATGTTGCATCAGGTGTCCCATGTTGTGCATTAATGTTTCCCGCTTCGTCGCTGGCGCCTTTATAAAACTCGTAGTCTTCCATCCAATTGTGTGGATATGAAGATGAGATGATCGGTTCTGTCAACTCTTTATCCATGTCGTGTAACGCTTCTAGTGATGGATAAGCGGCTGGGTTCATATGATGAAATTTGTTTAGTTGGCCCAAATTGTACTCAAGAAATGAGCTGTAATGCACATGCTCGTAGTTGGCATAACGTTGGCGAGAAGCTTGCCAAGCTTTTTGACGGAAGCTTTGTTTTTCATTTGCTGTCGTATTTTGTAGCCTTCTACAAGCGCAATTTAGATTTTCATTCAATTTCTTTAAAAAACGCGATGTTCTTAACATTATGTGGCCAGCCAATGTGAACGCAGCCTCATCGCTATGAAACTAATGTGCGTCAGTGCTGTTAAACAGCGTGCTGCATAAAGAGTGTTGAGAAGCTTGACGAAAAAAGCAAAAAAGACTCGTCGGAAAAGAGAAAAAAGAAAGCAGCAAAGCAAGCATTAGCGAAAGCAGAGCGTGTACAGAAGGTGAGTGAGTGCGTGCTAAAAAAGCGTGTATGTATTAAATTGAAACAAAAAAGGCAAGAAAACGGTGAACATAACGCATACAAAATGCAATCGCAATGATCATTATTCAATTGCACACAGTACGTATTGGTAAAAGTACATAGTGCAAGCCAAAAAGCGATTAGGAAAGTGTGGAAAAAAGACACAAGTGTATGTTTGTGTGCGTGTGTGCCTGCTGTATTGCGTTCATGTGCGCGTATATGTGAATCAAAGTAAAACGAAGCGCGACCTAATTTTAACTACACCTAATAATATTTGCATAAACAATTTAAAATCTATATTATCAAAACACTAGAATCGCGAAATAAAAAAACCAAATTAACAATGCTCAGGAAAATACGGGCATTTGTTGTTGTGGCATGCCACGAAGAGTTGCCGCTGTTTCCGTCGCCGTCGCCGCCATTGTCTAGGCAGCAACGACTCTCGCGCATTTCTTCTTTAGTGAATTTTGAGTTGTTCGTTCCTTCGTCTCATCATCCTATTTTGTTGTTGTGAGCGCCATGTTGAGTAATACACGACAAAAAAAACAACAACATTTGTGCGAGAGCGGCTCATCAATTTTGTGAGTGTTGCAACTTTCGTTCGAACTCGTTTTAAATTGTTGTTGCTGCTGTCGTCACTCTCGGCACTCTGTTTCTTTTCTGTTGTTGTCTTTGCTAAGCTTAAAAACTGGTATTTTCCTTATGAAGCAATAAACATATGCAATTGTGGGTGCTTTCTGCTTAATAGCAAGCAAACAGAAACAGGGAAAAAAAATCAATAGTCGTCCAAAAGTAATGCAAATTAGAAAATTTTAACATCACACAACACTCTAATTGCCGCGCTGCCCAACTGCTTCTAATCTAGTGCAAGTGAGATAGTTGCATTTTATAGAAATCTCGCTCACAATGCAATTGGAATTTCCAGAAAATGTCTGCTCCTAGCTGCTTTGGTTGTTGTTGTTTTTATGGTGCTGTTGTAATGTAATTGCGAAATCATAACGGCAGTTGAAAGTTGAGAGCTCTTAGCCATGTGCTTGTGTGTGTGTGTGTGTTTTATATGTATGTATATGTGAGAGTCGTTGCTGTAAACTTAATGCTTGGACGAAGTTTGTACTCGCTACACTGCTAGAGTCTGAGCCGCCCACACAGAGCCGGCGCAAGTGTAGCGCATATGGCAGCGTCAACAAGCTGGCCTCAGAAAATGTCGCAACCGCAAAATATGTTGTCTGCACGGTGAAACGAAAACATTGGTGAAGCTAATTTTGTTAAAGTTACAACAGTTTCCATATTAATAATTTTTTACATTTGAAAGTAGTTAATTCTAAAAGAATGAATTCACTGTATCTGTTAGCATTTATGACAAATTAAATTCGTGATAGCTGAACTGTGAAATTTGTACACTGTGCGGGAGCAAATAAAAATTAAAACAAGCAACGCAAATGACTAAAATGCAGAAATTGCCTTGAAAAGTGAAAGGCATTCAATGTGAGCGTACGTGCGAGCGAGTATTTGATATTTTGCTTAACCTTTGTTGCTCTTTGTTGCTGTGGTTGTTTTTACTTTGTTACTGCGGTCTGTGCTTTGCACATTTGACATTTTCCAACACACATACTACATTCCATGCCCGCCACTGCACATTGCTTCTGCGCAAAACACTTTTTTGCTATTGTATAGAATGTTTTTGACTGTGAGTCTTCGTCGTTGTTGTTGTCTGCGGTTGTGCAACGCTTAAGAGTTTACCAGCGATAGCCAAAGCGTCAGCGCGGCTGCTTGCTCTTTCGCAATTTGCAAGTTTGGCACGACTCGGCTCTGCTCTCTCAAGTTTTTGATCATTTTAGTATTGGCTTGTTAAAGTCACGTTTTGTTTGTGTTATTGTTGTATAAACTTTGTTTTTCTTTTGCAGAAATCAAGGAAAATAAATATAAAAAATTAATAGCTTAAAAGAATATCTAGGAGAATTTCTCTTTTGGCCGCGCGTCTAAATTATCTAACACTTCTGACTGTGTAAACATCTGAAGTGTGAGCGCGCGTTTACCCTAACGCTCTCCCAGCCATAAAAAAAAAAAAAATTATAAATAAATAACAACACAACACAAGCCTTCTACATGATGTCGTCGGACCAACAGTTTTTTCTAAAATGGAATGATTTCCAAACAAATATGGTGACCTCGTTCCGTCACTTAAGAGATGAGAAAAGCTTCACAGATGTAAGTTAATTTTTGCAATTTTTTTTAAAATAGTTTTAACGTTCACAATACACATCATTGAAGCAGTAAATGTTTCGAATCTATTTATTCTTCCATCTACCTGCTTATCTTTTAAATCTCCACATCTACATGTTCCCTTCTCTTTGACCGTTTATCATTTTAGTAAGGGATTGGGGAAAATGTCTAGAGCTACTTATTAATTTCCATTTAAATTTTTCGTAACAGGTTACACTCGCCTGCGAAGGTCAAACCTGCAAAGCACACAAAATGGTGCTTTCAGCTTGCAGTCCCTACTTTAAGGCGCTATTGGAGGTAAGTTTCATAAAAGCTACAATAAACAAATTTTTCACTAAGTTCTTTGTTGTTATAGGAAAATCCCTCAAAGCATCCCATTATTATACTAAAAGATGTATCCTACATACACCTGCAGGCAATATTGGAGTTTATGTATGCCGGCGAAGTAAATGTATCGCAAGAACAGCTGCCGGCATTTCTTAAAACCGCCGATCGACTTAAAGTGAAAGGTCTGGCAGAGACACCTAGTTCTATAAAGCGGGAGGGTTGATGGTATTTAAACAATTAATAACAAAAAAAAAAAAAAAACATAAACGAAACTATAAAAAACTTACATATGCAAGCAAGAAAACAAAATTCCAACAAAAAAAAAATGAAAATAGTGGAAACATTATTAAAAACACAACATTTGAGATACACAGACAAAGACACAGGAAAGATAATTTTAAAAATCAATGCACAACCACAAAATACAAAAATAGAGTTTACACGAGATTTCAGATAGTTCAAACCGAAAAAGTAACGTTAACGATTTTATGGTTAACCCTGCCCACGTCTCCCCCTTCTGGATCATTCAATTTGCAATATTTCTAAACACTGTCGACCCATTGAATTTGATTTGAATCGTATTTATAGTTTCATCATAAAATAGTTTGTAATATACTATTCTTAAAAAGTAATGAAACACAAAAAAACAAAAAAAAAAAAACACTGTATAAAAAGCAAAATATGGACAACCCTAAACAAACAAAAAGAATGAAAAAGATACGCACTTTTGTAATGTAATTAAAAGAGAATTCATTAAAAATATATAGAAACATAATTATACATAATATTTAGTGTGAAAGAATGTGCAAGTAGAAAGTTAAAAATCATCCGCATGGCAGCGAATATTTACAACACATTCAGTTAGATATTAAGCCACTAACTAAAATTCACAACACTATTCACACACACACACACACATACACTCAAGGACAGATTAAAAACAATTAAACAACCATCTTCCATCGAAATACAAAAATTTTAAGTACTTTAAATTGTTCGACAAATATTGTTAAACTTTCATACCACAACATAATTCTTAACAACAACAATAACGTTTACCGTTTGCGATATATAAAGATAGAAAACTTTTATGTAAAGCTATCAATTCTCCTTATTTTTTTTAAGATAAAAATTGATGGAAAACTTAATAACAACAAAGCAAGAAGAAAAAAAATGATAATTGAATATTATTACATAAAGTAAAATATTTATATGTATGTATATGTATACATGTGAGCATAGATTTAAATAATTACGATAAATAAACAGAATAATTCCAAAAACATTTATATTTTAACGATTTTTAATTATTAAAACTGGTGACTGGTTAATATTACTATTCTTATATGTTTGACTACATGATTGGATCATATAAAATCAATTCTTTGAATTTAATTTATCTGATATTCACATATTCATAGTATGATGCTTAATCAAAATGTTCTTTTGATAATTCAACAACATTTCGCCAGTAACACAATTTGCATTTTAAATATTATACATATAAAGTAGCAATAATGCTGCAATATTCAATAGCAGAAGAAATATTGCATGAATTGTATTACAAATTTCAATTTTAAAACTAGTTCAATATTATGCTAGTGATGTGTGATTAATTTAATTATTAAAACAATACGCATTTCGCGTATTTGCTTCGAACGGATCGGTGCGCATTTTCTCCTGATTATCCTCCACATGACGCACCACATCCGTAACGAGATTGGGTCGCTCTGCGGCACTGGAGGCGCACGGTGACCAGATTTTAATATCGTGATCAATGCCACTGGTGGCCAGCATGCAAATATTTGGATGTGACTGGACACAATTAACAATGGCACTGTCGGCACGGTAGACGGATCGAATTTTGCCCGTCTCACCTTCCCAAATATAGAAATTGCCATCATCGGAGCCGGCGACAATGAACTCGCCATAGAAGCCCAAATAATTGGCCTCCTTTATATCTGTTGTGATGTTGCAATGTCCGACATAGCGCTGCTTATAATCCCTTGCAGCGCGACGCAGCGCATACTCATCGTCAGTCAGCCGGAGGTAGCGAAATCCATTCTCAATAGGCACTGGGTCGTGACCGGGATAATGACCACAAGTTTCGTGCGATTGCTGCTCTTGCTGTTGTCGATTTTCATGGATGTCCTTGTGCAACATGAGAACACCATGATTGTTTGCAAAGGTGGGAAATCGGTGTATTAGCTCTTGCAAGCACTTGTCCGCCTCCTGTGGCCGTTGCAGCTCCAGTAGTGCACGCGCCAGCCGAAAGTGCGCCTTAACATACGTGGGATCTAGACGCAACGCCTCATGGCAATCACGTAACGCCGCATATGTATCACCAAACCAACCGCGCCGCATCAAAGCTGTTGCCCTATTCAAGTAGAGGACTTCTCCTTGCGGATATTCTGCAAGTGCTGCGGAATACGCATCAATTGCTGCCAGCAACTTGCCATTCTCCAGATGCTCATTGCCTTGCTTCTTGTGCTGCTCAATGCTTGTAGGCAACGGACGACGTTTTGGTTCTTTCTTGGACGTACGTATTTCTGGCTTGCGATCCGAATGCTCATCTTCCATATCTATATCTGCACCCGTTTGCGATAGCGTTGCGGTGTGATCGGGAAGTTCATAGAATATGGGAGGCGCGGCATTATGTAAATCATAGCGATAGATATGCTCGCAGCCCATGTTCACCAGTAACTCCGTGGAGTTATAGCTATTAAAAGTTAAATAGGTGACGGTTCGTGATTCATGTATAATGTTTCGACTGATGTTCTTAACAATTTGACCGGGTGCAAAATAGGCGACGCAGCTACTGGCTACAGAAGAAAAAAACTGATTTTAGCAGAATTCTTTAAATTATTACCAATAATTACCTTCGCCTGGCAGCATACGTCTGTCGAAAACACGCGCATAGGGATCAGTGGCACCCACGGCTAAATATTCGGTTCGCCGGGGATTAATAGCCAGGCATTTGGCTTCCGTAGTCGACTCGACCTGCGTACAAAGGCTGAGCAGACGAACACCACCAGCCGTTGACGGCTGCTCGCCCGAGTCGCGACAACGATGCGCCTCGCGCATATCCAACTGAAGTATGCTGCCATCCTCGCCGGCGGACCAGAAGATGTGTGGAGAATCTGGTGCGGTGGCCAGACGTTTTGCACGCATCGTATGACAATTGCAGGTGAATATCGTTTCATTACCATGATTGATGTCATAGACATAGATATATTTATCGGCGCCACAGGTGGCCACAATGTTATTATTGTGCCGCGGCAAAAACTTAACCGAGAATATGTTTCCCAAATGTTTAGTGTGGATCGTGTTGACACATCGCTTTCGAAAGGGATCCCAAATCTTAACTTTGTAGTCATCCGAACCGGAGGCCAAAAACATACCATCGTTGGTCCACTCTAAGCAATTGACACAGCCTTCGTGTCCGGTTAGCACAGTCTCCTGCTCAAGGCGATCTATGTAGGCGGGCGAGGCATGCAGTCGCCTTCGCAGATGATCGTCCACATCACTGCCGAACTGTTGACGCTGCCAGTGCAACGAGCTGGCATTCAAAGGCGTCCGCTGTTCGGCGCTTTCGTTGCGTTGATAACGCGAGCTTGAGTATTTGGTGCGCCACGGCAGCTCATTGCTCGACATTATCTACGTGATATTGTTGTGAGAAGATAATTAAAATTATTAAACCTGTTCAGTGTAAAATTCACTTGTTGTCTTGCCTTTTTGCCTATTTCCTTCGTTTGCAATTGCCCCTTCTTACGGATTTGCCTTGGCTGCTGTTTTTTTGTTTTTCTGTATTTAAAGTTTGTTATGCGAGGCCCATACACGTTTTAATTAGCGTGAATCGCAAATTTCCAGTTGAACTAAATAAACAATTTGACATAATAAACACTTTTTGGTTCTAAGATTTTAAAACAACATTTAATAGTCAATCTTGCCTGCTAATTTCGGATGTAACGTGTATGAACCGTATTAGTGATGGGCGCAGCGGGTAAATTAGCTTATATATATTATATATTTATATATATATCGTTAGTATTTTGTGTCACATATACCGTTAATTTAGAAAGGTGAAATTTAAGGTAATCCTAGTTTTAATCGAGTCTATTTTTTGTTACTTGTGTTTGTTTACAAAATGTGTAGGCCTTGCAGCAGCTGGCTGCAAAACTGACCGTTCAAATCGCTAGTGATAGCCCTGCCACAGCTACAAACAAATTTACTTACCAAATGAAGAAATTTTGATCGACTAGCTATCGATATGTTGCAGTCAGTGCTGCCGCCAGTCCACCGCTAATAATAATCAATAAACAGCTATACAGCAATTTTTATATAAATAAAAAGCCAAACTGTAAGTGTGTGTCGACAACAAGACGGTGAGTGAAACATGTCCAACGAAAAAGTGGACGAGTGTGACAAAAATCAAAAGGAAGTGCACACAAAACAGACAACAAATGGAAGAGGAATCAACGGAACAGCAGATGATGACTCCGAATCAGATGAGTATCAATCGGCTGGCGAAGGAGACGAAGATGAGGAGACAACAACAACTAAAACAAAAGAAACAACAAAATTATCGCCTGCACCCACACCTGCTCCACTTGCAGATGAATGCGTTGCGTTTCCAATGCATCGCAGTGTTTTTGAGAACGATATAAGGACACTGCAGCGTCGCCTCCTTCTGGCCACAGCCACAGCGGAGGTGGCTGCCAAGGATATGCATGGTAACACACCGCTTCACCTTGCCGTAATGCTCGGTCGCAGCTGCTGTGTGCGTCTGCTGCTCGCGAACAATGCGCCTGTCAAGGTAAAGAACAATGATGGTTGGTCACCCTTGTCAGAGGCTATAAGCTATGGTCATCGACAGACAATAACCCAATTGCTGCGTATGCTCAAGTTGCAGTCGCGTGAGCATATGGAGAGTCGTCGCGAAAGGCTCGTGGAGGCACTGCGTCAAATGCAAGACTTCTACATGGAGTTCAAGTGGGATTTTCAGTCGTGGCTACCTTTAGTCTCACGAATCCTGCCCTCAGACATTTGCCGGCTGTATAAATGTGGTGCCTCGCTGCGTCTTGATACCACACTGGTTGACTTTAATGATATGCGCTGGGATCGGGGAGACATTTCATTTCTCTTTCGCGGTGAGGCGGCGCCAAATGAGTCCTTAGTCCTGCTTGATAATGAGCAGCTGTGCTACCAACGTCTGCGCTATGAGGAGTCCGATATGGAGGACGAAGTGGATGTGCTCATGTCCACCGATATCTTGGCCACCCAAATGTCTACCAAGACAATACAATTTGCACGCGCCCAGCGCGGTTGGCTATTCCGAGCGAATCGCAAGGAATTGATCGGTGGTCAGTATCAGTGCGAGATCTATACCATACAGGGATTGGTACTAAAGCAACGCAAGAGACGGGAGCACTTGTCGCACGAGGATTTGCAAAAGAATCGCGCAATTGTCGAGACAATCACCAAGGGTGGCAATCATACGGAAGCAAATGCAGCATCGACACCCACGTCCGGCAGCACCCTAACATTGCCAGAGCTGCCGCGTCGCAGCTCCTTGCCGCCGCCACCCACTACGAGTGTAACCTGGTCGGAATACATTGGTGCACCAGTTGGCAAATGTCCCCAACTGGGACGCACTCCGGTCCACAAACAATCAAACAAAACACTGCGTGCCACAGTTGCGATGAGCGCTGATTTTCCACTTAGCGTGGATATGCTGCTGGATGTGCTAGAGGTAGTGGCACCACTAAAGCATATAAATAAATTGCGTGAGTTTGTTACCATTAAACTGCCTGCGGGCTTTCCCGTTAAAATTGAAATACCCGTACTTCATACGGTGACCGCCAAGGTGACATTTCAAAAGTTTGAGTTTCGCGACAATATACCCGCTAAACTGTTTGAGGTACCAACACACTATTGGGAGGATGTTCGGCGCTTTCAGGACTTATGACCTAGCGACGAATCATCCTCATCCTCATCAGCTGCCAATACGCCCAGTGCCAGCAAGCACGTTGATTTAAATCGCAACAGCAGCCGAACACAGCCTATTGCCGAATTTGATTAAGGTTCTCCAGGGCTCACTCCTCTAAAGTTTTACCCATGCACCGCTCATGTTTATGTACTATGTCACAAAAAGAAAATTGCAATTTTCAACCATAAATGATCAATTATTTCAAAGTTATTAGCGTGTCCACAGTTTATGTAAGTAGGTTTTTTTATTTATCCAACAACAAAAAAAAGAATGAAATTTAACGCTCTGAAAATTGCAATTTAGGACTAGAAAAAAAAACTAATTAAATTTGTTGTGGACTTCTAACACGTGCTTAAACTAATAGCACAAAAGTGCTAACAAAAATCATAGCGTGCGGGGCTAAATAAATATCCTTCAATATCGTCTATTTATGTGTGAATGTGTACATTCATTCATTTGTCTGCTACGCATTTTTGTTTTTTGTTTTGTAAATGTAAAAGTATTGATTGTTGCACTCTGGACTAAAACAAATACTTGTGTGTACTTAACTTAAACATTCTGCATTTGTTTCATTTTTATACCCCAATTATTAGTGACTGCTTGATTGTTTTTTTTTTTTTCATTATCTTAAAAATGATTCAGCTTAAAAATAAAGATTAAACTGACTGGCAAGTGGTCTGTGTTTATCAGTTGGAACACGCACGCTCGAGCCCAAATGCAATCACAAAGCTTATCTCATCAATTTTCCATTCCATTAACAACAAAAATTTAAACGAAGCCAATAAAATGTTCAGTTGTTAATGTTAACACTTTTTTAAAGCGAGATGCAACCTAATTGTACGTAATGTAATGTCTTATACATATTTTGTTTGTATTTATTGTATGTTCTATTTGTTTATTTAGTGCAATTTTAAATTGATTTTAAGGCTTAAAAAATGTACACAAGAAATTTAAATAGAGTATTCTTTTTATATCAATATATATAGATCGAAAGAGTATCACAACAACATTTAAAAACACAACATTAACAAACACAAATATGCCTATTATTTAAGTTATATTTATGCATTTATATCAACAAACGTCCGCAGAACTGTTTCCAAATTAATATTTTTAATAATTAAAAAGTATTTTTCGACGAGTGCGCAAAATGTAATGCAGCTTCACAAATAGAATGAATTTTGTTTACACGTGTTGTTCGAAAGTTTTTAGGTATGTAAATGAGTTCTATACATTTTTGTTTGATTTACTTCATTCAATTATTGTTTATTGTTTAGCAAGCAATCACAAATAAATATAATATTAAGAGAAAGAAAATAACAATTGCAAATCATATTTAAAACAAAAAACTATAAACACAAACAGATCTGTGTATTTATAAACGCAATCAATGGCTATTGACATTTGTAACTTTTACTAGATGAAGGCTAATTACATATATATTTATACACAAACATACAAAATATGTAACTTATGGGCATTTATAACTGCTCTGCAATATATACACACACCCACACTTATAAGCTGTAAAATAAGAGCAACATAAATAAAACAGTTTTATCTAAAAAATAAATATTCTTTGCCACATGATTTGAATTACGCGCACTTTTTACCGCTGTACAGCACTTATTCTAGCCAGCTGATATAGCAATGCTGGGCATCGATGGTGACGCCTAAAGTATCGGTATCGATATTTGTACGTGAATCTCGATGCTATGGGTATTTTGCATATTGGACGACTATCACAAGTTTCTGTGGTGTGACACAAATATATTTTACAAAGTCTTTATTGGTATAAAGCATATTAAAAAACCGCAAAATGATTGTTTCGCGCTTGGCGTATACATTTAATGCAGCACTACAACAAGTTGGCCAACACACTGTCCGCAACAGTAATAACATTGTGCGTCGCCAGATGTCGGGAGTTCTGTTTCGCAGCGGTGCTCTGAAGCCAAAACCATCGGAGATGCCTTTTGGATTGTTTGCCATCGTCTGTGCTGTGATCCCGGGACTCTTTGTGGGCGCCACGATTAGCAAGAATGTCGCCAACTTTTTGGAGGAGAACGATCTGTTTGTGCCCTCTGATGATGATGATGATGAGGACTAAGACGTAAACGGCCAGTGATGGAGCATGTCCTAGTCATGAATGAATAAAACTTCAACTGAACTTCTCGGTTAACCCAAACAAATCTAAAAGTTTATTCATCTAAACATCTATCTGCATTGTTAACTCTAATATTACATTAAGATCCAAACAATTTTTATATTTGTTGCAATTTGCTCTCTCAAATTGTGTTAAGCTGTACGAATATTTATTTAATTTTGCATTAAATATTTGCTAGCATTAAATAAAAATCAATAAAATGAAACACATGCGTTTTGCGTTATAGTTATATAATTATATCGAAAAACTCAATATGTAAAAATAACTAATTATATATGTATGTATTGGTACGACTTCTGAGGTATAAATGTTTGCAAAACTTGCTTTCTGTTTAACAACCTTCGCGTAATAAAAATGCATTATATGTGTTTTTGCCGAAGTGGAATTTTATTTAATGAAATTTTCAGGGTGTACAAAGTTGCTGTTTTTTTTTTTTTGTTTTTATATAAAGTTGACAGCTGTGCGCGTCTACTTCAATTCATTCAAATATTTTGTTGGATTGGCTTAAAGCGGCGCTTATATATTTGTCGCGATATTGTACAGCTTTTTACATCAAACCACCGACGTGCAATCCGATTTTAATTATACAAATTATTGTTTGTTTGCATCGCTTCAAATATATATCTGCTTTATATATATATTTTATTAATGTATGTGTATGTGTTTCTTATATTTGATAAAAAATTAAAGGTTTTCGCACAATTTGCTTGATATCATCTCCCTATCAAAATGTTCTCAGTATTCCAAATCGGGTTTTGGTTATGTGTTGTTGCTTTTATTTGTTGTTATATTTCTGTGTAATATGTTCTGCAGCTGTTTGCATATAAATGTTTATTTGTTTAGACATTTTTTTTTCAATTTGTTTTTTCTCATTTTTATTTAATAAAAAAATACGAATTTCACTGCCTGCTACTGGCGCATGGCCTATTCTTTTTACTTTTATTCTTTTGCTTCAATATACTCGCCTGCACGATGTAAAGACATTGTCATATCTAACAAAAGGCCGAACGCAAATACAAAAAAATAACTTGGCGTTCCGCTTGCTTTATTTATTTGTTTAGCTTTTGTTTCAATATTTATTGAAAATTGTAATTTTTTTTTTTTTTTTTTTTATAATAAACAAAACAATTCTGCTTGATCGCATTTTCCCTTCTCAAAGTTATCTTTTCACACGTTTTGTTCCGCGCTTTAGCGCCCCTCTTGTTTTCTTGTATTTTGCATATATGTTTAAATATATATATATGTATATATTTTTTTTTATATATTTTTACGTAGATTTTTGCAATTTTTTTGTATGTTTTTCGCTTTTTTTCTTTTTGTAATTATATTTTTGTTTTTAAAATTGTATTTTTTCTCAACATATTTAAATTTGTTGGTTTTAAAGTAGCAAAAACCTGATTCTCATATTCTTGCGGTTGTGGTTGTTGGTTTTTTTTTCTGCTCTATATCTCTCGTTTAACTTTTTTCGTTTTTATTTATTTTACCATTTTTGCAATTTTTTTGTTTTTATTTTTTTCTTCTTTTTTAAAAGTTGCTTTTTCCATTTGAAATTACAGAAAAAAATATTACATTTGACTTTCATGTGTGTGTGTTTGTTGGTGTTGTTTTGAAAGATGTGAAATATAATAGCGTACGAAAATTCTTAAAAAGTTTTTGTGTTGATGTAACAGGAAACTTGCCGACTGGCAATACAATTTCAATTATTTTCCCGGTATCGCGCTATTCAATATTTATTTTGCATGCGCATATAAAATTAAGATTTCAGTTCAAGCAAAAAAATATATATGCATATACTTTTCTGTTTATATACACATAAGCATATAAATATGAATATAAAATGTTTTTGGATTTACATTTTTTCAGTTGTTTGATTTCCTTTTTTTTCTCTCTTTGTTAAGTAAAAAAAAATAAAGTTAATGAATATCGGCGCCTAATGCATGTTTTTTGTGTTTTGCTGTTATAAGTATATAGCGAACTTTCTCTGCGTGAGTAGTTGCGTAAATGCGTTCGAAAATTAATGATTGAAATTGTTTTTGTGTCGTTGCCCTAGTGAACTAGAAAAGAATCAATAGTCGGCTGATTTGAAGTTGTCTCCTATTATTCTTTAAGCCCTAAAGTTTGTTGTTTATCCAGTTTTTGTTATTGTGTCATTCGCTGCGTTTTTTCTTAGCTTGAGCATCAAGGCGAATTGTTTTGTGTGTTTTTTCATTTTAAATTGAAGTGAATACGGGAAAAAACTGTAAGAAAAAAGTGTTGTCATAAATTTTAGTTTTTAGCTAAAAGAATGTTAGTTAATATTTACACTTTTGGGTGTCGAGTGATTTGTAAAAATTTTAATCCGCTTTGTGGTTCGAGCTTAGTTGGCGGGTTGATCAGCAACGCGATGCACCTGTAGGACTGCAACAGCCTCCTCCACTTTAGCCTTAAGTGCCTCCTGATCTTCCAGCATGTGCAAAAGCTCGGAGTTTTCAATCTCCAGCAACATGCCAGTGATTTTGCCCGCAAGAGTGGCGTGCATGCGTTCAATCATTGGATAGAGACGCTCGCCAAGAAGCTGTTTCTGCTCCTGTGGCGTGGCATTGGCCAGCAATGAGGCAATCAGCTTTTCTGGGTCTGCAAAAAAAAAGTGAGATTAAAAACTGATTTCGAACTCACATTATGTTTTGATTACTTACTCTTGCCCTTCAGCTGTTGCGGCATTGGCTGTGCCTGCTGCATCGGCTGCACTGGCGGATTACGCATGTTGGCGGTGTATTTGTAGCTTGCAGCGCGCTGTTGAGCGCCGCCAGCAATTTGAGCGCCGGCGATCTGCATGTTAGGCGCAGCAACCGATTGCTGGCCAGTGATGGCACGTGCACCCGAGCTGCGCATGTTGTTGGCTGCAGCTGCGGCTGCAGCGGCGGCATGTGTTCCCTGCACCTGCTGGGGCTGGGGACCGCGCGCACCAGCTCCCGACTGGCGGAATTGTGCGGGCACAGCACCGGCCGCACCCTGGAAGCCACCAGCTGCACCAGATGCACCGGCTGCTGTAGCGCCGGCTTGTACGCTCTGGACCGCGGCGGCGGGACGAATCTGTTTGGCCCAACTTGGCGTGTTGCGCATCTGGGGTGCAATCTGTGGCCCAAAGAAGCGCTGGCTGGGCGGCATTGTGGGCACAAAGAAACCGCTGGCTGCGTTCGGCTGGAATAGTTGTCCCAACTGTTGCATACGCATGCCGGTCATGTGACGCATATATTGCGATGCTAGGTGTGCTTTACGCTCCTCCTTGCGCTGAGCGAGTGCCACATAAAGAGGCTTGCTGCCAACGACACGGCCGTTCAGTTCAGTCACGGCGCAGGTAGCCTCATTGGGCGAAATGAAGCAAACGAAACCAAAGCCCTTGGAGCGACCCTCTTCATCGGTCATGACCTTAGCCGATGTGATGGTGCCGTACAGCGAGAACTCCTTACGCAGGCGTTCATCATCGATGGAATCGTCCAGATTTTTGACGTACAAATTGACACCAAACACGGACTCGTGACGCTTCTTCTTGAGCTCCTCAAATTTACGCTTCAACTCCTGCTGTCGCTCAGCCTTTTTCTGGGCACGAGCCACATAGAGTGTTTTGCCCTCGCCCATATCCTTGCCATTAAGCGCTTGGACGGCGGCCTCGGCAGCCTCTGTTGTTTCATAGGCCACGAAACCGAAGCCCTTGCTCTTGCCGTCATCCTTGGACATGACCTAGTGTTAACAAAATCAACCAAGTTAATATATGATGATATAAATGAAAACGTGAATATGGTAAGGCAATGCTTACTTTGTAGCTGGTGATCTTGCCGAATGGCTCAAAGAACTCCTTCAGTTTTTCATCGTCAAACTCATCGGTAAAGTTCTTGATGTAAACATTTGTGAAGAGTTTGGCCTTCTCGCCCAGCTCCTTCTCGCGCTCCTTGCGCGGAATGAATTTGCCGACGTAGACCTTCTTGCCGTTGAGCAACATACCGTTAACTTTGTCAATGGATGTATTGGCGGCTTCCTCTGTTTCGAAATGAACAAAACCGTAGCCCTTGGAGTTGCCTTTTTCATCGGTAGCGACTTTGCAGCTCAAAATATTACCAAACGCGGAAAAAGTGTCATAAATAGCCTTATTATCAATGGCCTTATCAAGGTTCTTGATAAACACATTGCCAACGCCGGAACGACGCAGGGAGGGATCGCGTTGCGACCACATAATGCGTATGGGCTTGTTGCGAACTAAATCGAAGTTCATTGTATCCAGAGCACGCTCAGCTGTAAAGCAAAAAGAGCAAATGTTATTTAGTTTATTTGGATTGGGATCAAAGATTCATGAAAAATTGTCCACTTTGGCAATCGATAAGTAAAAGTCCATGCAAAATTTATAAGTCATAGCCCAGAATGCACGCTGACAAAAGCAGAATATTATGTATAAATTAAAAGTTTTGAGATAAATAAATCGTATCCCTAGCTACTTATGTGCTGGCTATTTTTCGCTCGCATGCAGTCTTATCGCATGGTTAGTCAGCTCAAAATTAAAGATTATACGATCCTACCACTCGGTACAAGTTGCCTAATATGAATTAAAGTTTTAAATCTGTAACGCTTCTACTTCTGTAAATGACAATCTAAAGACTCAATTACATGGTAAGTTACGAACTTTGTTCTAGCAACAATGAATCTTAGTCAGCTCAAAATTAAATATTTTTGACCAACCAATGGGTAGAAGTTGCCACATTTTATTTATACTTAAAAATTATCGATTGTTACGCTTCTACTTTTGTGAATGAGAATATTTTGCCTCATGAACACGGTAAGTCACGCAATTATTATAGCAAACTTTGAATCTTAGTCGACTCAAAATAGAATATTTTTGACCAACCAATGGGTAGAAGTTGCCACATTCAATGAATAATAAGCTTTTTCTTATAAGTTTAAAATAATTTGTAACGCTTCTACTTCTGTAAATGAGAATTGTTCCTAATTTACACGGTAAGTCACGTAATTAATCTAGCAACAATGAATCTTAGTCGGCTCAAAATGAAATATTTTTGACCAACCAATGGGTAGAAGTTGCTTGCCTCGCCCTAACCTTTAAAAATAAATATAAATCATAGAAATCAAAACAGACGCGGTTCAGTAAACTTAACGGAATGTATGACTGCGCTTTCAAACAACACCAGGGACTGCTGTGCTTGCGTTTATTTAATAAAAATACAAAATGTAAACGACCTTTTAATAGTCAACAACAAAAGTAGAGAAGAGACGATTATGTAGTTACGCTGCGCAGTGAAAGTTAAAGCTTTAATTTCGTATGTAAAAGAGAAAAAAAAAACCAGGTTTGGAGTCGTCTTCGTATTTTGTGGACTTTGGCATGCCAAGAATTTACACGTGTTAATGAATGAGAGGCATATTAATCTTCGTATATATTATAGCGAAGGCCTATCATTTAATATTAACGTTAAAAAAGTGAAAACAATTAAATACATCCAAGTATTTTTTTTTATTTTTTTTTTTATGGAATTTCAATTTTGCCACGGCGACACGCTCAAATAAGTTAAACGTGCAAATATTTGCTAATCAACTAGTATAACCTACAAAAAAATAAAATAAGCTACTTTCTTATGATGCCTTAAAGGCGCAGGCATAAACAATAAACACATGTTTATGACGAATACACACATACATGCGTTCTTTGACGGTGAGTGTTTTAGTATGTGTGAACGCCACTTGGAAACAATGGTTTCAGGCAAGAAATAAAAATTGAAACGGAAGCATGAGGCGTCAGCGATAAGCCATTGTTGAAGAGTAAATATTATCGCATCAGAGAATTGCAGTTTGCATAGAAACTTCTAGTTTTTTTTTTTGATGACTCGCAATACACAGCCAGCTGTTATTCTTCTTCTTCTCCATTTTGTTCTCTTTCACTTTCAAGCAGGCACACAAAAACTGGAAATTCAATGCGCTCATCACACATGTACACACAATAGCGAGAGCTTCAACTGTGTGTGTGTGTGTGTGCGTGCAAAAAATTGTACACGTGTTTTCTACTTCTTGTGTCACTGTGGGGGGACTTCTAGTTGCTCCCAACTCTCTTCAATGCAATTTTCACAATGTTTATGCAGTTTTACTCACCATCGGCTGGCTGCTGGAAATTTACGTAGGCATAGCCCAATGAGCGACGTGTAACAACGTCGCGGCAGACACGAATGGAGAGAACTGGGCCAGCAGTAGAGAACTTTTCAAAAAGTCCCGCTTCATTGATGTCCTGGTGTAAATCACCCACGTATAAAGAAGCCATTTTTGGAGATTAGGTCCTCCTGCAAAATAAATAAATGCATATAAGTTTATTATTTAGGCTTATAAAAAATGCTAAGCTATGGCAAAAACTGAACGTTTCTTTCAAACACTAGAAAAATAAAAAGATTAAAAAACAAATTTATACAAAAAAGAAGCGGCGTGCTTTTTGATTTTGAGTCTTCGGCTATGCGTGTATGTCTCTGTGATAATACTGACACATGTGACAGTTAAATGGGCGGTCGATTGTTCGACATGGCAACACTGCGCGGCATAGGCATGTGCTCTGTTGTTTCTGAGTATTTCCTTCTTTCATGCACCAATACCAATAGCAAAAACCCATGTTGGAAAATTTCCACATGCGCGCATACACACACACACACACATATGTACATGCACTCGTCTAGCCAGCACCCAAATTATTAATTTACGGATTATTTGCGGCTACATATGTACATACAAAACCCTAAGGCACAATATATGCACAATTCAATTTGCAAATCATACCGTAGGTCTTTGTTCGATTTCTTTTGTAATGTACTGCGCTTTTTTTGGACGACAGCTTACGTCGCCATCTTGCGTGGCACACGAATCACATTTCACAAGAAAATTTCGTTTTTGCTTTGTTTCGTGCATTCGCAAAGGCGGACGTACTTACTTTTTCAACACTTGCTCGAATTTTTTGCTACTTTTTACAATTTTTTTTTTGGTTACTTTTTATATTTTTAATTTTTTTTATTTTTTTAAGATTTTTTCTTCACAAAAAATATGTGATAAGTCGTGTGCTAAGCGAAACCACGACCGCTCACTTAAACGGACTCTACTCGACTCGACGATTATGTTTCTCGCATAAGCCAACGAGGGAAAAAGAACTCGCTACATTCGCATCAGGCTAGAGACAACTTCAGTCGATAGTTTTCGTTCTTCTTCCACACTGAAAAGTGCTATTGACCAACACTGGTATATTTAGGTTTTGGCCATTTGCAATGTAAACCGCAAAAAAAAGTGTTTTTGAAATATTATATGCAGTGCACACCACTTTACAGATTGGTTTCATTACATTTCTGGTATAAAACACACCGTTCTTCAAAGTGTTTTCCAGAAAAACATTAGGTGCATCTTTTAGTATTCACTAAAACTAACTTACCTGATTTAGTGGCAGCAAACGATTTAACTTCCTCTGCTTTTTGTATGTGTGATGCACAAGAATACACCGCAATAGCCTCAAAATGATTTCTTCTGTTTCTTATTGTATTTTTTTTTAAATTCGTTTTGTATTTTGTACAAAAAACAAAAAAAAAACTTAATCAAACAAAACGACTAAATGCATTAAATTAAACGATTTATATAGTTTTTTTTTGGCTAGTGAACCGTTTTTCTTATTTTTTGATGTGTCTCCTAATGTGGTGGCAGGCTGAATGTCGTGCTGAATGACGATTTCAACATTTTTTGATGTTTGTGAGGCCTACTCAGATTAATCAAATTTTTTGGAATGACTTTTTGCAGAATCGATATAATCGATTAGTGACGCGTCTTCGATAAGTTATAAATATGTCTACAACTACTGTTCCTTTATAGTTATAATAAATGTCAAAATATGGTCTTAATAGTAAACATTTATTTAATAGTATAATATACACATTTAGGTTAATGCATTAAGGAATTTTTATTTTTTGAAACAACGTGCATGAGATTTTGTTTGCGTTCAACTCAATTTTGATTTAATTTGGGCTTTCAAAATGCACACTCAAATTCAATTTTAATTTTATTACTTCTAATCTTCGGGTAATTTGAATCATCCCTAATATGTTTTTTTTTTTTTTGTTTAGATTAGTTCTTTTCATATATTGTACAACTCAATAATTTTTTGTATGCATAACATGATTTGTAATATATATGTTTTTAAACCAAATAAAGTACATATATTTTTCAAAAATATATATAGTTATTGTGAATATGTATGCATGTAATAATAGCTATAAAATAGTTGATAAACGAACTGAAGCTTAAAATCTATTCAGAAAACTGTCAATCAATTGTGGCGATTAAATGTATGCATGTATTTATATACCTAATACGTTGATTTTTTTCAACAGTTAGTTTAAACAATAGTTTCAGTTTAATGTTCTAATACTTTCAAGTGCCAAATTGATATTTAAAGGAAAAAATTATTTATCAGTTTTGTTTTACTTATTTTAACAATAAACTGCCATTGCACAATTAAAACCTGTATTTAGTTACATTTTTGCTGTTGCATATTTGAATGTCGAAAACATTTGCTATTTTGGCAGTGGCTTTTTTAAAGATTAACAAGAAAAAAAAAACATAAATTGGGCCTAAAAATCTGGCAGCAAACTTTTGGCTTAGTCCATAAATGAAAATTGAAAAGTACAATCAAAAATAAAATTAATAAGCAATCAATTTAGCACATCAAGTGCCAAATGCTCAGTTTCCATTTGTTGTTCCATTTGTGATTGGGACAGCAGCAGCTGCAGCCGTAGCAGAAACCGACACATCGCCACCCCACTCTACCAAATACTGCACCTGACCATTGCCCATGCGTCGTTTGGCACGTATGGCAAAGGATTCGCCGGCATCAATGCGATTCATGGCGCCGCCAAAGTATTTATTTACCGATTGCTTTAAATCCAGCATCGAATGGTGTCCTCCATTTGGGTGATGAGAACCGGCGTTGCTACTGCTGCCATTTGTGGCTGTTGAGCTGGTGGAATTGCGCCGACTATTGGTTGGTGAGCCGCCGCGTGACTTTTGCGGTCGTCGTCTTAACAAACGTCCATGAGTCGGCTTCGCGGGCGGCAATAGCAGTGGCACTGGCGGCGGCGGCTGCAAATCTTTGGCATATATGGGAAAGTAGTGGCTGGGTATAGGATTTATTGTTGTGGTATTGATAACCTGTTATAAATGCACACAATATTTATTTTATGTGAGATTCCACTAATCTACAACGAATCGCACTTACCTCAATGGCCGTTGTCATACGTCGGGTGCGACGTCTACGCACCTCCTGATTGGGCCCAATGGTAATATCTTTGGCACTCAGTCTTCGCTTAATAGTGCGCACCATGCGCGGCTGCTGGCCGCTGCCAGCTGCCTTGGTAAGCTGATCAATGCCGTGCAGCTGTTTGACGCTTTTAAGCTTAAATATGCTGTTGATGATGCCGGCAACGCCTATTCCAGCACCCACATTTCCTCCGTTGCGCTGTTGTGCTGATTTTTTGGGCGTAGCCATTAGAAATGGATTATTGCGGCCGAGAAAATTGGCCGGCGGTGGTATGATGAGATCCAGCGAACTGGTGCCACGGCTGCTGCTTGAGTTCTCATCGGAGGAGAGATCACAGTGGCGGCTGTTGTCGTAACGTTTCGACAATCGGAATGCCTTACGTTTACGGCTATTGCTGCTGCTATTAACGTTGCATTTGACGATGGTGGAGGTATCAAGATGAGGCGGGTCAGGCGCCAACAGTTTAACAGGCTCACCATCGTTGGCATTATCATCGGCCAAATCAGGCGCGCTTTCTGGCGAGCTGATTATTTGCTGAAATGTGTAAGTTTCGTTAGTTCGTTGTTTTAATTATTGTGCTTTATAGGATTGGGATCTGAAAGTAAAAAGAACTCTCATCAATTGCATTACCTGCGGCTTTCCGTTTGTTGGTGGGTGCTTGTTGCTGTTTTGCTTCTTGACTTTTTCCATAATTTGCTTGATGGGTATTTCATCTTCGCTGGTATCCACCTCAGCCTCATCGTCCTCATCAGTATGAAACTCATAAACATCCTTAGTGGAAGCGTTTTTGGGTATGCTCTCTTGAGCTGCCTTTAGCGTTGTCTTTAATACATTCGGATCATCTTCCGGCATCAGCAGCAACTTGAACTTCCTGATAAGCAGCTCATCGCAGAGCAAGTCGTCGGGATGCAGGAACACGCGAGGTGAGAGCGGTGGTCCGCTGTGCCGCAGAGCGTAGTAGGCGGGCGCACGTTTAAACTCACTGCCACAAACAAATCGATCCGAATATTCTTTGAGTGTTTGCTTAATGCGCTCCATCAGCGTTGTCTCTGGCAACTGGCGCCATTCTTCGCAAATGGGCAGTTGATGTCGCTGCTCCAAGATAAACGGCCAAATGTCCTTTAATAGGTGATGATACTTCTGATGCTGATGCTTGCGCAGGTTATAAAGCGTAATATGGAGCATATCCACCCAATCGATTTGCAGACGACGCAAATACTCAACGCCATCATTACATACAGTGCAGCAGAACACGAAGAAGCTGAGTGTGAAAATTTCTGTTTAGTTTTTACATCATTTGATAACAAATTCGAATTATTATCTGCCGTATGCTTAGATATATTCGAATCCATTAATGAAAAAGTAAACAAATAACTATTTAATACACTTACATGTCGCCGCGCAGCAGCTTTCGCTTAAAGTTCTGCATGCATTGTGTGTGAAACCAGTTTCTGCACTTGCAGCACTGCAGCATGTTGTGATCGAATTTTCCCGGCTTGCCGCAATAGCAATAAATTTGCTCCTCATTCACGCGGTGCTTTTCATCCCAGCTAAGCTTGTCCACCTAATAACAATTAATAATTAATTATAATTATAAGCTTCTTTTGCTTCTTTACGACCGACTCACATGATATGGAAGCTGTCGGCAAATGCCTGGCGCCTTAGCTGCCTCGAGTCCAGTCAGCATTTTCATTGGTTTAGCGCAACGTTTGCAGCACCAGATACCGCTGGCAATTTCGGTAGTGCAGCCACGATGATAGCCACGACCGCATCGCTCGCATATCTCAACAATATCCTCATGCTGTGCCCGCTTGCAGGCGACGCACATGGGTCCAGTTTGAATGTTTTTGTCGCTGCTTGGTTCGTTGCCCAATTTGCGCAGTTTCTCTATATCGCACCATTGCTCCGATTTGTCGTCGAAGCGAACAAGATACTGTTGCTCAGATTTTGCGATTATGGTGCCTAAATAGAAGCGTCCATCATTGCATTTGATGAAGACATCCTCTTGCAGCGCATAGCTAATCAGTGCGGGTGGACTGGGAGCCGGCGCCGGTGGTGGTGTCGGCGGTGTGGGTGGCGCCTCAGAAACAACGGTTGCGAGTGTAACTTCAACAGCTGCCTTTTCAATACTTTGTGTGACGTTGCTAAAGCTCTGCTTCAAATGTGTCGCTGGCGATAGCACACAGCTATTGCTGCTCTGACTACCTGGTGACTTTAAAGGGGAGCAACTTAATGTTTCCGGTGTTGTCGGTGGCGTATGCGGTGTTGTGGTTGTAGAGTCCGGCTCGTCTATAACAATGACAGCTGTTGCTGTTGTGGCGACGCTGCTGCTGCGTCCATTTGAGGAAATGCTGCTGACACTGCTACTGCTACAACTGCTGTCCGCTGTGCTGCTATCGATAAGTGGCAGTAGAGCCTTATGCTGAATAGCGGGTATTATGGGCGAGGGCTGGCAGAGATTGGGTTCCGTATAGTGATTGTTAATGCATATATTAATGCGATCCAGCACCACCGTTGAGGAGGCGGCGCCAGTGCTGCTTTGAAGCGCAACGCTGTTGCTTATGCTGTTATTTTTGCTGACTGGCACTAGCGGCGGTGGCTGTAACTTGGGCGCAGCTGTATAATAAGCTCCCACTGGAGCATACAATTCGGTTGACGCCGTAACAGCTGTTGTTGATGTGGGCGCTGCATAGAGCTGATTTAGCTGCTCAGCAGTTTTATTCAGACTGTAAACATTGGGCGCTGTGCTTATAATGCGTATGTTATTGATGTTATTAGTCTTGAAAGGACTCGGTTGAGTCTGTTGTGTTGGCTGTGCGTAGCTGTTAGTTATTTGAATGCTGTTGGGATGCGTTGTTCCCACTGCAGCTGATGTAGGTGTTGCTGCTGGGGTTGTATAATAACGCTTTGCATATGTTGCCGCCAAAGTTGGTGGTGGCGTTGGCAGTATTTGATAGGTCAACCATTGCTGTGAATTTGGCGCTGCAGCAGTTGGTTGGGTTAAATAACTAAATGTAGCTGGTGCAGCGACAGCGTTGGCGAGTTGCGGTGCCACATTTTGTGGCGTGTTATTGCTGTGGTCATGTGGTTGTTGCAAATGAAAATGGTTGTTCATCATTTGAATTGCTTTATTGTGCAGTGTTGCTTTTGTGCGCAGTCTTTTCTATAAAAAAAAAATACAGTTTTTAATATTAGTTACATTGACTTTTGCTTATTCGGCAACAACAACAAACTGGCGCCTTTTTTAAGCAATTTGTTGCTGCTCACAAACACACATACACACACAAATGCCGAGAAAAGAGAGCAGACTCAAACCGTTTGCGGGCCCTTTTGTATTCTACTTCTTACCTACTTTTTTTCTCACGCAGTCGTGCACAACGAACCGCATTTTGAACGTTGATTTTACATACCTTTTAGTGTGTTTCAACACATGTATTAAATTAGCATAGCATTAAATTACATTCATTTATTTGATTTAAGTAGATTTGTGCATATTTTAGAATTATATCAAGCAAAATGCACTTAAACAATCACTTGATTCGGCAATTAAAAGTGTCAGCCATTTTTCAGCATATGCACAGTGTTAACGAATGACCTGCGTTAAATCGCAGTGTTGGACAAGGCACTTTGTTGAAGACTCTTGCAACCTTTACTACACCGAATAAAATAATAGAAGTTGTTGACATGCATAAGCCAAACTGTTGTTGATATCGAAATTCAAAATCCATTTTTTCTTGCCAAATCATTAGCACGTTAAAATGTTTGGTATCATTGTCTTTCGTTAGAATATGCCAGCAAGTACTCGATACCTTAAAAACTGTATAAATAGCAGCAGCGTTGACTTCGATAGGTTTTGTTAAGCATCGAGGCCGATAGCGATAGACGGTACGAACGAAGTAGAAAGAGTATTTTAATTCGTGACTTTTATCAATTACGCTGTGCATTCAAATACAATTAAAAGCTCAACAATTGTGTTAACTTAATAAAATAACTAACGAGAACAAATTGTTAATAAAGTGAAAATCATATTTCGTGTTTCCAAAACGTTTAATAAGCAGTAGAAACAGCTGTAAAAAGTTGCGGTAGGTAACATTTACACACATACATGTACATACATGCTTATTAGTGACTGAATGTGGACCGTGCCCATAGTGAAAATTTCGTGTTCATTGATACAAGTTTTTTTTTCTACTTTCAATTAACGTACGCAGTTAATAACGTCGCTTTATATGTCCAAAACGCGGGCAAGTTTTAAAACCGTGCAACTAAAGCACGAATCCACAGAAGAAGAGGAGGACGACGAGGAGCAGCAGCAGCAGCTGAAGCGAACACGTCGCAATATGCATACAGTGGGGGAAACGGTCAGCGGCAGCGGAGTGCCAGCCTTTTTGGCAAAACTCTGGCGCCTGGTTGACGATCCCGATACAAATAATTTAATTTGTTGGAGCAAGGTAATCGTTCGCCATATTGTTTATTTACATATATTATTTTGCATTTGGCATGGCAACAACAACAATAAGCAGGTGTTTTATTTGACTTACACTTTGACTTGACTTTCACTACGTCATCGTTGTCTGCACATTAGTGTCTTGTTGTTGCTTCTGTGCTCAAAAGCACGTATACAGTGAAGATTGCTCTCTTTTTATTTTTGTTATTTTCAATTTGCATAAGCCGAGGGCCGAGCGTGCGTGCGTGCGTACGTGCGAACAAACCATCCATCCAAAATGCATCTCTGAAAAATTTTCCATGGTCTGCCCCCGTTCGTCAGTCAGTTTGTTTGCTTGTCTGTCGGTACTATTCAAATCAATTTTCGTTCTTCTGTGTATATTGCCTATTTTGCCTTGAGCTTGCTTCCGTCAAGTGTTTGCCTAGATAAGAAGCTTTTTATGTCTTTTACTTATTTTGGTGGTTTTAATGTGTGGTTTTATTATAAGATAAATAATAATTTGTACCCCACATTTAAAACTTAAATTCCGTCGCTCTTATCACCATATTACGTTAAAGCTAATTAAAATACATGAATTGAGGTTTACTTAAGTATTGGAAAAAAATTTCAACTTAAATTGAATAAATTAACGAGGTTTATTTTTTAGTAGCGTTTAGTTGTCACTTGCCAAGTCTTTATTCTATTTTATATAAACTTAGATTATTTATGTGTGACTTCATAAATACTATGTATAAAGCAATACCAAAAAAAATATTGTGAATGTTTAATGAGGTTAATTAGCAAATTATCAATGGACACTGGATAATAATATTGCATTGTTAAATTCCCCTAACAGGTTTGCAAACTAGTGTATACATAATAACATATGTACATACTGAAAGCTTTTGACAAATTTTATTTTAGTTTGTTTATGTTATCAAATCGCAAGTGTTACCATAAGTTTATAAAACTTTACCAGCTTATCAATACATTTAAATGGTTTTTTTCTTTTTCTGTTATCAGGATGGACTCAGTTTTATCATACAAAATCAAGCGCAGTTTGCGCGCGAGCTTTTGCCACTCAATTACAAACATAACAACATGGCCAGCTTCATACGACAGTTAAATATGTGTAAGTAAATAAATAAGATATTACCTTGATCGTAGTTTAAGTAATTCATTGCTCTTAATATCAGATGGCTTTCATAAGATAACCTCAATCGAGAATGGCGGTCTACGTTTTGATCGGGACGAGATTGAGTTTTCGCATCCTTGTTTCAAGCGCAATTATCCATTTCTACTCGATCACATCAAACGCAAGATTTCTAATACGAAGACCGTAGATGAAAAAAGCGTGCTGAAGCAGGAGACGGTCTCCAAGGTGCTTAGCGATGTCAAGGCAATGCGCGGCCGTCAGGATACTTTGGATTCGCGCTTTTCGGTGATGAAACAGGAGAATGAGGCACTGTGGCGAGAGATAGCCTCGCTTCGCCAGAAGCATGCAAAACAGCAACAGATTGTAAACAAGTTGATCCAGTTTCTAATATCGATAGTACAGCCATCTCGCAATATGTCCGGCGTTAAGCGACACATGCAGCTTATGATCAACGATACGCCAGAGAATGCTCGCAAGCGAAATGTTAGCGAGTCTGAAAGCGAATGCGGTCCAGTTATACACGAGTTGAGTGAGGAGCTATTAGACGAGGTAATGAACCCAAACAGTCCCCATGTCAAGAGTTTTGACGCAGAGAGCGTATCACCGATGGCCATGGAGCGACCACGCTCTAACATGAGCATCACCAGTTCACAAAACTACGATTATTCAAATCAGAGCGCTGAGGATTTTATAAATGCCCAACTCTTGACTAGCGGCGGCGAGGCAACAACAAATGTGAGATGCTCACCGGGCGGCCAACAGGAGCGCTATACGGTCACCGAGGCACCTGACACACATGGCCAAACTAGTCCTCACAATGTCTTTCATGGCGATGAATATGCAAATGTGCTGACCACGCCCATGGTGCGGGAGCAGGAGGAGCGCAATCGTCAGTTGCTCAAGGAGAGGAACAAACTGCGCCGTCAAACAGACTTAATGATGGATTTGGACATGTCGCCGAAGGCATCGCGCACACGATCGCAGGCCATGCCGCGACCTGTGCTGGTCAAAACAGAACCGGAGCAGTCTGTCAGCATGCCGAACTTGATGGATCAGCCGGAAGTCGACAATGCGGATATGTATAATGTAAACTTTATCAGCAACGATATGCCCACAAATATCTTTGAAGTAAAATATAAATTTAATAATATTTTTTAACCGTTGTAATATATGAATAATTCTGCCATTGCAGGACGATTCATTGTTGACCGACGCAGGCCTAGATGAGCAAGTTGCCGCAAAGCTAGATCAGCAAGAGGAGTTCGGACGCTCCACCACTAATAGCGGAAAGTTTGCCAACATTTCAATCAATTTCGATTTGACCAACGACGGGAATGAGAATACATTGGCAAGTGATGCAGATTTGGCCTCCACTTCAAAGGCAGCTGCTGCTGTAAAGGGTTTGGGCAATGAACAACAACATCAACAGCAGTTGCAACAAACCCAACAACCACAACAACAGCAGTCACCAGCAATGACCGTAGCCAAATACACTGGCGATAATGGACACCTGTTAGTAACTGGGTCCAAATCGTATTATTATGCAATACTAACAAACTCTTTATGCTATTGCAGTGAGGAGGTCTCCGGTCATCTGGAGACAATGCACGACGAGCTAGAATCACTCAAGGATCTGCTACGCGGCGAGGGCGTTTCCATTGATCAAAACATGCTAATGGGTGTAAGTATTCCAACACAATTGAAACTTTCAAAGTATAGTTTTAGGAAATGTGTCCGAGTGTCCGTTCTAGCTAAAAATTTCATAACATACTCATGTGTAATTTTTTATACAGGCGGCGCCAAAGGGCGTTGCTACCAGGATGCCTAATTTGCAGTTAACCGACGAGGAGCTATTACTGAAAGTCAGCGCGGTGCGTCTATTGTTCTGATTTTCCAGCGCTTTCAATTATAATAACAAAATATAAAATTAACATTAATTCAACTCTCATACATTTTTATATTTCTGCTTGCAGCTCTTCAATGAATCGGATATGCTGGACAACTACGGCTTATCCTTTCTCAATGATAACATGGCCGGCGATAAGAAAGGTATTTAAAATGAATATACTGAAGTCTTTTCAAAGTAATATACTCAAATACATTTATTAACATGAATATTATGCAGCCAACAGCGGTTCAGAGTTAATGACCTACCAGCCCAGCATGTATGATCTCTCTGACATTTTGGACACGGATGACAACAACAAGCCCGACCAGGATACATCCAATGCACGCCAGTTGCAGACTCAGAGCTCAGTGCTAAATACGCCGCGACATTAATTGTAGATAATTGCAGTTTGTTTTAATTATTAGATATAGCAGCAGCAGCTCAAACACACGACAGTCGATAAAAGTGTTAACAATTTTTTAATACAATTATACAAACATCAATGACCTAATTTAATCGTTAAAAGAACTTTCGTTTAAGTTAGTTTTGAGCTTATTTCTAATCGTTTTTAGCTGTTTTTATTTTAATTGCAATAAACCTTAACACATCACTATTTATTAAAACTATTGCTGTACGCCCTATGCAATTATACACATATAAAATATATACTTACACCATAAGACCATTCGTTAAACCTAACATATTAGGTTTAATTTTTATAGATTAAAAGCTGTTAAATTTACAGATAGTATACAAAGATATATGAATGGATATGAAAACGGAGTTACTGTATCTTTAATAAAATTGATACACATATACATACGTATTAACATAAACTTAATTTGATGATATGCATGTTAAAGACATCATATCAGACATAAATTCTACATGTTATATATTCAAGTAAGTTAATAAGTACGTTTAAATACGTTTCGGAGACACCTTGCAAGATATAAACTATAAATACCTTAACAACATAAAATAAGGCGCAATAAAAATGTATTTCGTCAGCGTTTGAGCTGCCCAAAATATGGAAAAGTCTTTTAATAACTTTAAAGGGTCATGCATCTCTTAAGGGATAAATAATGCACGAAAGGTCATTCCATTGCTTTATTCTCTTTACGGTAGCGTATGAGGCGAATCAATAAGAAACTTGGAATGTTTTTACAGACTAAAAATCCGTAAAACAGAAAACTTTTATTTTTATTATAATAATTGTTAGAATGTGTGTGTGTAATTTATAATATTTTGTTGATACAACTGAATAGATATGGACACAGACATCATTGTAATGCATATAAAAACTCAAATCGTTTACTTACAAGTTTAAGTCTAATAAATAGCGTCTTAGAAAATTGCTATGTTATATAAAAAGAATGTAAACAATAATACATTTAATGTGACTTAAGAAAATATTAAGAAAACAGACTAACAGAGAAAGAGAGGGAGAGTGGTGAATCAAGATTAGGTTTCGTCCTTGTACTTGGCGTCTTTCAAAATGTTGGCAAATTCAAACTTAACACGCTCTCTCTCTGATCTAGGCATGCAGCGTAGTGTGTCCACAAGAGATAAGCAATAGAGCTCAATAGGATCATTGATGGGCGCTAATCTGGGCAGAGGAGCAGCCATTGCCTTTCTTTTGGCTGCATTTGCCATGGTGTCCTTAACGGGTGCACTGCGTCGTGCGGTAAGTGCTGGTTTATAAATGGGCTCAATGGTTACCTCACCATTCGAGAGCGCACTGTTGTTCCCATATTGTTGATGCAGTTCCGCTTTTTCATCATCATGATTTGTGACTTCATCGCCACTTTCCATGACCACCATGGGCATGAGAAGCGGTGAAGAGGCCGGTGAGTTGACATGCGTATTGTTGTGGCTGTTGTTGCTGTTGCTACCGTTGCCATTGACAGCTGACAGCGGTTGCTGTTGTTGCAAGGTGACATCTGGTTTTGGCTCCATGACCATCAGCTCAGGCACAACTTCATTATCACTGTGTCCTTCCTCAAGCGCCATGCCATCCTCACTGTTATCATCCAGCTCAATAATGTCATAATTATCCGTTAGATCGATGCGCAAGTGCTCCGGATCGGGGTATAGAAAACTGTTACTATCGTTGTCGCTGCTACCACCACCATTATTATTTGTATTGGTACTTTGTTTGTCGTTCTGAGCGTAATAGCTTTGTGCCTTCCTCACATTGTACGTTTGTGCGGTGTTTTGTAAAAATGAAAGATCTTCGGTGAAGCGTCTTTTACGCACATTTGGATTAACCTGTCCCGTTTCCAGTGCCTTAATCTCTTGCAAATAATTGTAGCGTATGTTTTTCCATTTTGTTTGCAAGAAACGTGCTGAAAAGAATAGGGGTTGGTTCAATATTGCTTTGAAGATAGCTAGGGAAAGTAGCTAGAAAAAATTAGTATCGCTTGGAATTGAAAAAGAATTTGAAACGAAAAAATTATTTTTCTTTTTACCAATAACAACATCTTTTGCTTGAATAATATTAGTATCTAATGCTTACATGAGGCGCCTAGCTCGTTGGCAATGCGATCCCATATGTCCACTCTAACAGGATTGCGGCGATAGTGTGGATGACTCACATCGTAGATGGCAGGATTAGCGCGCACCAATTTTATTAAGCGATCGTCTGTGTGAAATTGTGGGAAAAATCGTTAAAATCTGTGTCGCAGTTCATATCCGCTTTCTTCGGTTCTTCGCAAGCTGAAGCACTATAAACAACAACAACAACATCGGCAGCAACCCTTACGTTGTCTTCTCTTTTAGGGGAAGACTGCTGTGTTGTTGGGGGTTGATTCTGCACTTTTCGATTGTGTACCGAAAAGGGATTTACTTACCAAACTCTGGTCCCGTTGTCTCCCGTTCTGCATAATAGCGCTGCATTTCTTTTTTTATCATTGTACCTTTTGTTTTTGTTAGTGGTTTGCTCCTTCGCTTGGCCAGTATAACTTTTTATTTGTAACTGCTTGAGGAAAAAGTAGAAGCCTTTTGGCTTGTGTCGAATTAGGCTGCTAATTACAGCGCACGTTCTTAGCATTTATTAAAAACACTCTCTATTGCGCAGATATATCAATGGATACTTAAATTTTCATAAAGTTGCTTTAAAGCAGACCCTTTCGTGCGCGATGTCTTCTGTGGTTCTCTGTTTTTCAAGGTTTGTTTTACGCGCTCTGCGCACGCTCATTGGCGCTGGTGCTGCCAACCTCGTTTATTTTGACAGCTTGCTATCTCATCCGCCGGTATTTAAAGTAAGTTTTAGTATATTTTGTATAATGTCAGTTAAAAATTCAGAAAATAAAATATCAATTGAACTATTAAGTAATGTTAAATTGAAGTTATTTAAGCACTTAAAATTTAACTTTAAACATTGTTCTTAACTAAAACAGTTATACCATTGTGAAGAATAAGTTATATGGAGTATGCAATTCGCAAAACAATAAAATGCTAAAGAATATAAAATATATAATGCGTTCCAAGTACTTTAAATTCAATAGCTGAGAAAAGTTTAAAAAACTGGTACCTTTGGCTAACCGCCAAGAATGTTGAAAACCACCAGGTAGAATACGAGCACTTAGTTAAGTTACGCACCTTCTACATTTGAATATTTAAGGTTTACAATTCCATTGTTTTTTCCATATATGTAGCTCAAAACTGTTTGCAAACATTGTGCTACCCCTTGGTATGGGTGCAATACACTCTTCGGATCGGCCATCTTTTCTATGCTCTCTTCGGTAAAAGAATGCAAGCAACTGTTTGTACTCATTGATATTAAACAGCCAAAACATAACAAAAGTGATTGCCATAACCACAAGACACAAGCTACACTTGATTTTTGAACGTTAAGTAAAACAGCGATCCTTACTTATTAGATTTCAGAGAACGGCTTATTTACCAGGCGTTATAAGTGTTTATTTTGTTAAACTGGTTCTCTATTAAACAATAAAAAGACTCTGGCGTGTATAAATAAAAATGTTGCGAGCATCTTATGCTCTTATATTCTTTTTTGTAATTAAAATTTGTGCATGTTGAGAATTACAGTGCATATTTTTTCCTCTGCGATTTCATTCCGACTTTTACAGAAATATAATAAAAATATTGACTTTTAAATTAAATTTCTTCCCGGTCATAAGATTTTGGTTCCCTCTCTATTTTGCTTAACAATTTTGTATATTTTAGATGGCACTGAATGTTAAGACCTTTAAAATTGCCATGGTGATATAAATACATTTTATAAAGCAATAAAAGTTATAGATTTAAGTAATTAAAACGTTAAAAACAAACATAATAAAGCTTTTAGTTATATTAAAACTTAGACAGTTCAGAATTCAATAAAAAATGATTCTTAATTTTTTCAATTAACATTTTTCAATGAATATTATTTCAGCAGTAATCAAATAAAATTTAAATCTAAATACCACATTTAAATACCACATAGAATACCACATTTTGTTTAGTAATTTTTATTTCTACATATGTATTTTCTTCGAATTGTAGATTGACAGTCGTTTTCAGTATTTCACTGCTGCCCTTATGCGGTCACACTGCTGTACCGCTGCTTAAATAACAATCAATGAACTGTTTAAAAATCTCGCTAGTGTTTGTTAAATTATGCACTAAACTTAACTGCACACAAAACCTTATTTTTGGACGGCTGGTCGTCAGTGTCAGCAAGGCGAAGGCTCAGGAGCAACGGTCATACATACAAACACAACAAAACTCATAGCGAATTTGTAAGCGAAGCATTTTTCGCGCCCGTTCCCGCTTTGAAAAAAACGGCACGTGCTTGTTTTGGAATTAAAACTGCAGCAAAATATGAACGAGGGTCGCTATGGTAGATTTGGAGCACTCATAGGCGTTGCATACTTGAGCAGCACTCACTGCCGATTTCTGGTAAGGGTCCAAAATCCAAAACGCACATTTCGGCTCACAAATACACAGACATACATTCACATACACGCACGCTGACACAATATCTATTTCCATAGATTTATTCAACGAAGAATGCCGAAGTGTTGGCCTATCACGAACTAAAACTGCGACAGATAGTTCATAATGCAGGCTGGCTGGAGTACGATCCCGCCGAGATATGGAAACACATGCAGGAGTGTATTGAGGTGCGTACCACGCAACCAATTTCGATTATATCATCTCAATATGTGAGTCTGTGTGTGTGCTTTTAGACTGCGTATAAAAACTTGGTGATTCTTGAAATCAGCCCGCATGACATCATTGCGGTTGGCATTGCCAATCAGCGCGGTACCGCGGTCCTCTGGAACAAGCAAACAGGTCACGCTTATCACAATGCTATCGGTTGGTCGGATTGCCGGAGTACTGGAATTCTTAAATCCCTGCTGCACAATGTTAAGCACAATGTTAATTACGTACGCGGTCGTAGTGGATTACCTTTAAGTAGCTGCTTTAGCGCCCTCAAGATCAAATGGCTAATAGAGCATGTTCCGTCGGTGGCCAAGGCTATCGAGGATGAGCAGTGTTTGTTTGGCACTCTAGATTCATGGCTAATCTGGGTAAGTAAAGGTTCTACATATGTAGAAAAACTACAATTACAAGCTTTGTTCGATTTTAAATAGAATCTAACTGGTGGCGTCGATGTTGGCGTGCATTCGACAGACGTTACTAACGCACACTACACATCACTGATGAATGTCGCCTCGCAGCAGTGGGACGTCAAGTTGTGTAAATTCTTTAAACTGCCAATGGGTATTCTGCCACGCATACGGTCAAATTCAGAGATCTATGGCTATATTGTGGAGGGCCCATTGTTGGGCGTGCCAATCGCTGGCGTTATGGGTGAGCATCCGGCTGCATTACTTGGACAACTGTGTGTGAAGGCAGGTCAGAATGTTTGTACGCTGGATGACAGTTGCTTTGTGTTGCTGAATACCGAACAACAGATGGTAGAGTCGAATAATGGGCTAATAACTGGCATAGCGCATAAATTGGGACCCACTGCTACAACGCATTTTACGCTCGAGGGCGCCATTTCTAATGCCGGCTCTACGATTAACTGGTTGCGTCAGGGATTACGCATTAATACAGAAATCAATTCCAATGATAATGTTGTCGAGTCTCTGAACACATTTATTGGCGAGAACTCAATGATCTCCTCATCCTGCTCCTCGAGCATGCTAAACGCAGAGTGTGGACTGGCGGCCAAGCGTTCAGAGATCACGTTTGTGCCCGCTTTCCATGGCCTTTATGCGCCCTATTGGCGTTATGATGCACGTGGCATTATTCTGGGTCTTACTAGTCAGACCACTGCGGAAAATATCACACAGGCCGCCTATGAAGCAACTGGTTTTCAAATCTATGAGGTGTTGCAAGCCTTCAAGCGAGATACACCTAACTGGGATATGGCATGCATGAAGCACGTTCTCACCTTTGGCGGCGAATATGCAGAGGACACTCATCTGGTGCAGTTTGTTGCTGACATTATCGGTTGGATGCTGGAACGGCCTCAGACAACATCGCCGGCTGCCATGGGTGCCATGATAGCCGCTGGAATAACTATGCGCATTGTATCCTTACCCTACGCAACGCGTATGTACGCGCCACCCACAGACGCCTTCGCACCCACAACTACACAGAATCGTAAGTAGAAATTTACAAGTATGTATAATAGTAAGCTGCATAGCATATGATATTTTATGCTAAATGTTGTAGGTCGTGAATTGCTTTATCGTCGTTGGGACTATGCGGTGAAGAAGTGCCTGAATTGGAATAATTTTGAGACTTATGAGGCGGATGTGGAGCTGTTTTCGCAACGTGAACGTGATCCCAATTTACCCATACGCCTTTCCATACCGGGCAGTGTGTTTTTGACCACATCCTTTGCTTTGCTGTTGATGGCCAGTTTTTTCAAGAACAATCGCGTAATTTAGATGTTATGTGCTTATGTATCCCAAAGCATGCTTTTAGGCGATGGAGTGTGCACCAGATATTAGATCAAATCTAGTCAGAGCAGGATTAAGTATGTAGGTTCAAGTGCGCATTAAAAATTTATTGTTTAGTTTAGCAATTAATATGTATATTTAATTTTCACTTTCTAATTTCTCTTATATATTGTATACTTAAATGATTTGTGATTTGGTATATACGAGCTATATACAAACATATATGTATATTTATATAATTTTATTATACATATATATAATTAAAACTCATAGCGTAAATTTATTAGTTTGCTCAATTTAGTAAATCTATTTATTAATATAATTTTAATATTTTTTAAAATGAAAGACAATTGTTAAAGCTCAGGATAGATAAATACAATAAGCAAATGTAGGCCCAGCTATCACTGTTAATATATACATATATTCTATATCACAACCAAAGCATTAAAAAAAAAAAAAATTTGAAAATGAGAAGCTCGTTTAAGTAAATGCAGGCAGCTTAAAGCCTATTTGGTAAGGAGCAGCAATGATTCAGGATACTCGCCATGAATAACTTAAGCACTGACAAACTTTGCCACGCGGCATGGGGAACATTGAAGCTGCAGCACAAGTGGACACTGTTTGTTTAACACCACCACCACTCGCCCAAACTCTACGCACCTGCTGTTGTTGAAATTCATTTGCCGGTTAATTAGCTGGCAGAAGCTTCAGTCATCAGCCAGGAGGCACCTGGTTGCATTCAACGTTAGGAGCTCTCTGCCATTGAATGAAACTTAAGTTATTGCGCTTATTGTTGACACGCGAATTGTTGCCAAGACAGCCCTGGGAGCAGCAGCTGTAGGAGTTATGGAAGAAGTAACAGAAGTAGCAGCTGTGCTCATGCATATTGCCCCACAGGCAATGTGCACTTGAACGCACGCTCCAGCACCCAATCCCCCAATCGTTGCAAGGTCTTTCCCATTTCCCACTCACTTGCTGGCTGGTTGTATTTGCTGCACGTCATCGTCCAGCCACTGGATTGGAGTCAGAATCAGAGAAGGAGTCGGAGTCAGAGTCGAGACACTCTTTCAAATGAGTTTTTATACGCTCGCGTTTACCAGCTGCGCTGTAAAAAAAAACATAAACAGGGTACATGGATTTATAATTGCTGCTTCACTATTGCCTTGGAATCGTGTTTTTCGCTTTGAAAATTCTGGATGTCAGACTAGGATTTATAAAGGCATGGTGTTCAAATCGGGTTGGTTTGGAAAAAGGTGTGAGCGCGGAATAGAAATTTTACTATTTACTTTGAAATAGTATTATTGAAAAAGTGTTTTATTTGGAACAAATGTGTTTAAATAAAAACCTAGTTTTTAAATTATTATTAGGTTTTACTAAGTAAAAGTTGTGGAAAGTTTTATTTCAATTCGTATTATGATATAATTTGATAATGAATATATATATAGAAAAAATCCAATGATAGTAGCGCCTGCAATATGTCATCTATGCAGGCGGAAATCTCAGCAACACATTCCAGAGACGTTTGCAAATTGGTTTGCATTTGCAGACGAAACGACAACGGAGTCGACGAAGCGCAGTAAAATGTGAAATTTGTGCAAACATTGAGACAATCTCATCCTCCATACAAAATTGAAGGCGTGTCATACGATGCAAGCGAGTAAACTTTGCACGTAGTAAATTTAAATAAATTAACACGCTTTTGTGTGTGTGAGTGTGTGAAAAAAAGGAAGCGCAATGCGACTTATCGGAATACAGCAGTATGGTTTGTATATTGAAAACTGCGTCCCACTGTGCTGCAATATGCCAAAAAAAATTTGACATGGCCACGTAGCCCATACCAATTTGTGGGGGGTATCAATGTAACCGGGTAGGTTTCTTTGTGTGTGTGAGTGTGGTTTCGAGGATTGCCGCTAGCACCACTGCTATGGTTTACCCCTGCAATGTGAAACACCGGCAAAAACGGGGTTTGCGGCGCGGCGCGGTGGTTGCAAGCATAAATCTTCAAGTTTATGGCATCAATAAATGTCGGAGCAAAATAATGATTTCGTCATGTTTGCCGTTGTGCCATTGTTAAGTAACCACCCTTCACCATTTTTCCCTCTTATCCATTCTAGTTAGTAATGTTGTTGAGGTGCAATTATTTTGTTTGCGGGAAGATTGCTTCGCTTTGCGAAGTACTTGAAAAATGAATATGAAATATTTCAAGGGTATTATATTCTACTTAATTAAGTTTAGAAATTCATGCAAGCTGGTAAATATTAACTAGAAACCGGATTGTAGCTTTTTTGAATTACTAAATCCATAAAAAATCTATCAAAATCCAGTCCAAATAACACGCCCACTGTAAAAGAAAAGCTTCACACATTGAGCGCTCAATTTATTTATTGAGCAAAATTTACTCGAACTTTTTATGATAAACTCATCTGCATATGCGCCCCAAAACAAGCTGAATCATTTGGGACCACAACAGCGAAGCTCACTTGCTGCTCGGCTTATCAATTTGGTGGGGCGCATAAGTTTTATGCTGAGTTTTTACGAGCCGCCCTCGCATGGCAGCGCGCCATAAAAATGTCGTAAATTCGCCGAGCGAAAGTTTTTCCGAGCATGAAAGCCTCTGACGACTCCTGAACTTGGTTTCAGCATTTGTTTGGGCTCAAATCGGCTTGACTTGGCTCGACTCGACTCATAAAGCTGGTGGAATCGTAAAAACCTTAATTAATTTTCTAATCAACATTTTTGCTGCATGTAAATCGCCTGCTTATGACTGCCGATGTGTGTATGTGCGTGTGTTTGAGAGTGTAGCATAATTTGAGGCTCTGTATTTAGCTGTTGTTGTACTTACTAACAGTGCTTTGGCCTTCAGCTCCATTAGTTTCCAGTTGCCTAAGCCATTGGTATATTTCATAACAGCAGCTAACCGTAAAAGGCGGTCGGACTACAGCAGAGTATTTGAGACTCCAGCTGGCTGGCAACGGCGCCATCGATTTACAAGCCAAAAGTTGCCACCAAATGTGGTGGTGTAGCGTTTGTAAGATGTTTCAATGGCTTTGTTTTTGTGATAAATATTTTATATGTTTTGTTTTTTTTTTTTTTTGAATCTTGAGTCAGAGACCAATTTACCAAACAATTGTTTTTTACAAATTATTAGCCCTTTCAAGCCCGAATTAAACTGGGCGGGGATAAAACATTTTTGAGTGCTGATATACTTCAGAATTGATTTAAATATGAACCCACAAAATTATCATGGTCCTTGATGTCCTAGCTCGTCAGTTACAGGATGCTGCTTATAGATAACATTTTGTAGTAGGTTACACAACATTTTTTTTGTAGATTGCAACACAAATCAACTTTGCATTTGCTGCACTGAGAACGCGGAAAGCCTGTTTGACAGAGCTTGCATCTGACTTTTGGTCCCCATTGAACCCAGTGGTTGAGATTGTCATGGCGCATACTTTTTGCAGGTTCTGAAACATACGCTCTTTTATAGTAGCTTGATTCCAAGACGGATGACGGAGCCGATGGTGAAGGTGATTAAGTGGTTGAATTCTACTTGAAGTGAGTGATGATGGCCGACTTCTTTTCCTTGGTACAACTTGGCTTAACTGATGTTTGTGATGCGCTCAAAAGTCCGTTAGCAATATCTAACTCAAATTTTATTATCGGCATATGCTTCACTTCGACGTCTCTGTATTTGAGGACTCTGCGATACAACAGACAAATATTTACTACAGGTTGTAGTGATCATGTATAATAATCGTAGATGCAAAAATAGCCAACTATCGATAAGATTTAAAATAAAATGCTATGCGATACTTTGCAATAGATCGATATGCAACTTAAGGCTAGCGAAAAGAAAGGATCACAATTCCTCTTATTTTGACGCGCCAAATTATAATCTTCTTGTGAAATTACGCTATAGAAATCTTTGTACAAATTTTAAAAAGATTTCTGATAAAAGTTTAACGTCATTATTTATTAACAGCTTACACAAGCAGCAAGCTGCAACTTTTATTTGTTCATTTGTTTCTTTAATGCATTCCACAAAAAATATATTACGCATACGCCTCGTTATGCAGCTCAGAAAAACGAGAGAGAATTGCGTCTGTGGCCAATTAACAGCACAATATTCATTTTTGTGCAGCATTGCAAATTAATTTAAATATTTAAAGACTTTAATTATTTTTAACAATCCAACAACTCAGGTCCATCCACAACGCATTCAGTAGTCAGGAGCAGGCAACATGCGGCACATGAGGGGGTGGCAACATGCTAGCAGACTGGAGTGAGGTTTGCAACATGGGGCGACATGCGACAACAGTCAAACAGCGAAGCGTAAACTTAACTGACAAGTGGAGACTTAACTTCCATAACAAATTGCATTCCAATTGCAACGTCGCACAGTCGTGCAGTCGCCTTGCCATCGCAACTCTGTCCTGCTTCTTCCTATTCTGTCCTCTACTTCGCTAAAGTCACAGCCAGGAGTCCATGAGGCATAAACAAACACAAACACACAGACTTATATACAATATTTAACCACACGTAGGACGCCATTGCTGTTAATTTAAATTGCTTTAAAAAAGTTGCAGAGACGTTACAAAACAAATGCAAGTCAAAAATTTAAAAACTTGCCTTGACCTCCTCAAAGATATCCTTTATAAGTCTTGAATTTGTTAAATCCCACACAAATTGCTTCGTGTAAAGTTAACGTATTGTATAAGTTATGAACACTAAACTCGGTTTTACAACTCGAGTGTCTTTTGATTCCAATTCTTAAAGATTTTCACTCTGATCGATGTCTAACTTTGACATATCTTTACATCATCTCTTGCAGGGTATAAAAAAGGTAACAGGAGCAGCTCCTGCAGTGCTCTTGAGCCGCAAACACACACACACTCACACACGGCCATGCCATGCACGAAGTAATCCTAAAGGGTGTGAAAATATGAATGCAAAAAAGAGAGTTGTATCCCACATTGTACGAGATGTTGCCAAGCTAAAGACGCATAGCTGTTGTGCCACATGTGGAAAATAAAGAAAAAGAAGAAATTAAACGAGCACACACTCACAGTGAAAAGAAAAAGAAAAATTATGTATTATGCAACTCTTGGCAAAGTCGCGACAGACAGAGGCAGCCACAGTTACCTTCTCAGTTGCCAGCTCAGTTGCAGTTTTGCATGTTGGCCATGCAAATGGCTTGAAACTTTGTAAGTACTCCTCATCCTTGCAGCGGTTAGGCGCGCCACTTGGCCCATTACGGCTAGCGGAGTTCATCGCAGACTTAACGGGTTTTGCTGCTTCTGTTGCCAATTTTGTTTGTGTTGCATAAATAACTAAAATGATTTTGGCAGCTACAGCATGGCTTTCAATTAAACCAAAACTTGCTGTCTTCATATAATTGCTTTGCAAATAGAAAACAATTAGAGCAGCACCAATTGAATTTTGGGTGAATGTACTCGAAGCTAAATATATAAATAAAATATGAAAACATAAATTTTATAAAATATCTATATATATAACCAGATGTGATTTATCCAAACAAATTTGTCAAAAGATTAATGTGAAAATACGATTTTAGTTTTCAATTACATTTTTCAATTTCCCTTTTCTTTTGCCAGCAACTAAAAAAAACTGTAGCCCGCTTCTAGGCTCCGCCGGGACAGCACTCATAAATTTTATTGATAAAATTGTTAGCACAAAACTTTTGACAATGTTCGTTGGCACACAACCTTTTTGTTGCGCCTTTACAGCAAGTTGTGGACGCAACTTTATTAAAATTCAAGACGACAACTGCGCCACAGTCGCTGTAATAATAACAAAAAAATTCAAAGAAATAATATTACAAAATATTTGCAGCCAAAGGCTTCCCGACAAAATCTCGAAGTAGCCGAAAATATAAAAACCACACACACACATGGCACAATGTGTCGCCTACGGCAAAATCGATTACATATTGAATAGAAGCCAGTCAAATTGCAAATTCGGAGACTGAATAAATTGTAGAGCATCGTCGCACTGCGGTTCAATTCAATGATTAATCTTTTAGTTTGTCAACATTTTGAGTAGAGCTCACGTGGCAAGACAATCTCAGCCATTAGTGGCTCGCTGGTGCGGTGTGGGTGGTGCTAAGCGGCACTGTTGGAAACTAGAAACTTTTATTTTTAAATAGTTTGCTGTTTAAAAGTTTGTGGCCAAAATAATTTGTATTCTGCAGCAAAGTTACATGAAAAGTTTTGTAAAATACTTTTTTTTTATAATATCCCTATTCAAACGGTTAAAGGGTGTGTTATGAAGTTTTGGAAATATATGTAACAGCAGAAATTAAGCGTTAATAGTTTCCTATTAAAAGCTTTTTTTTTCAAATTTATTCAAAAAAATAATAACTTTTATTATCATCGTTATGTACGTATGTTAGAGTAAATAGGATATCTACTAGTCAGGCATAATTTTACTGAATTGCTCTTGTTTTTCTTTTACAAAATAGTTGGCTGTCTTCTTAGTTAGTTTGGTAGCTGCGGGTGTTAGCTTGTTACGGCACAAATTACACTTTGGCAGCTCACGAAGTTCTGCATCCTTTCTTGGTTAGTTAGCAAATCATGGCTAAGATCCTTTTAGTTGGACAACACACGTGACTTTAACTGGACAACAATTTTCAATTCTTTTGTAAGCTTGTTTCATTCTAGTCACATCAATTTCTTTTTTTTTTAGTGCACAAAGAGGTGTCCTTTGTGTCCTGCAACAGCTTCTTTCTGCCTGCAAGCTAGCCAGCCTGCTGGAAAGTGAATGTGTTGACATAGCGCTAGAATTTTCAGTTACTTTTTGTTTGCTCTATGCTCCGTCTGTGTGTGTGCTTAAAGTTTTACAAGTTTTACTCCTTGCTGAATTATTTGAGGTAAGGACTTCTTGTCAGCCGTTAAAAGGCACGCCATTGTGTCGAAGGGTGTCAAACTGGAAAAAAGAATTTGTGCAAAATCAACATTATAAATAACGAGGAGTTGTTCTTTTGTCACTAAACTCTTTCAGCTTTATTTCCGAATATTAAGCATTTAAGTTGATTGATAAAAGAGCTAAATAAAATAGATATTGTAATAATAATCGCTTATTGAATTTTTTTTGTACTATAAAATACGCTATATATGAAATAAAAATATATATAAAATCGAGCTTAGATTTGTTTTAAACTAAATTTAAGAAGGCCTTAGACTCATGTATATTTTTTAAGGAAGGAATAACTTCAAACTAATTTAAGCTTTGAAGTACTTTGAGCATATTTACTTAATCTTTAAGACATTCAACACCAAAGTTGTTTATTTATTACTTTTATCACTGCGTATGCTTCTAAAAAACAGAGGCACTGCTTATGTAGCATGCCTCAATTGGAGTCTCCCACCACTTACCACTCGTTTCATTTCACAGTTTACAGTTTACAAACATACTTGCAACACTTCTAAAGTGTTTGTGCCACAATGCTCTGCCTATTGAATCTAAATGCGATGCTGGTAAAAAGTTGTTATAGTCAGCTTTGAACGTTTCGGGCCACAAAGCAGCCTCATTTACCGCTAATTTTACAATACTCCAATCTTTTTGCATAACAAGCCAGCTAATGCCACACTTACCTTTATTGCCATACGAAAAAAGAAAGAAGGAGAAAAAAACTTTAACGCGCTCAACAAATATATAAGTAAGCTAAGCAAGCGACTCAATAAACGCCCAAAGACATAATAAAGTGAATGGCAAACATCACCTGAACACTAAGAGCTCAGACCCTAAGCGTTCTAAGCTCCCTGAACTCAACTAAAACTCGCCCAATAACATCAGCCCAAACCCTTTTTGAGTCAGCGCATTCGAGACGCAAATCCCCGATGAACCTCAGCACTAACTTCATTCAAGCGTTACGTTTTTCAAACTCCAAATCAACTGCATACGTTCAGGCGTACTAGCGGGTGGAAGGACTTTTGGCTGTGGTACATAAAGCCCCGCCAGGCTTTTTATGGCCAACACGAAAGCTAAACTTTTGCCATGGGAGTCGTTCCTACCAAGTCTCTGGCGTGGCTCGTAAAATTTTATGCGTTTCGTTTTTTTTTTTTTTTGCATCAATCGTTTCTGGCGTTGAAAATGAAAATTGTTACTACACATTTGGTAGCTGGTAGCTGAAGTTCTTTGCTACGCTCTCTCTCTCTCTCTCTCTCTCTCACTCACTCTCTCGTTATTAGTAAATAGAAACAGAACCCAAGCATTCAAGTCAAGTCGAGTGGCGTCGACGACAACGACGAGGATGACGAGGACGACAATGATGTCGCCTGCCAGACGTGGCACCCATTGAGGGTTGTTGTTGTTGTTGTTATTGTTGTTGTCATTGTCGCTGTTGCTGTTTGCTTTTTATGACTTTGGGGGTATTTATTTCACTTGAAACAGTACATTGAAAGTACACTGTCATGAATTTTGTATTCATAAATTTTAAAATCAAACTGTAAATTTATTATATATATTTTTTTCAGTTATTTTAACTTATATAAATATATGTATTAGAATGCACACTAACATTTTATTTATAATTTTACTACTTTCTTTGTTTTAAAAAGGAAACTAACTTACATATTTTAAAGCTAAATCATTTATTTTTATTCTCCAAAAATGCACGTCTAAAAAATTAATTAATTCAATTGACCGATTCAATGTTGTTTGATTGATTTATTTTTCTCAGTGTATAAGCTTGCTTCTAGCTGATGTTTCAATTCTACTTACAACTCGCTCTCTCTCTCTCTCTCTCTCCCTCTCTCTATCACTATCTCTGTTTCGCCAGTGCGTTAATGAGTCAACACAAAGGCTCAGCTGTTTGGTTAATGCATGTCCTTTCCCATCACGACCCGCGTCCTTAGCTTGTTGCCAAGCGTTTTGTTTCAATGTCGCCTTTGTCTACACTCAAAAGTCTTGGCTGTTTGTTCAAATAAAAGGCAGTAAAATCTTACTCAGCTTTAAGCACCAAGGCAACTCACCTGCCTGTCTGTCTGTCTGTTTGTCTGCTTCACTGACTGCTCCTCTAGTTGGCAACTCATCTTGACATTTCATAATTTGCAGTGTCAATCAAATTAAACATTAACCACGCAGCGTCGAGTAAAACTGAAAACTGTCAAGCGCATTTAAGAGTTTTACCCTCATTTAACGCTAATTAGTTTTGTTGAATGTTTTATTTGGGGAGTCAATTTTATTGACCTTACCCTTCAACAGCATTGAGTTGTCATAATGTTCCGAGCTAAAAGGACATTCTTGATGACAATGGGTTAGTATGATAAAAATCTGTAACAAAAATCAATTCTATCCAACAAAAGTAGAAAAATCCTTTAAACATATTTTTCCATTGCAAACAAATATTTTTTTTACACATAATATTAACAGTTTTATCCATTGTACAAGCGTTCCGCTGACCTCAGCATCTCTGGAAATTAGGCAAATATAATCTTCTAATAATCATTATAAAGTGGCATCAACGTCAACGAATCGCTAAAAAGCTGGCTCAAAACGTGAGTCTCATTCCTGTTTGAGGGAAGTGGAAAATTATCGGCAACTCTCCTTGCTGAAGGAATATGAAATTTTGTCTTCGGGTTTTATTTTTTTCAATTTAATTAAATTTATACGCTCAAAAAAGCTTTGCCTTCGCGGCGCGTGGCAGCTTGTGGACAGGGGTTGCGAAGGCGGTGGGCGGGGCTGGGCCTGCAGCACTGATTTACCAAAAGTCCTGTGCGATATAATTAAATTAGTTGCACGCAACGTGAGGGATTTTCAAGTTTTAAAGAAGTTTTGGGGTTAACTTTTGAGGGTGTCTGCTCTCCTTTTTTGCCATGACTTATGAGCCGGTGGAGCTAGATGTTGCACATGCAACATTAACTTTGAAGTAACTCTTTAAAAAAAAAGAGTGCAGCTTCTCATTTTGTTTGGCCCACAAACACAATTTCGTGAAAACTTTTGCCAGAACTGTGTGTTTTCAAACACTAATTGCGCCTGCTATAATAAAAACCGGGCCAAGCAATCAAAGTGTGCAGCTCTCTTCCTGCTAACTGACAGGCATATGATTATGTTTTGAGTCTGTAACAAATGAGTCTGCGATGTGCTTCAATTATGTGAGCCGCGGAAGCCAGGAAGTCAGGCAGGCAGGAAGTTGGCAGCGTGGCAAAACTTTTGCCTTCTGATGAATGCGAAAATATGTTTTATTTTTTGTTTTTATTTTGGGCGACTTCATAATGAGGCTGCTCTCGTCTGCCTGCTGTAGAAGCTGAAAGTTGAAGTTTTTGGCCTGTGGCCCCATCAATCTGTGTGCTTTTGTTTTTTGTTTATTGTAAGCCAACGAGTTGAGTTTTGCAGTCAATTGCCAAGTCGTTTAGACAGAGAGAAAGCGCATATAAAAGCCTTAATTTTGTGCGTAATTTATTTGCTAAACATTCACTTTTAGCTTGCATGCGTAATGTGTAATTTATGTGCGCCAGGTAAAAGGCATAATAAAGTGGCATAGGTCAGCCTAAGGGTGGGTAATGTGCCACATACGCGGCGTATGAGTAATGCACATAATACGCTTCATTTGGCAAAGCCATTTTCAACTCGCGTTCCTTTTATGTTCATACATAATATTTATAAATTGAATGGCATATTTTTATGTGTGTGTCATATGGAAATGTAGCCAAAAAAATGCTATTAAGCTTAGGCTTTTGTTGCAGCAGCTATCGCAAACATGGACACAACAGTACAAATATTGCGCATACGCCAGATGCGCCCCAGCTCATGTATTTTTCAAACAATTTTATGGCATCAATTTTTAGGGCTTTTGGTATGCAAAACACAGGAAATTACCATTGCACACATACGTCGACGTTGAATTTCAGTTGCATACTGCATTGATTTATTCATGGCGTGGGGCAAGTTAAAAGTCTGGATGGAGTAAGCGGCAAGCAGAGTTATGTCATGTAAATGTGAGTGTGTGTGGGTTTTCGCCTCTATTTTTCAGTTATTTTGGAGTCTTTTTCTTAGTAATTTTTCATAACTTTCGACACCTGAATATTTGAGCGATGCTTAAATTAAAAACCTTGATCAGTTAAGCTTATTGCTTTTCACTTGAGGATTTTCAATACACTACACAACATAAAAGCATTATTTGAAAACTGAAGAAAGAATTTAGTTTAATACGATACAAAAATATTAAGATATTTTAATATTTATTCGGTTTCAGGGGTTAATCAAAAACTAGAATTCTCACAAATTATCATCCCAAGACAAATCTAAGTAGAACATTGAACTTGCTTTAAGCCTTTAAGCTTTATACTAAACGTTTTCAAACAATTTTGAGCTTATTTTTGCATGTTTTAAATGCTTGTTTGTAGCACCTAAAAATCTTTGCATTTTTAATAAATCTTTCCCACAAATATCAATCACTATTTTGAAGGGTATCATCACGCTTCGCTTTTTATAAAATAAAGTTTCCATTTTTGGCACATTTCCAGGCAACTGTTCAATCAGTTTTTTGCGCTAATGCATTAAAGATTCATGACACAAAATTTGTACGTGCCAGGAAATGCTAAACAGCCTATTTCTTGGGCCAGAATAAACTGCCACAGCCACAGCTGTCCAAAATTGGGCAAAAAAAGAAATGCCAACTCATTGTGTTGGGTAAAGCTTTTGTTGTTGATTCAAATGCAAATATCGCTCGGTTGGCTATGCAAAAGTTTTCGCACGGCAAAACTTTTCCTTTTTTTTGCGAACGTAGGCTCCTTTCGGCCAAGAGAACTTTAAGCCGCCCAATAAGCCATGGCATCTTAACGGTTTATTGCCTTCATGTTGTTGTTTTAATTTTGTCAGGCAATGCGGAAAACGAAACCAAATACTCAATCCGCACATTCAATAGACGCTCATTTTTCAAATCAAGTGAAGTGTGAATGAATGAGCGGGACGGCAAAATCGGGATAAATGCCCGAGAGGACTATCAACAAATTTGCCACGCCAAAATGAAATGTCAAAAGAAAAAAAATATATATAGTTACACAGCATAACAAGGCCGGAATCTGACTTTAAATGTTTCTTAGGGGAGTCCTTTTTATAACTTGTACTCTGTAAAATGGGAAACGAAGGAGTATTAAGAGATTAAATAAGGTATTGATACGGTTTGTACCAAAAGATAGATTTTTAGGTTGTTTTTTATTATGTTATCTTATGCTATTACGGAATGCCAACTGCCTGATAAACACAGGGTATCTATCAGACGAGCAATCATACCACAAATAAACTTACTTTTGCTATTTGCATTTGTGATTCCAATGTTTTTTATTGCTAAGCACTTAAAATGAATGCGAAGTTTAGAGCTTTTGCTTATTTTATTTATTTGTGTTTATTATTATTTATTTAAATGTTTTGTAAACATGCATCAAAGCTTAAACTGCTAGTTATAAATTTGTTACGGCTTACATATGTATGCACTTAAATGTGCTTAGTTAAATATGCTATGTATGTGTTAGTATGTATGTATGTAATATGTATTTAGTAAGTATGTATAGAAATGTTATAAATTTCAAAATGAAAATTATCGTTGTGATTAATTGTTGTGGATTTATTCATAATAATGTTATATGTTTATTTTGTGGCTAGCTTATAATTGTTAATACGATTGTATATATAGATAAAATTCAACTTATTTACTAGCATAATCATCTATTCATTGGGATTTGTATATAAAATATTTTTTCAAACACTTTAAAATGCCAAGATTATGGTTATAAATGCTTCGACTGGTTTAAATGCGTCAATTAATGTGGCAGCTACATTTTTTCTATATACATTTTAGCTGCATAGTTTATATATTTTTTATGCAGCACCACGTATGTATGTGAATACTTTAGAGAAGATATCAATGCTTATGATTTGTACACAATTAAAATACATTTATATTAGTTTATGATTAAGTATGCATGTTGAACATGCGCCTAGCATTTAAAAAGTTAACTCAGTACAATGCAAATACTTAGATCAATCAATTTTTTCAAACTTAACTTAAGCTACTTTTAAGTTTATATGCTAAGACAAAAATACTACAAATTATATTTGGCGTAGTTAGCAAACTGTTTTTTGTTGTGTGTTTATAAACGTTTACCAACACTGAGTCAGTCATAATCGTCCCACCTACTTCTCAGCACTTTGCATTGCCTTGCTCAAAGCAGCAGCCAACTGGCTGAAAGACGGACGTTCTTTGGGATTGGTTGACCAGCAGGATAGCTGCAGGATGAAAGCAAATAGACAGAACAAATAAATTAATTAACTGTCATTGAACCCCACCCATTCTCCTGCCGTCATACGTACCAAAATATCCTTGAGACAAGCTGGCGTCTCTTCGGCCACAGACCATTCCAACGTATTGGCAAGTGAACGTTGGACCACCTGCTCATTGTTTAGCTCTTCATGGGGCAGTTTCGTAGCCTGATTGAAGAGCTCCCACACAACGACGCCAAAGGCAAAGATGTCGCTCTTGGTTGTAAACTCATCCTCCTGTATGCATTCCGGTGCCAGCCAGCGTACAGGCAGCAACGTATTGCGATGCTTGTGATACTCACGACTATACTTGTCCTTGCACAATGCCGGATAGGCGACTTTAACAATAAATTCACTTGAGATGACGCAGTTGCGAGTAGCCAAATCTCTGTTTAAAGGATAAGAAAGTTGAAGGTATAAAGGGTTAATGACTGTCATTATTTTGAAATTTATGGATAAATATGTCTAGAGAGAATGTTACAAATTGGGAAATTGTCATTCAGTTTAGATTAAGTACGGTTTAAAGAATAGTTCAAGAATCTCAATGGGACCAGAAAAAACTTCGTTCAACAGAAAATTTGTAACACATAATAGGGTTTTGACTGAACTAAATTGCAGGGTTTTGGAAGTAAATTCCATTATATAGAAAATTATGTTATACGGCGATTCGTTACAAAAAAGTTCGACTGCATAAACATTTTTATTTCTTCAATAAGTTTCTAGCCTTATTTGAATTCAATTTTAGACTTTCTAATAGAAAGACTCGTACATTATACTGTAAATTCATACTTAAGGATACTTTTGGTTGTTCTTACCTGTGAGTGAAACGAGCTCGATAGATTGCATCCATGCCACGAGATATTTGATAAGCAACGGCAAGCACTTGACTGGTGGTTAGTGGTGGTGGAGAGGATGTCGCTGTGGCGGTATTAACCTTGCCAGCGGTGGCCAAAAGAAACTGTTTAAGATCTCCCCAATCGGTGTACTCAATTACCAAATAATGTGGATCCTTGTCACGGCACAGGCCAAACAAACGCACAACACCCTTATGCGAGATGGAACGAAGCAAGTCCAGCTGTCGTCGGAATTCCTGGCAAGCCTGCTCATCCTTGACCTTGTTCAGGGCCTTGACCATAACCAGTTGATCCTCCTGCTGTTGTTGCTGTTGTTCCTCCTCCTTGATCTCCTCAATGTCATCCATCGAAGTCTTTGAGCGACGCTTTTCATTCAAAGTGCTTAAGGTGGTGCTGCCACTTCCTCCACTGCCATTCTCACTATTACTGTGCTGTTTCTCTGTGTCGGCATCCTTGTCACTGGTTGACACTACGGTCACCAGGGATGTCTTCAATTTGCCCACAAACACATCGCCGAAATCACCCCGCCCAATCTGAATTAATTCACTAAGACCGGAGCGTGGCAACGACAATTGCTCATAGACGCTGGCGGATTTCTTGGATGCCTTTGACTGTTGACTGCAGGCGGTATCATCGGATTTCTGTGCATCACCATTCGCTGCACGAGTTTTGCTGTTGCCATTGCGTTGCGTCTTGGATAGACAGGGTTCCTGTTCGTTATTTTTGCCCGGCTCCGGTTGATCCCCGCCAGCCTCCTTGATGCTTAGCTCATTGAGACGCGCCTTGCGTGCCTGCCTGCGATAACGACACCACAGCATCAATCCCACAACCAGCACTATATAGGCTAAAGCCACAGTCATGGTGATAAGCACAGCGCGTGTAACAAGAAAACCATCGCCAGCCGTTTCTTCCGTAACCATGAAACCACCGTCGTTGTTGGTTCGCACCGACAGCAGAACCTCCGCTCGTTTTAAGCCCGCACTATTGCCAATGGTGCAACCATATTTGCCCTCATCCTCTGCTTGAACGTTGCGTATCTGTAATGTACCATTTTCGAGGAAACTAAAACGCTGACGATCCGTATTATTTTCGCTCAAATATTGCAAATCCTTGTCCCATTGTATGGTTGGCCTGGGATCTCCAATGGCCTGACAATGTATGACGGCCATACCCTGTTCAGCTGTCTCGATGGGTCCCACTGGCGCCACACTGAATTTAGGAGCCACTACCACATTTATCGAGACGGTGGCATTGATCTGACCCTGGCTATTGCTGGCCAGGCACGTATAGTTGCCACGATGTTCGGCACTAACATTCCGAAAGATTAAAGTGCCATTGATGTCATCCACGTGTTCCGGCAAGCTGCTATTTGTCGTGTCCTGTGTTCAGAAAGAAATGTAGACAGAAGGTACATTCGACTATTACAAACCAATTTCAAAAAACTCTCAACGGGGTTGGTAACAATAAAGGGTGAAGAGGGCTTAGAATGTTCCAAAAAAAATAGTGAAAAAAGAGCAACAGACACACAAAATGTTAGGAGATTTTTTTAGGTTTTGTCCAGTTGTTCCGGCAAATGGACAAACAGTTGTCAAAATTGGTTTCGTCCTAGTCTAACAGCTGCAAACAACGTAACAGTAAAGAGTGAATATTAGAGGGGGAAATGGGGTGTGGAGGGAGTGGGTTTTCGCTAGCTGGACTCAATAGAGCTTTGCATATGAAATGCTTGCTGAAAGAAATGTTTACAAAGCATCGCATTGCGTTTTTCATAGTTTTTTTTTTCGTTTTCAATTTGTCAGTTGGACATGTGAATGTTAGATAAAGGAACGTGTTTGTGTGTGTTGTGTGTGTGTGTGTGTGGTTGAAGCTGGTTAGCTGAAGTGGTGTTCAAAATGAATTGTGATATGAGTGAATATGAATATGACTAGACTCATACATATACAATTGATTCTATTTGAAATTCACTCAATATTTATTACTCTCAGTAGTATAATAATGAAATGAATGTCGTTATAAAATTCAAAAGTCGCTAAAAAGTAACAAAATGGATTTGAACACCTGGATAGCTTTAGCAAAGTTGCTTGTAGGATCGATATATCGATATAAAGTAGATTAAAATCCCATTTCCATCTTTCAAGATATTATTTTCCAAATATAAATTTTCCTGAATGGATTTAATTTTAACATTTTATATTGTGTCAAATTGATACACCACAGATTCTTGTGCTATTTTGTTTAAATTTTAAAATATGATAAATATTCCTTGCTTTATAATAACCTGAACATTTTTGACTATGTTTTTGATTTTGGGAAATTTTCTTAAAATTTTCCGGTTTGTTTTTTTTTTAGTACTCACCCTTAGCCATTGCACCTGCGGCGTTGGAGTACCCTGTGCCTTACAGTGCAGTTTGCCCAGTAAGCCTAGCTCCAGATTCTTTGACGTTGGCTGCGGCATGAACTTGAGCTGTTCAATCACCTCCAAAGTGCCAGGTGCAGAGTTGACAGCCGCATGTCCTTCGAGCTGTAACTGGCACATATACTGACCCGCATCGCTGGCAATGATGCTGTTGAAGCTGAGTGTGCCATTCTGTTTGTGCAGCACCAGACGTGCATCTTCGCGCAGCAGTGCATCCTTGCCATAGTCCAGAGCTAGGCCGGGTATAAGTGCTTCGCCCAGCTCGACATGTCGCAGTATTTTGCCATCCTTGCGCCAACGCAGCTGGATGCGTTGATTTTGCAGCTCGGCAGGCAGCTCATAGAGGCAGGTCAATGCTGCTGGATCGCCTTCCTTGATGGTCAGCTTGACATTGGGTCCTTGCTCGATGCGTAGACCTTCTGGCGCTGGCGGCAACGAAAGGGATTGATCCATGCCAACAGATCCGCCACGTTTGCCACGGCACAAAAATACCTGTTTGCCCCAGGACTCGGGCAACTTTTGATTCTTCTTAAGTCTTGGCAGGCACTTGGCAACGCCCAAGACATTCGACTGATGCCTATACACATAGCCCTGTTTGCTCATCACACGTGCTGCCGCATTGGATGCAGTGCAGCGATAGAGGCCATCATCGGCGTTGCTTGGCTGCCGCACCAGCAATCGATGTTGCTTTAGCTCCACATTCTGCCAGTTACTCAACTTGGCACTGTCCCTATACCATTCAATCTGGAGCGGTTCCTCGCCAGAGGCGCCTTCCACATGACACTTGAGCAACAGCTCGTTCCGATTGCTGCCCAACAGCTGCACGCTGGCCGAGTCCAGATCTGCAAGCAATAAAACGAAAAATTCAATCAACAAACCCCATTAAATTAACCAAAATTAGAAGACGAGAATGTTAATAGTTATTAAGGTAGACTTTATAATTCATATTGGAAATCATTTAAGAAAGACTTTTTGTGTTTTGTGTACGAAACCAAATCATTATTTTCTTAAGACAACATTCCAAATTATTGACGTCTCAAACACTTTTATAAACATTGTGAACCCCCACACATCCTCGTTGAAAGCTGATATAAGCAATTTTTGAATTTTTGCTGTGTCAAATCTTCGTTATCAGAAGAAAACTTGAGACAAAAACTATATTGTTTATGTGAATCTAAACAACAAAATGAATAAAGCTGAGTTGATTTAAGCTGCGGAAGTATTAAATTGCTTTGTGAAACTGCCAACCCTTTGGAATCGGTTACAATATTGTTTATAAGTTATTAAGTAACACCACATTTATAACTGGATTGCCCTAAATATGCATAAAATATAACCGCATGGAACATTGGGCTTTAATGCATTTCTTAGCATCTTTATTCTTTGTTTTTGTGTTTTTGTTGGTGGCACGCTGCATTAAGTGCATTTTATAGTCAGGCAACTCAACGGGGCAAAACACGACACTGCAATCTTTGTCTTTATCGCAGAGGATGCATAAATTGAACTGTCTGTCAGTTTTGCTTTGGGTTTCGGACTGAGGTAGAGTCCGGAACTTGTTCCCTTACCATTTGGATTTATGTAAATGCTGTGCACAGTGCAGAGTGTTGCAAGCATACATACATATGTAAGTAAAAAAGGAGGCAGGGCGAACGGTTCTTGGCAACAATTGCAGCAAGTGAAAACCGCGTTATTCGAAAAAAAAAAGTGTGGCATAAAAGAAGAATGCGAATGCTCCAGGTTGAAATTATGTTGTGTACGAGTCGCAAGCTACTGGGTGTGGCATAGAAATGCCGTTGCACTTGTCTCAAGATACGTACATATATTAAGGTAAATTTGTAAGAATGTCATACCAAAGAAAAGAAAAGGAAAGATTTTGTTTCTATAAAAAACTATTTTACATGACCCTGAGAATAATTTGTATAATAATTTTATATGCATAAAGTATCTACGAAATACTTTAACATTTGGCAATAATAACTGATTACTCATTAAACTATATCTCTAAGCTTCTTGTTCAGCTTCTATTTATCAAACTATGTTATGGATATTCATAGAAAAATATATACAGTCGAACTTCCAAGGGGACAAGAAAAAACTTCGTTATAGAGAAAATTCGTTATATAGAATGGGTTTTTGACAGAATCAAAATGGCAGGGTTTTGGTTTCTGACTTCGTTGTATAGAAAATTCTTTATACGGAAGTTCGTTATATGGAAGTTTGACTGTATATCAAAGCTGTGGTCCAATATAAACGCACAGCAGTGAACTTAATCTACATAGTTGTTGTTATTGTTGTTTTGTTTATCCATTAGATACATTTCTATGTGTGTGTGTGAGTGTTCGACTGTCTAAGTGCCAATTAGTTGACCCTACTGTCGTTTTGGACGTAACATATACATAAAGTTTTTGCCGCTGGGCCAAGTCAGAAGTATCTGTCGGTATATCCTCGCCAACAGACGTACCACAACACACACACACACACACACATACAAAAACAAATATAAATACATATGAAACTTTTGACACTTGCTCGACAGAGATGGACCCAGAGATCGGAGACGACACTGCGCTGTTTATTGAGTTGTTGCTTCGTTTGCATGTTCCTTTTGCTGTTTGTTTTTTCTATGCCACCAAATAAGTATCTACAAATATTTAGAAGCATTTCTCCACTCCAGCAAGTCATACGTACGCTGAGACAAACAATGTCAAAGCCTAAACAAGATTTATGTGCATATGTAAATTTTCTAACGCGCCCAACAAAACCGCAGGAAAACACAAAGCCGCCTGGTAAGAGATCGAAACATGGACCCACAACTTGCGCCAGTGCCTAGAACCAGACTCGCAGTTGGAGCTGGAAGTGGCAAACATTCTCAGATAGCCAAAGCAAAATATCCATAAAACATACATCAACCATTTGGTGGCAAGCAGATTCATGTTGCTTTGGAACATAAAAAAATATTTGTTTAGATAAAAAATACATAAGTATATGCGGATCTGCTTTACAAATATTATGGCACAGTTGTGGATAGAGATGAAGCCAAAAGAAGCAGTAAAAATTTAATTTGAATTTAAAATTGTTTTGAAGTTAAATGCTTGAATTGTAATAATATATTTTAAACTATATAAAAACCAAATGCGTGGTTTGCAATCTCATATTGAAGCTCTAATAAGAACCATATTTTTAAGTTGTATAACTTCGTAAATCAAGAAAGCTTGGGTCTTAACTCGACCTCAGTGCTGAAACCTAACTGTAACTTAAATATGTACTCGCTAATTAGGCAGACTCTTATTAAGGTTGATGTACATGCGACGTCAGCGGCAAACAATCCCACAGGCACACATCTTTTAGCACCTTTTACAAACGCTGTCAGTCACACGTTGCATGCAACGGAAGTAGTGCAATGCAAGACGTGATAAACATTAATACAGACAAAGATTTCGTTAGTCAGAAATGAATAAGCATCTCATCTTAATTTCGTAAGATTTTAAGGGAACTTATTTTATAGAGTAAATTGTATTCATTGTTTATTTAACATTTTATGGGCATGTATATTTTTACCAGTATTTTAGGTTATAAAAAATGCATTATAAAATTATAAAAATAAAATGCTAAATTCTGATTATGTAGATGCTTAGATATAAAAAGCATATAATAATATTTGAAAATTGTCATATATCATTTTTGGAATTTATTTTCATTTAGTTTGATAAAAAGTTCAAAATGCATAAATTAAATGCACCTATAAATTGTAAATGTTGCAATTTTGATATTTTGTAACAAGTCAAAATTTATTTCAACTTTGCTTTCATTCAAAAGTTGGGCAAATATTTCGATTAAATGTCAAGGAAATGCAAAAAATAAACGTTTTTGGAATATGGCAGAAGATGCTGCTTAGCCGCAGGAAAGAATGTCCACATCTTCATCTTCATCATCATCATCTTCATCTTCATCATCACTTAATTTTAGCTTAGAAATGTCGTCAATAATGCCATCCATTAATTTGTCGTCTTTTTGCAATAAGTTGCCATTTAGCTTGCACTGCTCGACAATAAACTTAAAGTTGTCATTTTCGCTGACGGTAGTTGGATTACCGATGAGGATTAGCAGCGTCCTAGCACGCGATATCAATACATTCACACGTCGTGAATTGGACACAAACTGAGTGCGTTTCGATGCACAAACTAGCGATGCAATAATAATTGGCTTTTCACGGCCCTGAAAGCTCTCCACTGTGCCCACATCTACCTCGAGCTCCATTTTAGTATATAGCATATACCGCAAAAGACGACTTTGGGTCGCATATGGCGTTATGACGCCAATATCCTTCTGCACAACTCGTACGCCACCAAGTCCATTTTTGAGCAAGGTATTAACATACCAGCAAAGCACCTGAGCCTCCTTCATATTATAGCTACTGGTAGAGCTTGCTTCACTGCACGTTTGCCCTTCGGTGGCCTGGAAAAGAATGGGAAACTTGCCATTTGGTAGGATGCTCCACAACTCAGCCTGATTAACCTTGGCCAGTGGTGCTAGCGGTATTATTTCGCTATTGTAAAAGAGTTTGTTGTAGAGGCCCACGATCTCCGGATGAGATCGATAATTGCGACGCAATCGTGTCTGCAATGTGCGATCATAGTTGCCACTGCTGGGATCCACTTGATACGCGTTATGATGCATCAAACGTTCCATTAGTGATCTACCCAAGCCCAGTTCGGCAGCTCGTTTGTGCTTGACAACTGGACCCAACTGCTTGTGATCCCCGGACAGTATAACATGGCAGCCAACGCCTTTAATATCTGCAATGGCCAACAGTATCTCAGGCTCTGAACATGATGCGGCCTCATCGATAAAAATGTGCGTGAACTTGTCTGGGCAATGACGAGCACGCATGCTGGCTGTGCACAGTGTAGCCACAACGATTCCATAATCTTTAACGTCAATGTGCTTCAAACCCGTGTTAGTTTTTGGCGTCCGATAGGTTGAATAATTGGAAAATTTCAAAACAGTCGGATCCATCGATTTGGCGCCTTTCTTAAGTCTTGTATACGAGACCAAACGCATGATCACTTTGGTCAAATCATTGTGTGCAAACCTTGCATTATTTTGAATACACTGGATTATTGCCAAGGCTAGAGTGTCACAGGCGGAATTCGATGCAGCCGTAACAAGAATATGACAGCCCTTCTGCAGGTACAGTTGGAGTATAGCTTCCACAATTGTTGTTGTCTTGCCGGAGCCTGCACATGTGATAGATTAATATCTGGTTTCAGGTTAAATCTACTTACAAACCTGGTGGTCCAAAGACAATATAAGGCGACTGTGGATTGGGCCCAGCAACGATCTCTTGCACAGCCTGCAACTGTTCCGGATTCTGCTTAATGGTTTCGTTGATAAGCGGAAAGCTGGCATCACGCTTGCCCGGCACAATCTTCAATGGGTTATTGGTGATGGGGGGGAACAGATAGCCACGGGCATGTCGAGTTGTCTCAATCACATTCAGTGCTCGATACATGAGGCGGAACGGAATACGAGGTGAACGAAACATTATATCGAACTTTTTCTTATTCAACTCCTTTGGCGATATTTGGCAATGGCGCGTAGATACAAAAACCACAAAATCTTTGGGCACGCATGAAATTTCGCCAACTTTGGTGTTCGCTGGTAGTGGTTTAAAAAAAAACTGGGCCTGTCGCGGAACTGGCAAAGTATTCACCGGCAGCAGAACCACATTGTCCACAAGAGTCACCAACATTTTGCTATTTGCGGGCAACTTAATCCGACAATTGCCTTTCTTGGTCTTGCCGATTTCCACGTTATACTGCATGAGGTCAGCATAGAGTTGCATGGTGGACATATCCTCGATGCTAAGCAGTGTTCTTAGTACAGAACAGACATTGTCACTGCTCAATTGGCGTGTCTCTAAATAGTCACGAAATATGGGATCATTATTTGCAAGAATAGCGTCATTGAATTTCAGTTCCAATGCCTTCCACATTTTTTCACTGGGCTCGTAAAGCGATACGGTGTCCATTATAGCAAACGCCTAAAGTCACAATTGATTTTTAATAATGTGTCGACAGCTGCTCTGCCAATTCGCCGATTAATGAATTCAATCACTCTCGCTTCGCGATCAATTCGCAACTGAAATCTACAACGGGAGTCCCAAAACAACGAAATGAGCAGAAAAATTGTAAACGCAAGTAGCTAGCTAGCATATGCATGTGTAGAAGTAAATAACAAAAACCACAGAAAAACAAACCAAAACACGGTCGGCAGTCCGTATTTCCATTGACAAAACACGGAACAGTCGCAATAACAACTGAGAGAGACAAATTTCGTTGCTCATCAAATGAGCCTCCGCAAATGAGCAAAATGTTAAAAGTGGAAGCAAAATGTGTCTTTTCTTATGCATGTATGTGTGTAATTTTGTATACTATACTAGTAAACCGACGCACACCCCAAGCAAAATACACAAAAACACGCATACATACGCAAAGAGACTTTGGCGATTGTGCTCACCCAAAACGCCCTCAGAAGACACGAGCAAAACGAAATCGAAAAAAACCGTCTTTGCTTGAGAATTCCACTCATTGATCAAGAACAGAAATGTTTGTGTTTTCTCGCTCGCTTTTTGCATTATGTCCCAATGAGAGTGGTTTTTTTCGGACAGTCTGAAAGTCTCGAGAGTTTCTTGCGAGCTCTGGTAAATAAGCGAAAAAATGAGCGACGCCCAAGTATTTACACGCAAATACGTACACATATTTTGTATACCCTACATCCAATTTAGGTTGTTGGTATATGTGCAATAAGTTAGGCAGCCTGCCAAAACTGGTTAAGTTGTTGTTATTCCATCTATATGTTTACAATAATTTTTATTTACTCCAAATTTACAACACATAAATGAATTATTTTTAATATGTGGGTCTCAGACCTACCCAACTTTACTCTAAACATATGAGTAGGGTATTTCAAAATATCAATTTGCCAAGTCAGCTAAACTCCTTTTCAGTTACATATGTATGTATGAACATACAAGCAATCATATACTGTTCTATGTGATTTCTTTTCAAATGCATTATACATACATACACATACGTACATATGTAGATAAATATGTACATATGTATGTATGCGATTAGGCCCTTTCTTAGAATTTATAAGCTGATAAAAATTGCAGTTTTTTTTTAACTATTTCATCACTTAAAGTGCATTTGACGCAAGTTAATAAGTACTTTCATTGACTTGAATGCAAATCGTAGGTATTAATGTTTCGGTGCAACTGTACATTTGATAAATTATACATGCATTCATATGTATGTATGTATGTATGTGTATATGCATATCTGTTATGTGAGCAACAATGCTAAGAGAAAATTAAAATAATGAAGGTTGCAATTTGTGCTCCAAGCTTTGACGTCACTTTTTAAGACTTCGACTTGACGTAACTTCTTGGTTTGTAAGTTTTAATAGAATCATATCACCTGTAATGCTGGAAGACAATTGACAGCATTCATTCAGTTATCACAATTTGCTCACAAAAGAAAATTTAACGTTACAAATGCAACCTCTTGCATGATTAAAATAATTTTTTGCCGCAAAAAGTTTACTCAATTCGCCGAAGCAGCAAGTGCATTGTTATTATGTTTCCAACACATACTCACGCATATAAGAAGAGGCCTGTTCTCTATTTGGTTATGCCTGCTTTACAAAAGTGTGAAGTGTGTTTTTTGCCACTGATTGTTTATTTTTAAATCAAATATGGCTAGCCAAAGCAAACTCATTCATATTTATAGCGAGTACCTATCGATATACTACGTATGTATGTACATTTCTATCGATGCTTTGTGTCCCAAAATGACCCTTAAATAATAAGTAGTGATAACCTAATAATTTAAGTTCCTCACTTCACATCTTAATTTTTTTTTTTTACTAAGAAGTGTCTCATTAAGATTGATGTGTGTCCCGTTAGCGTATCTCTTAACACCTAGCCCTAACGCGCTATGGCGGGAATGGAAGGAGGAGTTGCATGGGAAGATATTAAAAATCAGTCACACGTTGCATGCGTTGTTGAATAGGAGAAGGGAAAGCAGAAGGTAGCGACGTAAACATAAAAGCAACAGCCAACTGCTTCAAAACAAAATAAATTTGTAAAAACTTTTGCTGGAAACTGGAAACGGGCTGAGCATAAACCACAACCGTTGTAAACAATTGCCTGTACTCGGGGGGCTGGCAACCATATAAATATAAAGAAGGAAAGTATTGAAGATAGGTGCACTAAATTCGCCTCGGGTAAACAAAGTTGAAGTAAATGTCGAGAGATAGGCAGTAAAATTATAGAAATAGAAATTGACAGTCGTCTGTCCGGCATCAGGGAAGCAGGGAGGGAGATAAGGGCAAAAGAGCATTTTACCGTTATCTTTGTGTTGACCTTTTAATAGTCCACAATATTGTAAGTGTGCCGACTTTGTCTTATTTTGTCAAATGCAACTTTAACTGATAAGATAAGCAGCACTGCATTGCCTGAAAATGATCATTGTTAATGATTTTAATGAAAATATATGTATGTAATTAATTTACAGTCAAAAAATGACCATGGTGCGGGCAGCTAGCTGAAGTTGAAATATTTCAGAGCTATTATTATTATTCAGTAAACTATTAGCTCAATATGAATGAAAGAGAAAGAACCAATCATTGAACCCTTATAAGTGATTTCCAAAGTTACTAAGAGTGTTACCAATACTCATTGTCTTAAGCAGCTTATTTTGACCCATTTTTATGTTTCTTCCGTTTACTTTAAATTGGCACATCATGAACTTAAAGGTATGGTTAAGGTGTTGTACATAAAGTGTAATTCAATTAACGTTCAAAGTTGCTTTAAGGGCTGTTTCTTATAATGAGTCATGAACAATTAACAGTTCGAACTATGCAACAAAAAGTCCGCGAATTACTCTGACAGATGCTGACTGCTATATAAGCGTTGTTTTGCAATGCAAATGTGCGATTGAAATGTTAACTTATCGATACATATTTGTATATATATAAATGCATCGATTGTTTTTCAAATTCTAAATGGTATTCCCAGTAATGTTTAGAAGCAAAACTAATTTTGAATACAGGCACTTTTTTCATTTTAAAATAATGTTATGCCAAATTAAAATAATTCTATAATATCAGTATCTTATTGCATAGACATACATAAATGTTAAGAAAAGTATAAGTAAATATTGATTGTGTTGTTGGAGCTAAGTTTAAGTCTCACTCGAAAGCTTTTAATGACATTTATTTTGCCATTGTTCTGACTTCCAATTTCTACGGTAAAATTTATGGCCAACTGACCATTGCCGGCAACAGACATAAACACAGTTTGATATCTTTGCCGGCACATCTTTAATTAAAGTTGACCGCCCTGAATGCCACGACCTCCTCTTGGTTTTCAAATTAAAACGTTGAACATTCGATTATCGCACATTGTCTAAGTCCGGGCAATGTTTTCTCCGTTAAACTTCTAGACCCACTCAATTGCTGGAACTTTTTTTTTCGCTAATGATCAACTCGTGTAACCATAAGCAGGGGTCGAAAGTAAAACCAGTGGGGACGGCTGCTCGGGCAGGTGATACCCTGTAGCTAGATATAATGACACATGACACATTTTTGTATCGAAACTTGAATTACAATTAGTAACTAATACACAACTATTTAATTTCTTTTCGATTTCTTCCGTGTCATGTATATCAAGTCAATATACTATTTCTATCAACCAAATATGTACAGGGTAACTTAAATAGACCACGGAGAAAGTGTGTGTGTGTGTGAGAGAGATAGACAAGATGCGATTCCGAAAGAGCGACGCGCCAAAAAGCTGACTACAGTTTCTGTCTGAGTCGCTTTAATGTTTTCGAGCTTGGGCTCGTAAAATTTTATGCGTTTTTTCCGGCATTCAGCAAATGAAAATTTTCCGCCCGTCCCCCGAAATACTATATATATATATGTATATATAAGAGCCCAACATTTCCAACTGCAGTCAACTTGAACTTGTGTACAACAACAACAACAACCGCGTTTGAATGAGGGGGTGTGTTGTTGTTGGTTTGTCAGAGGGTTGGTTTTTTTTTTGTGTCCTCGACTTCTCGCATTCGCCCCCCTTTTCGTCGTGTCGTCGTGTCTTTGCATTTTGTTTGGTTTTTATGACTTTGGCTGGATGTTTGGTTGCCATTGTTGTTGTTGCTGCTGTTGCCATTTCTCATTTTATGTTTATGTTTCGTGTTAATGTTGCATTTCATTTCCATCTACATTTCAACATGCCCGCTGCTTTGGGTTACCGTTTCACCATACCCAGCTCATCCCTCTACTCATGCACCCCTCATTTACTTTTCTATTTTTTTTGGTATCCAACTTCGTCGCCATGGCACATACATAACTCAGCTCAGCTGTTGGTCTGTGCCTTATCCTTGGGCTATCCTTACAACAGAGAGTCCAACAACCCCTTTACAGTGCTGCTGCCTTGCAATGCTTCTCTTTCTGTCTGTCGTTTTGTCTAAATGGGCTGCCAGTTGTCTGGCTCTGGTCTGGTATGGTCTGGTCTCTGTTTCTATTCCGTTTCTGAATGGTTTCCTCTTTTTGTTTGCTTGAATCAGTTAGCTGTACTGCAACACTGGAATTAATTCAATGCTCTGTTTTGTTTTATGCAACTTTGGCATTTGGATTGTGCAGCTCAATAATTTTATTGTATTTGCTACGCTAAACAAAACTGCAGTTCATATTTGATTCGTTTAGCTATAGAAAAAAGCTCAAGTTATCCAAATAAATAGAAATATGAAAAAATATTGCGATAAACTAGAAATGTGTAATGAGAAAGCAATCAGAAACCAGTGATAAGAGTATTGCGCATTCGTCCTTAATTCATTGTTATGCCCTTAAATCGGTTGCGTTTCTTTGTTTAATTTGTTAAATGTTGCAAGCAAGATGTCATTTCAATTTGCGCTTAATTGAACATTTATTGCCAGCAGCAAGAAAGATTGCGACTCATACTCTTTGGTAATCTGAGCAGAACACCGACTTTTCCCCTCGATTAAACTTTTCTCAGTAGCATTCCAATAGTTTTTGTCTGGATAAGTTGGGGGGGGGGGTCTTCGATAACCCACTTAGCTTCTGGGCATTTACTGGCGCCAGTGCCACTGCCCCTCCACCCCAACCGAAACTCTGCTCCATCCAAAATGCTCTGGTCTTAAGGCATTTAGCGACCTTTCAACAGTGTTCGAGAACTCGCACAGCCAGCGGCAATTAAAATCAACTCCCCAAAAACTACAAATTAATTAGTTAATTAATTAGCTAAAAACACTTGAGAGTGCAACCCGTGTTGTACTAGATGCTATAAATAGTTGCAGTCTTTAATGATGTTCAGCTCGCTTTGATCAGCTGCCAGGCGGTGCTGACAGGCAGTGCAACAAATACAACTGCAACTCCAACTTAAGCTGCAACACATGCAGCACAGATTGTGCATAAAACTTGCACACACACGCTTTGTTTACATGTTTGTGCGAGAGGGAAAGGGTTGCCGGTTTGGGGGCTGCTCGGGCAACGACTGTTTGTTAAATTTATGCATTTTTCTGCTTAAAGGCAAATGCAACTAAATGAACATCAATCACATGACGCCGACGAAGACGATGACGTTGGGCTTGGAGCAGTAATAGCAGCAACACAACAAGAATAACTCAGAGTACTCTAAATTGCGAGTGAACGACTATAAGATATCCTCAAGAATGAGTTGTTGTCTCAATAAAGGCTTGGGAAAGTAAATATTTATTTGCTATCGAGTTATTTTTAAGCAATGGTTTGAAAATGGAAATCGATATTTATCGAAAACTTGCCTTAAACAGGCCGAAACAAGTTGTTAATGGCTGCAGGGTATATGTAGAGGAAGAACAACTGCAACACCAAGTAAAACTACACTTGCCACTTGGGTGCATGTGTATCTTCTTCTTCTTCTTAACTCTTTCTCATATTCTTTTAATGCTATGTGTGTGTCTTCTTCTTTTGGGCCACGCTACGTTGCCTTGGTAAATGCATTGCACTGCACTTCCTGTGCAGCGGCCAGAACAGGGGAAGGGGGGGGGCAAAGGGTAAGGTGGCCTGGGAGTGTGTTGTGCGTGACGTATGTACATCAAAAGTTTTGGTTTTTATCTATCAACAGTGTTGTTGTTGTTGTTGTTGTTTTAGTGCTGAGTCTTTATGCCTCTTCACCTTTTGCTCGCTTGTGGTTTTGACCAGGCTAATAAATTGTTGTGAAGGGAAGCCACAGTGCCGATAACAGAGAATGGGAAAGTTGTTGTATTCTCCTACATTAATCAAATTTGTTTGTGTTGGTTATGAAAGGCTTGTTGTCTTTAAAAAAACTTAACTTTCCGCTAAATAGCTCCAATGTGACGAATAATATCGGAGTAAATTGCGTTGCTCAGCGAATGATAGTAAAGTTCTTTATAAAGTTTAGTCATGAACACCTGCACCATTTAGCTTGAACACTTTAATGCCCGTGATTAATTTGCAATAAGCTTTTGAAGTGGCAGTAACTTATTTTCTACAATTATAAAGTCTGTACTTACATATCACGCTCAATTTAGCTGGTGGGGACGCCTGCCTGGCGCCGCTGGTCACACTGGCTGCAATACATACATAATCGCCGGCATCCTCGCGCGTCACGGCGTCAATATGCAAATTGTAACCGATTTGTGCGACACGCTTGTCATACACAATTCGTTGACCTGCAATGGATTGAGAAGCCTTAGCAATAGAATGTTACTTCTTTTGCATGGTACACCTACCATTATGCAACCAGTCATAGTGAAAATCGCTTGAGGGTCCCGTTGCCTCGCAGCTAAAGTCAACGGCATCGTTCTCAATGATTGACTGACTCTGTGGCGGTTGAATGAAACGCGATGAACTGGCCAAGCTTGGTGCTGTAAAAATATAGTTAGAAGGAAGTTGAGTTAATGATCGAAGGTATGAATAATATTGATTGGCTAGCTAAGCTTGGGGCTACCTTAGGGCTTTGCTTTTTGACTAAAGGATTTGTAAGCTAGAAATGCAATGTTCAGTCAAAGTTCATAACAAATTTACAATCGTATGGGTAAGGTTATGAGTAATCCAAAATCTAATAAAAAGAAGCTTAACAAAATTTCCCAAGCGACATCACCTTTTTTTCTAGACAGCTGCAAGGGATTGTCATTGGTTGACTTGTCAACAATTTAATGCAATTAACCAAAAAAAAAAAAAAATTCATTTGCCATAATTGAGTTTAATTAAAGTGCTTTAAGCTAATTTAATTCGCTTAAGCGGCTCAAATTACAGTGTTTAAGCTAAATGCAATTTTGTAAAGCGTCAAAAGTGAACAGCAACAACAAATTACATAGCATAAACACAGGCGCAGTTGCGTGTCGACAAAGCGGCAACAACAACAACAGGGAAACAGCAACGAATACAACACACAATATGTGTGTTTAAAAAACATGTATAAACATGAAAAAATATACTGCATATAAAGAACATTAAACGCTCTTTCTTACTTGTTAGTTATGTTGTATAAAAATTCTATTAACAATCCCGCAAAAAAATGGTAATATATATATAGAACACTTCCTGTTAGGGTATTTCAGAGGGAAGAAAAATAAAATACAGCCTTTGTGCGTTGCTGCAATAAGCCAAAACAATTAAAGCCTGCGCCATAAACATTAATAAAAAAAAATTGTTAAGAAAAAAATGCATGCATAAAATAACTGAATATTCACATGCATTCAGCCGGCAACAAATGCAATTTATGGCACATAGAATTTATACTTGGCTTAATGTAAAAATTATGAAAAAAAATATATGGTCAGAAGAGAGTATGGAAAATGTGTGCATGCGAGATTAAGTACTTTAATAATAAACAATCTATTATTAAAGTTTGATAATAACAAATCTCAACCAACATTCATATGCAATCCTTAACATTAACTACCTTTCTATTATATTAAGATAACCATTAAGGCAATTGCTATTAGGCGCCACCTTACACAAGTCCTTGCCAAAATCACAGACATATTCAGCGGTTTTAGCTGCCAAAAGCAAATGGGGAGAACAAAGTAAAAGCCAAGTTGCCAAAGCAATTCAACAGCGATTATTTTCAATTGTTGTACGAGCCGTGCGCATCTTAAGAACGGGGAAGAACAACTACAAAACGCAGACCATTATATTTTGGCACTAATTGAAGCAATTTAGGAAAACACCTTGGCAGTAAAACCGAAGGAGCAACAGCTCCAGCAACAACACAAGGCGGTGCAGGACACGGAATCAATAAGCAGCCAGCACCATCATTAAACTCATTTGGTTTGTTCGCTTTGTTGTTGCTATTTGTTGTTGTTGGCTGTTTTTGGACTGCAAATCATATGCCAGACACATAGCCAGCGACGTGTTATGATACAACCACAAAGATGGAGCCACAAAGTCAACCACAAAGGCTGTCAGGCTGTCAGCCAGGCGCTTGAGCCTCCAGTCTCAAAACGTCTCCCTATCCCAGCTATCCAGCCATCCAACCATCCAGCCAAGCAGAATCGATTTAATTTGCTGCTGCAACCAGTTTTCCCTTCAGTAAGAATTACTGGGCGTCGATTAAAGAAATATGCGCCAGCAGTACGGTACGTAAGGCTCTGTTCGAGATTCGTTTCGAGGCTTCGCCTTGATTGCGCTGACGTTGGCAAAATAAAAAAATAAAGTCAAGCGCAAAGATCTGCGTGTGCGTCGAGTCGAGAGTGGATAGGAAAGTCAAAGAAATGAGAAAAAGTGTTGATACGACCGACAGATAGAACAAAAACAGCGGGCAGCACAGCAGTATGCACTCAGAGAAAATCGAATCGCTTAGCAAGTTGACATAGTCCCAGAAGTCAAGTGAAAAACAGATTACTACTCCAAAGAGAGTTCCGATGGATAAGTTATAAAGATATTTTTCGACTTCTGATCCGGCTCAGGCACAGACTATGAAGTATTACTTCAATAGTTTTTGGTCCAGATGCCCTGAACCTTGTCGAGCTATAAAAAATAAGTCTAGCTTTATTCAGTAATATATCTTAAGCATTAACTAATCGAACTTTATTTTTCCCAAGTGCACCCTACTATCTGTCTGTCTATCTATCTGACAATCTCAGTGTGTGTTTGTATGTGTATGCGTGATAATTAGTTCGTTTGTTTGCGCTACATTCAAGTGTCCGAGTTTCTGAAATCAGCGAGTCAGCGTGCCAACTGCTGAGGCTGCCACAAATTGTGCGGCAACATTTGTCGATTAAGCGCAATGAATGCGAAAATAACGCTGTTATTATCAAGACGGCCAACAGCAGCAGGTCCATCGATGGATGGTGCCCCATGTGGCACAGTCAGCACTTGAACTAGCCCCCGTTGATTAGAGCTCTAATGTTCCCTGCCTGCTGGGTATTATTGTTATTGGAGGCTATTCGCCATCCCCCTTGGGTGGCGTTTTGATTTGCTAAAGAAGGAAACAAAGCAAAACAAGCAACAAAAAAAAAAAAAAAAAAGGAGAAAAGAAAACTGAACTGTCACTCAAGAATTTCTGGCATTTTCACAGTCAACATTGTGAAATCTTCACAAAAAAAAAACTGCAAGTCAACATGGGAAAGGCATTTGAACAGCAAAAACATTTCGAATAGACTGCCACAAACACAGAGAAGAGATAGAGTAAATTGTGAATGAATGAAGAAGCTTGAAATGAATGTGAATGACAATTACCCGTCAAAAGTTTGATGTAGGGCTTACAAGGCAAAAAAAACAAAACAGAAAACCAACAACGAATCAAAGTTAACTGCTATAAAATACCATAAGGGAGTATGAAAAATGAAGAACGTTGAAAAAAGCCAAATAAAAGGATGTTCAGCTATTTATGACTATTGCTTTTAAGAAATTTGTTAAGTAAGGTTGGAAAAATGTTTTCAAATTGTTTTGTAAAGCTAAAAATCAATAGAAATTATTTTAAATTCTACTGTAATTGTATCCCTAAGCGAATTCTTTCAGTTTGAGAATTGAAACTTATTTTTATTTATAAATTGCAATATTACAGTAGCGATATCTTTAAGAAATCATTATAATCATAGGTTTTAACAAATATTTGGTTTATCTTTTACGAACATGGAATGAAAACTTTTGAGCCCAAAAATAGATACAAAATGTACTATTATTATTCAAAGAATAAATATTTTAACCTCTTCAAGCTTACGAAAATGTAATAAAAAACACAAAAAAGTACAAGCTAAAACAAGAGCTAATATTTACTTAGGTATTTACTCAGTCAAGAAGACAAGCAAATATTTGAAAAGCAAAATTTTACAGCCTTCAAGCACATAGTTCATAATTTCAAGCATTCTCAACAATAGTTGGTCCATCTAATCTGAATACAACGAGAAACAATGCTTCATGTGTGTGTGTGTGTGTGTGTGTGTTTGCGTGTGTGTGTGTGTTTGTGGAGAGGCTCTAGAGATTTGCAAATACACGTCTAATTCATGCAATTATGAGTGCCTCAACATGAACTTTAAGTTTGCCATTATATTGCTATGAAAAAGGGGCAAGTTTTATGGGTTGCATATTCATGTGGCATGTCAGCTGCCATGCTGTGAACGAGTCCAGATCTCTCCTTTTCTCTCTTTCTATGTGTAAGTATGTGTTTGCTTGTTTGTGTGTGTGTCTGTGTGGGTTGCCCTGCCATGGCATGTTGCATGCTTGAATAACAAATTATGAGTGCCATACACAAAGACTCACTGCAGAGACAGAATGAGAAAGAGACAGAGATAGATAGAGAGAGAGAGAGAGAAAGAGTGCCTTACTATTTGCCATACAAATAATGGACGTTGAATGTTTCACAGATTTGAAATGTTCACCGTGCCACAAGCAACAACAGCGAGACTTCTACTCCGGTTGCCTTTTGTCTGCGGCTGTTTGCCTTTGTGCTACTTAACAGTCAGCAGTTTTCAGCATGTCCTGTCAAACACACAAAAAAAAAAAAACAACACACATACACACATCCATATTTATGCACTGAAAATAAAAAAGGAATTCAACACTTTTGTTTTATTTAACAATTTTCAAAGATAGTTTACAAGAAACTAGCCAAATGCTATAATCGTTTCCAAGAACTGACCAAAAAGTGATTAATTTATTGAAATTCTAAGATTTTTTTTCTTGCAGTGCATGCATTAACATATGTAAATTGTCTGTCTGTAGTTTTCTATAATTGCGTGTGCCTTTGGACTAGCAGTTCGGAATCCTTTTTGGGGAAGTCTCCGAGCGTCAACAACATTTGATTAGCTGATTTCTCGGCGTTGCTTGTCTCACTTCAAGTGCCAATGCTGATCATTTTTCTTTTGCCTGCCTGACATGTCCTGTGTGCTCCTGGCTTGTATTGTTTGCTTTTATTTTTTCGTTGTTATTTTCCTAACGACTTCATTTGGAACCTAGCCGGCAAGGTTATATACTGCTTGTGCATACTTACAATGCCGTTTATTATTTTTTTTTAGATTTTTTATTGCCTGCTTGCCGTTTGCCGCTTGCCCTTGCTACTGTCTTCAGCCTCTTGTCCTCCTGCTGATTTTGTGCATTGGTTTTGCTAGCTCTGTGGTCTCTAGTTTAGAATTGCAGCCCACCCGGATTTTAGGTTGTTAATTGACTCATTTTGCGCGCTGTTTGCTTTTTCGAATTCAATTGCGCCGCTTCTTGGTTTCAGTTTTGCTTTTATTTTTCTTTTTTTTCTTTGTAATTTGAGCTCAATGCGGTTGGTTTCCTTTTGAGAAACCAAACCTTCAAACACACACACACACACACACACACACAGGCACAACATGGTATTTGCAAAATGAGCACCTACTTGTGTTGAGAGAATGAGTAACAGAGTCTCGACTTAATACGGTAGGCGGCTTTGCATTGAAGCCAGCTTAGTTTCGAGTACTACATAGTTTCCTTATAAGAAATGAATGGCAGGTATGGGTTAAGTAAAGTAAATGTTGAGTTGTTTACTTGTCAATGAGTATTTATTCATATGAATAGTTTTTATAACGGATTTCTAATAGGCTCTTAAGAAATAAACCAAACCTTTGAAGAATTAACTACTTAGACATGGCTCTAATTAATTCGATAGAGAATGTAACATAAGTGTTTAATAATATTAACTAAATATTCAAACGAGTTGCTAAAAACAATGGCTTTTCTTAAGTAACATTCAATTGACTTACCCAAAGTAGCAAACGTAGCCAAAATGAGCAGCAATAACAACATATTCATATCCATACTCAGCCAATTCATTGAAGTGGAGTTGATAGTAACTCGGCTTAAGTCTCTCACAGGGCCAACTTATGGGCCAATTACCAAACTATATATATGTATATGATTGCACACGATACTCTCACACACACATTGACGAATGATTCGGATTCTGTTAGTGATAAACTCGAACACTTATATCCGAATACAGTTGTATATGCACGGTGCACAGGGGGGGTACTCGTAAGTGCAGCCAATGGAATATGCACTCCACTCAACGCATGTGTAAATATTCAATATTTGGTTGCCAGTTGGACAGCAACGACGGCGACGACGGCGATGCCAACGATGATTTCAAACCGATGATGATTGCCTTTTATTTTTTATACACGCTTCGGTTTTGTATCACTGTTAGTGGGAGGGGGTTTGGTTGGTATGTTTGGAGGGGGTGGGTTTGATATTTACTGGAGACACTCAAATTAAATTGGTATTTACATAGTTGGAACGCATGGAATGCATTTATCACTGAATAACTCAACCGGCAAAAGAAAAGGCAGTAAAAGATATGCCAGACGAACGATTCCACGGCACTTGTTTTTTTTTTAGTTTTGTTTGGTTGGTTTATGTTTCGTGGTTACGTTTTTTATCAGCGCCTAGATTGACAAGCGACAAGCTAGCACCGACTCAGGCACCGACAAAGGTATCTAGATACACACTCACACACACACACACACACAGTCACAATAATGCCCGAAGATTGTTTCTGTTGTTGGATTGCAGTTCAATTACCCACAGTCTAGCCTGGCGAGCAGCTTTAATACCGAACCGAAACGTAAAACGTAAACGAAGCGCACACAAGGCGAGCGCAACAAATCAACTTAATTTGTATCCCAAAGATACCAAAATATATTCGATGCACTCCGCATCCTTGGCATGCCTGCAAATCCAACACAGAAACTGCGAACCGGCTTTTGTTGTTTCTTTTTTGTTTATTGGTGGGTGCTTTTGCTTTTTTTGTCGAACTTCTTATTGTTTTGCTTGCGCAAGAGTGTGTGAGATGGCTGTCGCTGTAGCAGCCGGCAGATACAGATACGTAGCGCACGGTATCAAAATACAACGATGAGATATAATTTTCAGGAGAGAACCGCGTTCTTTCGAGGTCTGTTTATTACTGAAAACAGTCGGCAGCTGGAGTTTTTTTTGTGGAACCGGCTTTTAATGTTGCCAAATACTGGGAATAGCAATTGCTACCAATCGTTTCTCTCGCTCTGTGCTCTGTTTGCGTGTGACCAGTATTTTCTTTGCTTACACAGTGTTGCCGTGCGGCTGTTTGTTAATACTGGGCTGTGGGTCTATGGCGCGTAAATGGGCTGTATTTGAATTGCAATTAAAAGTTGTACAGTCGTGTCTGGATATAGTGAACTAATTTTTGCAAGGCCTCACTATTCCGAGGCTGTTCACTATTTCGAGACTCACATTTTTTGCTCAAAATACACATTTGTGTATGGAAATGCTAGATTTAAAATCAATTAAATAAATTTGTAAACAAATTAAAGTAAATATGTATATTTATTGAAAAAAATCGCGGATTAATAATTGCTTTTTGCGTCCAAAAATTAATTTTTGGACAGCTTTTTCCCGTAGACTGCGCATTTTTAGAATCGTAGAAAAGTCAGTAGTATTGGCCTCTGTAGCTTCGGAAGCTTTAATAGTATTTCCGATATGCAAGTCCCCTTGGCCTTCATCATCCGAATCTTAAAAAACACACTGTGATTCATGAACTATGTACTATTAAAAACAAAGTGAATTTTATATCCTTGTCCCACTGTCACACGCTTTAGAAATTTTTTTAGCTCCGTTACTTTTTAATTCAGTGATTTCCGCGAATTTCCAGTGGTGTCGCAGTGTAGCAAAGCAAAGAATGTTTAGTAGTGTAAGTGTGAGCATTATTTCCTTCTTTTTCTGCTTAAAGTTTATTAAAAAATTTTGTTCACTATTTCGAGTTTTTCGGTTTGTTCACTATTTAGAGTACTCCATGTAAATTTTTGGGTGTTCACTATTTCGAGGTGTTCACTATTTAGGGTGTTCACTATATCCAGACACGACTGTATTTTAAAATTTTGATGAAGTTAAGTATGGAGGTGGCTGCAACAGCTCATTGAGCTACTTAATAAACCTAAGTTACACAATTATTTCTAAAATAAAGGTCGAAATATAATAAAGGTCAATTAAATTTTCATTTTATTTATTTCAAGATTGTGACACATGTGTTAACATTGCATATATATGTATGTTGAGAACAAACACCTATCATAGCTTTTTATCATTTTTGTATAAATATTTTCAATGGATATTTAATAAAAAATCAACTAAATCGTCAATCAGTAATTAGTAGACAATGCTGGATTTGATTTCCATCCTGTGGATAAAAGTCAGCTTTAAATCAGTTTACTCTTATCGCTTTCCAACCACTGACAATGCCAAATAGAGTTATCAGCTGCCAATAATCAGCGCTTACTCTAAACATCCTTTTATTCTTGGAAATATGTGTTCAAATCCAAACAATAATGCGCCTTAATGACCAGGCACATGCTGACATTGTAGTGGGGGTGGTGTATTGGGTGGCTTGCTGTTTTTATGAGCAAGGAAACTTTCAGTCTTAGACTTTTTACTACTGTGCGTGGTCTGACTGATTAAATGTGTGCGTGTGTCTGTGTGTTTTTCATTTTATAGTTTTACGCCTCTTTTACGATGTCTTTCAACCCCCAAAAAAACAATTGCAACAGATCCTTTCGACGCGCCGCCTGCCAACTGACTGACACCAAAAAGTCATAAAATGCCGTTGCCATTTGTATATATATATACATATATACTTATATATATATATAGAGGGGTGGTCTTCTTTTGATTAACAATAGCACAGCCCTGGGACTGTGGTTATCAAAACCCAAAAACCGAAACCTTGGGCCCGTCAATGCGCTTTTTTTTATTCCAACTATAGACTATGACAAGCGACAGTTATTGATGTCATAAAGTTGGAGATTTATGTCGATGTCTGCCTGTTGGGTTTTATGCTACTATTTCATTGTTTGAAATGTGCACGAGAAATAGGGCGGAGACATGAAATGTCCAGCCAGGAGGCAAATGTACTGTTAATAATATGTAAAAAATTTTAAAAACTTAATTATGGTGAACTCTTTACAAACGAGTTTGAAAATTACACTTTCAAGATTTTTCAATTACATTTCTTTGAAAATGTAAAAAAAAATTTTTTAAAATTCAGTTCACAAATGAATAAAATAAAGAACTATTTTCTAATAGTTACTAAATATGGAGTATGTCAAAAAATACAGCTAAAAAGCTACAAGCAAAATAAATTAAAAAATTAAATAAATAATAATAAAAAAGAAGAAACTAAAAAGTTTGTTTTACTTATTCGTTAGTCGTCTTAAAACATCTTCTACAGTCTTTATTTTATCTTCAAATGTCAATTCACGTCCTTGATATCATCGCTGTCCAGAATGTGACACAGGAAACAACACTCGCTTTATCTCAGACCTGTTCCACACTGCCCACCAAATTGGCTCAATGACAATTTCCTAAGCATTTGCGTTTGTATTTAATCGCTTCATTTTCATTTCTATTTTCATTTCCATTTCTATTTGGCTGGCCTGCCTATGTTCAACTTCAACTTCAATCGCAATTACCTTTTGCTCATAGTTTTATTTTAGTTTTATTTTGCCCATATGCATTTTATGCATATTTTATGGTTTTTTTTTTATAGCGAGCGCATAAACAAATGCGTCCAAACAGGCACATCAAAGTAAACTACACATGCGCACGAACGAGAAAGCTAGATGAAGAGAGAGAGTGAGACAGCGAGTAATAAAAAGCAGCAAGTGCAATTAAACGACCCAAAACACCGCCCAAGACTCTACACCCCTTTAGCGCCTACCCCTTGTTGGGATTGCCTTTGATCTGCGGCGATGCTGGCGACGACATCGACATGCATTAAAACCCGTTGCTGTTTGTTGTTGTTGGTGCTTGTTGTTGCTTGTATTGGGGCTTTTGCCCTTCCGTATTTCCCTTTATAATTCTCACTCTCTAATTTTTATAGATACCGAAGGTAAAGGAATGGTTTGGCAAGCCGCAGGGCGTCCGTCGTCCGCGTCCGTCCGATGAGCAAGTTTCCACACCCTCAAGCAGAGACTGAAACCCAATTCCTTATCTATGGGATAGTAAATTAAAGGCAAGATGGGGTTCACGATAGCGGGGGCTGGCAAACGAAAATGATAGCCCAAAACCGATAAATCCACATATTTCGCACATCCTACAGCTAGAAGTACCAAATTGGTAAGAAGATAGCTATTAGCAACCCCAAAAACGCATCAAAAATTTGGAGCCACGCCCCCCATTCCGCCCCCAGCCCCCGCATTTAAAGTCAAAAAACTATATCTCCCACAGTTTTGAGCATAGCCACCAAATTTGGTGCCAAGATAGGGATGAGACCCCCTAAAAACGCACCAAAAGTTGATGCCACGCCCACCGATACGCCCTAGCCGCCCCCATCCACCCCAACGCTCGTCAAAAACGGAATGCGTGATCTTCCAGAGTGGGAGCTAGAGCCTCCAAATTTGGAGAGAAGATAGCGCAACGACCCCCAAAAAACGCATCAAAGTTTGGAGCCACGCCCACCCATTACGCCCCCAGCCCCCCGCATTTGAAATCAGAAATGGCTATACTCCCACAGTTTTGAGCTATAGCCACCAAATTGGCCAAGATAGGTATGATGACCCTCAAAAACTGCACCAAAAGTTGATGCCACGCCCACCAATACGCCCTAGCCGCCCCCATCCGCCCCAACGCTTCGTCAAAAACGGGAATGCGTGTATCTTCCAGAGTTGTGGAGCTAGAGCCCCAAATTTGGTGGGAAGATAGCTGTTAACGACCCCCAAAAAACTGCATCAACGTTTTGGAGCCACGCCCCCATTTCGCCCCCTTCCCCACTTTTACAATTTTCGAGCTAGAGACACCAAATTTGGTATGAAGATAGCAATTGACATTCCACATAGATCTGCATCAAAAATTTGGATACCTCGCCCACCCAAACGCCCCCAGCCCACCTTTCCCCACTTTTACAAACTCGAGCTAGATTCACCAAATTTGGTATGTAGATAGCAATACATTCCACATAGATCTGCATCAAAAATTTGGATGCCTCGCCCACCCATACCGCCCCCAGCCCCCCTTTCCCCACTTTTACAAACTTCGAGCTAGAGTCACCAAATTTGGTATCTTGATAGCAATTGACATTCCACATAGATCTGCATCAAAAATTTGGATGCCTCGCCCACCTATACCGCCCCCAGCCCCCTTTCCCCACTTTTTACAAACTTCGAGCTAGAGTCACCAAATTTGGTATGAAGATAGCAATGACATTTAACAAAGATCTGCAACAAAAATTTTGATGCCACGCCCACCCATACCGCTTCCAGCCCCCCTTTCCCTACATTTTACAAACTTTGAGCTAGAGTCACCAAATTCGGAAGGAATATAGCGGTGGCATCCCCATCTGCATCGGAGAATCTTTAAGGCAGCTTACACCCGCCGCATCCGTACCCCCTTGCAATCAGGCCTCTTTTTACCGGTTTTAATACTGGTATCGAGTATGCCGCAGTCGGTTGCGTCCGACTGCAACGTTTCCACTTGTTTTGTTTGGCTCTCATTTGTTTATAGTAAAAGAGAGAGAGAGGAAGATCTACCAAAAGGTAGTTCGTGTGATATGTTTATTTTGTTTAGTCTACGCAAAGGCCGCATTACTAAAATTTATTTAAATGCCTACAAATGTTTGATGTTTGCAGACAATGGCTAAATAGTATAGGATACATGTATGCATATGTACATCATATGTAACATATACACAAAAAGGAAAAGGCAATTTTCTTTTTGGATGCGCCTCATAAAATTATACGAGGCGTTGAGTTAAGGTGAGCAGAATTAAATACATAAGTACACTTTAACTATAAAGTATTATAGTCTATGTTATGCTTAAACTGAACAACTTAAAGTGTGTTATTCTTTTGAACTTTCCATATTGTGGTATATTAAATAAAATAGTTCTTCCTAGAAACTTTTTTATTTGCTTGTTCTTTTTTGTTTTTACATTTTAGTGATAATATCTTGTCGATGAATTTTTGTTATTCCTAACTGTACATTACTGAAATTTTATCTGTTCTCAGGATTCTTTTAAATTCATTTATTTAATTCCATATATTTTATTAAGTTTATGACCGATTCGCCAACTAAAAATTCTCTTTAAGAAAATATAGATTACAGCATTTTCCATTTCACACTTTATGGAATTCTTGAGTGGTGGGAGGGGGCATCTGTTTTAGAGGTGGAGGTCTTGATGTCTTGTACTCGTCACTTGGCACTTTTCATTGCTTTGCTTTGCTTGGAACCGAACGGCTGCAGTCGTCTCATAAAAAGTACATAAAAAACTGTTGTGCTTTATTATGTTAACGGTAGAGTGAGAGAGAGAGGTGGGGTGAGGGAATAATGTACAGCCGTAACGTACAAACGACAGAAGAATTTTACGATTTCATTGCAATAAAAATATATAACCAAACTTCAAGCAATAATGAAAAGGCATTTTCTGGTTGCACTATAAAATGTTTGGGCTCTATGAGAGCTATAAAATATTTATTCTATTTAAAAAATAACTGTACAAATATATATACACAAACAGAGAGAGAGAGAGAGAGAGAGATACACGCACACATAAATATGTATATATATATACTTATATCTATGTAAATATATAAATACAAATAGATTAAGGTAACAAATTGGATTAACATCTACATATACATATATGTATATATATACGGAGAGAGAGAGATATGGAGAGCCTCCCAAGAGATCATTTCGAAAATGGCAACTGTGGAGCAAGAGAGCGCCAAACATTAAACAATATCATCGGCCACCTGTGACTCCTGCTCCAGTATTGTGCTCTCGCGCAGCTTGCTCTTGAGATTCTTGCTGGAATTGGCTTCGGTAAGGCAGGGTTCGTGTTCGGCATGTTCGTGAGCATCGCCATCGCCATCGATGGCCATAGCATTTGCCGCATCCTCCAGCTGCGCTTTGCCCATGTGACGACGATAGCGATACCAAAGCTTCAAGCCCAACACCAGCACAAAGTACAGGAATGCCAAACAAATGATGAATATAATAATCCTTGTCACAATTGAATTCGATGCAGACTTATTGCTTCTCACAACCAGAAGCACTTCCTCACGCTTCAAGCCCGCACTGCTGCCAATGGTGCAGCCATATCGTCCCTCATCCTCTGGCTGCACATTATGTATCTCCAATGTGCCATTCTCCAGCAGCCGGAAGCGTGCCGGATCTGTATTGTTTTCGTTAAGATAATCCAAATCCTTGTCCCATTGTATTGTGGGTTTTGGCTCCCCAGTGGCCTGACAATGCATTACAGCGGTTTCCTCCTCATTGATCTCAATGGGTCCGATGGGTGGCACACTGAATTTGGGTGCCACAACCACATTGATGGACACTGTGGCGCTTATTTGTCCCTGACTATTAATCGCCATGCAGGTATATTGACCACGTTGCTCATTGGTGACACCACGAAAGATCAGTGTGCCATTGTGATCCGTTACATTCTGTGGCAAAGGCAACTGGGTTTCCTTTGGCAAAAACAAATTTATTTAATAAAAAACAAATATCTTAATGTAAATGAAATTTCAATTCTTACCCTCATCCATTTGACTTGAGGCATTGGTGTTCCTTGTGCCTTGCAGTGCACTTTACTAACGCTGCCCAATTCTAGATTTTTCGACGTTGGTTGCGGCATAAATTTCAGCTGCTCAATTACTTCCAATGTGCCACTGCCCGAACTAACTGACAATTGTCCATCGATAAGCAATTCACATTGATAGAGACCCGCATCGCTGGCCAAAACGCTGCCAAAGTGCAATGAACCCGTCTCCCTGTTCAATGTTATGCGCCCATCCTCTCGCAACAATGTTTCCAATTGTGGTTCACGGGTGGTGCTGCTGATCTGTCCCAGTTCCAATTGACGCAATGTTTTATTATCTTTGCGCCAGCGCAATGTGATGCTATTGCTCTGACGATACAATTTGGGCAGTTGATAAACGCAGGGCAATTCCAATGAACTTTGTTCCTTAACTGTTGTTAAACGCTTCGGGCCTTGAGTGATGCTGACATCCGTTATAGCTAAAGATATGTGATTCTATAGAAATTCAATGTTGAGTCATCAACACGATTGCCACTTACCTCGCACACAGCTGCCTAAGCTGAGGATCAGCAAAAGGCGGCCGACATTTATCTTTGCTTTCATTATGGCGCGAGTTAAAGAATTCGTTTGTTCTCCTTTTGCTTTTTCTTAACAAAATTAAAAAAAAACCGGTGTAAGAAATGGCTCGTTCTTTTTTGTTTTTGTATATGTGTTATTCGTTTGTAGTTGGTTATTTTTGGCAAAGCTCAGTTTTTCAGTTGGCGGCAGCTTAATGGTGATTTTAATGTTACGCACACGCGTCACGCTTAATTATCCTGCTGCACACTCCAAATCCGCCAGTGTAGTTAGTGCGCACATTTAGCTGACAACCTAGCGCGTTCGCATTCAAAATTGAACTGACGCCGCAGCGAGCTAATTTTGAGGCTGACAGGCAAAGATACGAGCCGGTCGGCGCATGCGCTCTTAGTTGTTCCCAGTATTGGACCAGTATTTTTTTTCGTAACACACTACTACACATGCAATGCAACTCTGTGCGAAATGTAGTTAATATTAAGTAGTGTCTCGAAATAATAGAATAACAATTTTAATATATATAATGTATTTATTGTTTAATATAATAAATATCTAATTTATAATTTAAGAAAACTGTATAATTTTGTTAGTCTGCTCCTTCATTCAGTTCAAAATGTTATGATCTATAATTTTAAATACGATTAATTGGCTACATTGGAAGGAAACGCAAGCTACGGATTATACAGTCTAAAATTGAGGTATGTTCGATACGCGACTATAAATTGTTTGCCGTTTGGCCACTCGGAAGGGACATCTTGTCATCATTTTATAAACTATGGCACCACACAGCACAAACAGTGCCCAAAACAAATACGTGAAGATCAATACAAAGCGATGTGGTTGCCACAAAACTGTATAGCTTAGATTGTAGTTTTCTAAAAACAATTCAATTAGTTAACAATATTAATATAGTTTATTAGATGGTTCACATACCTAATACCGCATAGCCCATGCCCATTTTGTATTTACCCATGCGATATGAGCAAGTTGGCACCATAATCTCCAGGTAGCTATGCTCCTGTTCCTTGAGCGCTTGAAGATCAAAATGCCTGACGGCATTCTCATAGAAATTGATAGCTTTTGTAGAGGGGTAAATAAATATGCGCGATTCATGCCAATGACCCGAAAATATAATATGTGGATCCAAATCTCTAATAATGGCACGTAACAGCGATCCACCGCCGACGAGCAATGGGGCATGGGAGACTCCAATGCGTAGGCGTTCAGCATTGTGTTCCTTGTCGGGATTGCTAAAATCCAAAAGCATGCGATTGATCTTAAAGAAGCGTAAATGATTGTCATAATCAAACAGATCCTCGCTCATGAATGCGTTTTCAAAACGTCGCTGATTTGAGTTGGATATATATTCGCCATTTTCACCACCAATATCATTATCACCAGGCACATGAACACGCTGAAAATAGGCGGAGATCATTCGAAACTAAATAAATTTATCGCATAAGCAAACGGATATGTTGCAGTCGGTGTTAACATACCTTCATTGACGTTTTATTTTGGAAGATGCGCTTAAAGCGACGCACATATTGCTTGTACTCCTGTGCAGTAGCTATGTTACCCTCGTCAAGCAAATCTCCTAGAAAAACTATAATGTGTGGCTGCGTAAATGATACGGCACGCTCAAAAGACTTTTGCAGATAACGATCCGAGTCGTAGCGCGCCAATGCACTATGAGTCCATGATGGGCCGTATGAGGTGCCCAATATTTGCGGATCAGCAATGAGTAGAAGTCGGGTGCAGTTTTCTGTAAATTATTCAATTGTGCATTATGTGTTAAGTGTGCAATTGTATTTTTAAAGGCACTTACCAAGTTTACAATCGATTTGGTTCCAACTGGATTGTGATACATAATAAATAAGTACTTCATTAAAGAACATGAGCAACAGTGTAAGCACAACAAAGCCACGACAGACTAATCTGAAAGGGATTAGGTGGTATAATTACATATTTTCCAAATTAAACAGGCGATTTTTGTATACTACAATATAGTATATACATATGTGCATATGTCCGTCCATCTTACCTGTTAAGTACGCGCAAAGAAGCCATAATCATGCGAAGCGTTTTCAATTTGTCACTTGACGTTGTTGCGTTTGTATGGGAATTTCGTTGATTGCGTTGGCAATTTCTTCCGACATTGCGTTACATACTAGAGTCTATGTTTAAAATAGCAGAAATTACGATAGATTTGTATTTGAAAATGTTTCAAAATTTTGTAGCGAATTCAAAAGACAATGTTCGTGGCATCGACGGCAACTATCCAATGGTTCGCTTGCAACTACACACTTCGTGGTATAGTACCTAATTAAATTAAAACTCTTTGAAAAGGGCTGTGAATGAACTGATAATTGACTTGTGTGACACTTACCGCCTTGTATACTTTGTTGATTTCTTTTTTGGTGCCATGCGTGTTTGCCAGTTGTCATGAGACAGTGCGCCACCATTGGCTATTTCAAATTTAATTACAATTTGCGCCGTTATGGGCCGTATTGTGAGCTCCAACGGACGGTACATTTATAACTCGCATTATCACTCACAGCACAGATCAAACAGATAAGATAGTTATTTTGTATACATATTTAGCGTGTGAACAGCTGTTACGGCAAATGCAGTTGCTAGAACCACCGAGTGCTGGAACGCAATTTAGAGTCAACGGCAAAATGTTAACGCTAATTGGGCCAAGTCTTTTAAAATGCAACTCTGCAGTTGTAAGGTTGCCAGTCTTTTGTGCTTTAATTATCTGGCCACATTGTATGGACGAGTAATGGCGTGCCATTCCGCACAAAAAGTGCGCTGCTGAAATATTTTCTTGCTGACAACAAACGCTTCATTATATTAAAATCTGAAATAATAAAAACAGTGGAAAATGACAACATAAGTTTGCATCAATATTGTTTGTGTGCTACATTTGTGGTAAAAACCAAGCGTGTTTGTGCTTTGATAGTTCGCATTCCAGTAATAGAATTTGGCAACATTTTTTTACCGCTGGCTGCTGCTCTTAGATTGTGAAAAGTAAGACCAGCTCTGCGTTAAATGTGCAGCTGCAAAATTATTGTAGTAAATGTAATGCATGAAAACTAATCAAAGAAATGCCGTACACTATGTAAATAACTTATGCTATGGCGATATGATTTTAAAACTGGCATTATAAAAAGCATTATTTGTGTCTCAAGTTGTTAGGAGTATATGTGTGTGTGTATATATGTTTGCGTGCATCAGTATGTGTGCTTGTGGCTTGGCAATGCTGCCGCCCGCTGTAATCGTTGATTTGGCAATGCTGCCGCGCTGCATTGTGCGTTTTTTGAGGGTCACGCTTGTTTTTGTTTTTGCCTCTTTAATATTACTATTTTTATGTCTTCTGTTATTAACATTTAATGCGTCGTAGTTGGTTTTAATATATGATGTGTTTTTATTGCATTTTCTTACAGTTGAATATTGTCCGAAAACAGTGTGGAAAGTGTGTCTCGAAAGAGATCGAGAGAGAGAGAGAGCGTTTAGCAGCTGCCAACAATGGCGGACATTGTTTACCCCAACGGCTGTCGGCCGTTGGTTGAGGATCTTGGCACCGATGAACTTATACGCCGTTTAAAGGTTCGCATCCATTTTTTTTTTCAATTCTAAGCAGTTATTTTAATGCAGCATGTTTTTGCAGACTCTAGCAAATGTGCTGCAGACCATGGACCAGGATGACAATCTGCATCAACAGTATATACCTCTGGCATTGCATCTGCTCGACGATTTCTTTATGCTGCATCAGTCGCGCGATGTCCAATTACTGATTGCCTGCTGCATAGCTGATGTCTTACGTGTTTATGCGCCTGAAGCTCCGTACAAAGAACAGGATCAGATTAAATCGATCTTTAAGTTTTTTATCAAGCAACTCCATGGGCTGAAGGATCCGCGTGATCCTTCATTTAAGCGCTACTTTTACTTGCTAGAAAACCTTGCCTTTGTCAAATCTTTTAATATGTGCTTCGAATTGGAGGATTGCCAGGAGATATTTCACGATCTGTTCAGCACCGTTTTCAAAATTATCAAGTGAGTATTATAAACTTGGTTTTTTTAATAACTTAGTGCGATTATAATATGTATAAATATCAATCATTGTAGTGATCAGCACAGCGTTAAGGTAAAAAACTTTTTCCTTGATGTACTGAGTCCCCTCATAACCGAGGCAGATAATTTATCTCTTGAACTCTTGGATCTTATATTAATAAATATTGTGGAGCCCAATAAATCAGCCAACAAGTATGCTCATGAGCTAACGGAGCAGCTACTGGTTAAAACAGGCGATGCATTCGAAACAACCATCAAATTGGTAACTAACTCTAAATTTAAGTGAAAATTTATAACATAATGTCCTTATTTTCCATTTAGTTTTTCAACCGATCATTAGTTATGGACAAGCCAAATACTAAGCTTGCCATTACGGGCAAGATTTACGATATCATTTATGAGCTTAACCAAATCAATAGTGATCTGCTGATATCTGTGCTGCCGCAATTGGAGAATAAGCTCCTTTCCACGGATGATGTCGAGCGACTGAGTAAGTTGTCATAGAAGTAAGGCTATAAGCTCAACACATTCTGACAATGTAAATTTGTTGTCCTCCGTCAATAGAAGCCACAACGCTGATGGCGCGCATGTTCTCCGAAAAAGACTCAGAATTATCAAAAAAGTATCCACAGCTTCTGTGTACGTTCTTCGGTCGTTTCTGCGACATTACCGAGTCGGTGCGCGTTAAATGCGTTCAATCATCAATGCACTTTCTGCTCAATCATCCGCATTTGCAGTCGAAAATTACTGAAAAGCTGCGCTTGCGCCATCACGATATGGACGAGCTTGTGCGCCACGAAGTTGTCATGGCTATCGTTGAAACTGCCAAACGTAATTTTGACATTGTCGTCAAATCACCGGAACTCCTGGATATTGTGCGCGAACGCACGATGGACAAGAAATACAAGATACGCCGTGATGCCATGAATGGACTGGGATACATCTACAAACGAGCTATTTGTGAACCAAATGACCTAAGCCCTGAAGTGAAACAGCAGGTAGACTGGATTAAAAATAAGATCATGCATGGATACTACAAGCTAAGCCTGGAGGATAAGCTTATGGTGGAGAGACTGCTTATTACCTGTCTGGTGCCATACAAATTGGCGCCAGAGGAGCGCATGAAGAAGTTGTATCATTTGCTTGGCGATCTGGATGCAAATGCCACCAAGGCGTTTGTCGAACTGCAAAAGAATCAAATGAAATCGCGCAACACGGTCAGCGAATGGATCAAGCTACATCATAGCAAGGAATTCACGCCACGCGTGCTTAGCCAACTTGCCGCCAAGCAGGCGAACATTGCTAAGTAAAGAATCCACTCATATCTACAGCGTAATACTCAGAATAATATATTTTTGTTCATTGCCTTAGATTACTTCCGGATCCATTGAAGGCTAGTGAGTTTATAACTCAGTTTAGTCAACATCTACGCAAGGATGCCCAGCTCCTGCGCTGCATAAACATTGTACTAAAACGGGATGTTAGCTGCCGCGAATGTGCCGACACTATGAGCGTGCTGCTTAAAAAACTGGGCGCTCACGTCATGACAAATCTTTACTATAACACTGTAAAGACACTCATCGAACGAGTTGCATCCGTCATGGTGGACAAAGAATCCATTGGTGTGCTTATTGGGTATGCTTTTATCTTTAATTTCGAAATATCATAAATTCATATTCCTCTCTTCGTTTTGCAGCTTGATCGAGCAATGCATTCAGAGTGGCGACATTTGCAAAGAGATCGGAATATCACGACATGAAGCTGGCGAGCGTGGGCTAAATTTGTTATGTGTAAGTATAAGAAAATTAATCGATTGGCATATATTTACATATTAATGTATTTGTTGCATTGACAGATGCTAGCATATGTTTTTTCGGCACATTTTTTTACGGATACCTCGCTGCGACATTTGATTGCTCTACTAAGATTTGAGCACGAATATGTAGCACCGCTGGTGTTAAAAACATTAACCCATTTGGGTCGTTACCAGCCGTTAATTGATGATGGCAACCCAGCCATACTGAACGAATTGGCTCCCATTTGTAAAGACTTTGCGTTAATGGGTACACCGAAGCAAGCAAAACATGCGGTACGCTGTATTTTTGTCAACAGTCAATCTTCATCAACGGGTATGACGGATGGGGGCGGAAGTGCCTCAACTACCACACAAACAGTACATCCCATTTTCAATGAGATCATTGAGGAGTTGCGCTTAAAATTGGCGCCAAATTGTGAATATCATCGCACCAAGATTGTCACATTGGGACACATAGCACTCAATATGCCGCAGGCATTCCTAACGCCCGTCAAAAATATGATTGCACGTCGTATTGTCAAGGAACTACTCATACAGGAGGTACCGGCGATACGTGATGTCGAACTTCCAGAGGGCGACTGGTGCGACCAGGATGAACTTCCACCTGATACCCTCTGCAAGCTAGACGCTCTAAAAACAATGGCACGTTGGCTCCTTGGGTTGCGCTCAGATGAGCATGCAGCCCAGAAAACCTTCCGTATGCTGGCAGCGTTTGTGAATCAACGCGGCGATTTGTTGGCCCAGAATCGACTGTGCGGTGCCGAAAAGTCCTGGCTGCGTCTGGGCGCTGCTTGTGCTATGCTCAAGGTGTGCGAACAAAAGGGCGTTGGTGATCAATATAGTGCCGAGCAGTATTTACAGCTCTCCCAGCTGATGGTCAGTATTTATATATACGTTTAACTCAAACGAGATGTTTTTATTAACTTTTTTTTTTTTTTAATTGCATTCAATATTGCAGGAGGATCCAGTGGTTGAGGTTCGTGAGATCTTTGCACGTAAGCTACACAAGGGGTTGGGAAGGTGTCTACCGCGTAATTGCCTGCCTTTGGACTTTATGGGATATTATGTTCTTAGTGGCAAGGAGACCAATAGAAAGTAAGGATTTGAAACGTAATTTAAATTTCTAAATATGGTACAAATTTCATTACTTCAAGATTGCAAGATCAAGTGCGTCACTATGTGGAAGCAGATGTGAATAAACGGCGGGAATATCTCAAGACTGTGGCCATGACGTGTAAGTATTCCTCAATACCTGAGCTGTACGGAAACACAACTTTAAAATGGGTTTTTCTATTTTTTATTAAAGCACCGGACAGTTCTACAGAATCGCAGTCGCTGCATATTTTACCTGACTACATGCTGGCCTTTGCTATACCCGTTCTGGTGCACGATCCTAGTTTCACGAACTACGAAGACTATGTGCAGCTGCGTAAGATGGAAAAGTGTTTGCGTTTTGTGCTAGAGCCGCTGATGGCGAGGCGCGAATCATTTGTTTATGGTTTTTACAAGCAGCTGTTGCAGCTTATTAAAAATCACGAGTTTTGCCAGGGCTCGGACAAGGATAGAACGCAAAACAACAATGTATGTGATTGTATATAACTATGTTTGTAGAGTAACTTTAAACATACTATTCTATTTATGTAGAAAATGTGGGCGCTCTGTGATCTCGCCATGCACATAATTGATGCCAAAGTTGGTCAATGTGATGGCAATTCGAGCGCATTCTCAATGCCACTGGCGCTGCCTGAAATGTACTATAAACTGCCCGCCGTTGCAAATTTCCAAAACACCGAAATCTATATACCGCTAGACGTATACACACTAGGCGCCAAAACCAGCAAAGCGTCTGCGACAATGACAACGGCTGCCACACATGGAAATGCAGCCGCTTCCAAACGAACTGCTGCCGCTTTAGCAATCATGGATGATGACAATTCACAGGTAAACTCTATAGCAAAATCCATTTATGAATATATGTTTATTGTTTCATTTGTTAACAGGAAAACAATCTTTTCGATAACATACGCGCCGCAGACACAACGGAGCCGATGACCAAGCGAACGCGCGGCGGTGCCGCAGCGTCAGCTAAATCGTAGAGCAAGTGGCGCGTACTTGTTAGTATAGTGATAGTCTAGGACCTAAGTTAACTAAATATTTAAGATGTAGTTGGGTACTACAATGATTACACATACAAAACACACAAACACACACAAAACAACAAGAAACCCCTCAGTCGACAAACAGTTGCATCCTTGAACTTTTTGTAACCTCTCTTGTGTGTATAATACAAAATGAAACAGACCAACTAACAAACCAACATGGCGACGTACACATGTTTTTGAAAGTTTCGCCTTAATTGTTAATTTTTAGTTGTTATTACATAAGACAATAGTTTTAAAATTTAATATTCTATTATATTTTTTAGTTTGTCTCCTGTTCCGTATTATGCTCCGTTTGGCTTGTTTCAGTTTTAAAACTAATGCTTTATTTTTAAAGAAACTATTTTTAGATATGTAAAAAAAAACAATCGAATAAAAAAAATGTGGAATTAGTAAAAGAGAATGCCCCGACGTAAAATAATTGAGCCTTATTAAGAAATTAATATTAACTTTTCTATGAACGCAGTTAAAATTCGGTTAATATAACATAAGTGATTAATCATAATATACTTTACGTAAACATATACAACATACATATTCATTAAATACAGAAATGCATTGAAAATGTATTAAAACAATTGAGTAACATTAAAATTTAAAAACGAAGAAAATTATAATTTAATTATTATTACTGTTTTTCAAATAAAAGTAATTATTTATAAATAAGAAACTATAAATAGAAAATTGTTCAAAACTGAAGATTTATTTAAATATGTGAGTTGCGCGCGCGCTTCTAACATACGGTAACACTGCATCAGGGAGTGTTACCACTCTGCGCACGCAGCTTGGCAACGCTTCAACAACTGCATTCGTACTGTCCGCGGGGGTGCGTCTTTTTTTCCTCTTCTGATTGTCTAAAAGCAGTGGTTTATTTGTAGTGTAGTAACAGTGAATAAATATATTAATAATAAGGTGAAGTTGTATTTGTGACTTAAAGTGCCGGCCTGTATGCAGAGCAAGTACAAAAAATGCAGTTGCTTCATGAAATGCAGTTGCTTGACGAAACGAAGTCGTTTGAAGCTGCCAGTGACGTCACAAAGCAGCCACACGAAGTCAACGCGGACGCAAACCCATCCGCTGCTATCAGTATGAAAACAAACGCGCAGCCGAACGGGCAGCAGCGGCGCATATACACCTCAACCCCCAAAAACGTAAGACAATCGCAGCAGCGGCGCAACGACGCCATTGGATTTTGTAATTTAGCCAAGGCAAAAACAAAACATTACATTTGCGTGGGCGGCGTCAAGGGGTATGAGTTGACCATCGATGTGCGCCTCAAAGCTCTAATTCTCCTATTTGGCATTATAATTATCGGTTACCGAGTCATCATGATAGCAAGTAAGTAAATATGCATTTAGATGGGCGCACTTTTTGCTTGTTATTGTTTACAAAGTGATTTATATATAGCGTAGTGTTCATATTTTTGTTTGTATATGCATATAAGTACTTGTATGGACAAGTGTGTGATCTCATGCCCATTTTCATTTCCATTGCCTTTTGTGTTTTACCTTCCACTGTTCTCACTCAAACAACCCTCCTTTTCCACCATCAAATAAAATGCGCTCAGCATCTAAATAAAGACTCAAAAATTGACTGTTGCGCATTTTGATTTAGCCAACAACAAACAGCTGCTCATTTGCATAGGCAAAGTCGAAAACTAAACAGCAATATATCTCACTAATTGCTTAAAAAAACTATGTATCTTCTGACTGTTAAACGCAAGTCTTTTGTTATATATTATGTAGATATGTATGTATATGCATTAACAGTTAAGTATGTATTCTCCAAGCACAAACATGTCAAGTTCGTTCTGTTTTGTGAGTGATTTAACGGTAGTTTGAACTCGGCCGTCACGCGACCTAAAAAGCACAGTGGAAGAGATTTTCCAAATTCCGTATCATGTTTTAAAGTAATTATCTGTTTTTGTTTTAGTGGATTATTATTATTAGGTATTTATTACTTTTTATATACAAATAATACACCTGAAGAGTGTATATTAATTTTTATAACTCATAGAAAAAAGCTTATTCGACCACTTAAAGTATATAGCATATTCTTGATCAGCATCTCGAGCTGAGTTGATACAGCTTTGTCCGTCTATCCCTCTGTTTCTTTGCAAACTGCGCCCTCCAGTTTTTGAGCTTTCGAGTTGAAACTGTTGCAGTTAGATATTTTTTTTTAACAAAAAGCTTCTATAATATATAAATGCACGATGATTTTACTATAAAAAACAAGTAGGCTTCGCAAGTGCATATAATATTTGGCATGCCGAAAAATTAATTAATTTTTCATTGCTCACCCACTGTGCCACAATTGAGTGGGCGCTAAAACTGGTCGCGTTAAGAGTTTTCCCTTTGTATTTGCTGTTAGCTTTTTCAATTGAAGACGTAAAAAAATATCAAAAGTTGGATTTTTTGTTGTATGACAAGTTGACGACACGACGCTTTTATCTTGCTGCTGTTACAAGTACAAATATAAAATCGATGACCTTGATTACGCGTATTATCTATTAATAGATTATTTTTAATTGCCGCCCACAGTGCCCTACATTCAAAATGGCAGCAACGTACAGGAACTCAGCGTCTATGTGCAGGCACAGCTGGGCGCTGCCTTGAACTGGTCGGAGCACCACCAACTGCGCTCCAAGCTGAGCCCAGTTCTGTGTGGTCTCATTGTGGCTAGTTTTTTTTATACCATCGTTTACCTTGACAGCGCATTGCCGGGAGTTATACCTCCGGCACCCTTCTCGCCGCGTTCAAAGCAGCGGTAAGTTCAAGTAGTTTTAGAACTTGTACTTTGTTTTTGTAACATACTTTTTTATTTTCTTTTGTAGCTATCGTCAAAAGAGTTCAGCATTGCATCTAAACTATTTGTGTGCGCTGGCCGCAGGAATTATGGTTACATTTCTTATGTATGTGGATTTTTAATTTGATATATGGCAGCCTTATAACACTCTTCACCCTATTAGCTATTAATTTCTTCTGAAGTATTATACATGTAATATGTATCTGTATTTGTAACTGTGCAATGCTCTTAAAGCTAAATATAACAGCGTTCTTTCAATATACTAGAAGCTAAATGAAATACTTTTGAAGCTAATAACTTAAAGGCTTAGTGAATAAATTATATAATATTTATGTATTATTTATATTTAACTTTACTAATATGTAAAACCCAATGTGAAAGTACAAAATGAAAAAAGTGTAATACCTTATGTCTGTGAAAATAAGGCAAATTATATAGCTACGATTAATTAAAAAATGTATTTCTCACTTTAAAAAATAAAGTAACAAATAAATGGGCTAGTATATGGATTTAAACTGGAATTGGTTTAACAAAGAGAACTAAAAACTACATTAGTATGCTAGGTTATGTCAGCTATAGAGTATATTAGTCTATGATATTATCATATTTAGAATGAGAATAGAAAGTAATATAAAATTTCACTTTAAACTACTTATTTACAATGGTTTTGCATAAAAGTTCCTGTAATCACATTTTCAATGTGAGTTAAACTTTGTGGCCAATCGTCATTTCTTACCTGAGAGACGGTGAAAGTCTTTAAACGATTCTCACCTATGAAGCGACCAACAACGTGAACGTTACAATCTATCGGACAAGAAAGGTATAAATATTTTGTATGTACATATTGAGATTTTATTTAAAACTTGCCAATCGTCAAAGATTTCAGTTCATCCCCATAATCATAGTAAATTGCCTGCAGTATGGGTCCCCTGGCATCGGTACGCAAAAGCAGCGTGTGCTCTCCCCGCTTGCCTACAATGATGCGCAGCAGCTTACCTGATTGTATTAATATAAACGTGTATGTATATTAAATTAAATTCGTACAAACAGTCGAACTTCCATATAACGAATCTCAAGGGGACAAGAAATTCTTCGTTCTGGAAATGTTTTCGTCATACGGAAGTTGGTTGCATGGAAGTTCGACAGTACTTAAAATTTTACCATAGACATCCCAAATTGCGTTCAATTGCGGCTGCATTTTGTGCATTTTGATACAAAAGTGTACGCGTCCCATTAGGTACCTTAAATCACGGCCAGGCTTGGACATTTCTGAAGTTGGCAACGCTGATAGCGGCTCAACTTTTTTCATTGGAACTGTCGTTGCATCTGTGGATTCCTTGGCAGAACAAAAACTTTTTTTGAGCCCATTGGTAACTGACACATAGTCAAAGTACTGCTTTGACTTTTTTTTTATTGGCTCCTCCACAAAACCGGAAAATATGAGCTTATTATCTTTTTGGCAAAGACTCAATTTTGTTTGCTTAAGCTGGCTTCCAGTTTTTCGCAGCAGTCCCGAAGCACTTTCAAAGCTACGAATGCCGTTTAACATCAGCTGCGATTTAAATTTTTGCTGGGTGTTGCTGGCCAGACTATTGCTCTTTTTTGCTGTAAGTACGTAACATAATATATAAAGAACAATTATTGTTTGTTTTTTTTTACTTACATTTGTTGGTGAACATTTTGCACTGGAATAAAGACAGTTAAAAATTAAAACTAACTATGGCGGCAAGGTGACCATATATCTTACGTTTAAGTAGCTGGTATTTTTTGCAGCCCTAGTCTGTTGGTATTAAACGATAGCTTCTGTGGGTCTGACAGACTATCGAATCTTTATAATAGCCGTGCCGACAATCGACAGGCTCCACGCGAGTTATTGTCGTTTTAATGCAATACAATTTTGTAAATAGCACAAACTAATTATTTCTCGGCATTAAACATCTAACGCAACAGCTATGAGTACAATACTCGAGAAGATTGCGGCCATCGAGTCTGAGGTGAGAGGCTAATTGTAAAATATTGACCCACAAAAACTAACCTGTCTCCCAATTTATTTTACTCTTTATGTGTGCGTGTATGTGTGTGTTAATGTACATATGTAGATGGCACGCACGCAAAAGAACAAGGCAACTTCAGCCCATTTGGGTCTATTGAAAGCCAAGTTGGCTAAGTTGCGACGCGAGCTTATCTCGCCAAAGGGCGGCGGAGGCGGCACCGGCGAGGGTAAGTTTTGCGATTTAATTTAGCCAAACAACTTGAAACTAATTGTGTTTTCATTTTCAGCTGGCTTTGAGGTGGCGAAAACAGGTGATGCCCGGGTGGGTTTCGTCGGCTTTCCTTCGGTGGGGAAGTCGACGTTACTATCAAATCTGGCCGGAGTCTACTCTGAGGTGGCGGCCTATGAGTTCACAACGTTGACAACTGTTCCGGGTTGTATTAAGTACAAGGGCGCAAAAGTACAGCTGCTCGATTTGCCGGGTATTATTGAGGGCGCCAAGGATGGCAAGGGTCGTGGTCGTCAGGTTATTGCTGTCGCTCGTACCTGCAATTTAATCTTTATGGTGCTTGATTGCCTCAAGCCGTTGGGACATAAGAAGCTGCTGGAGCACGAGTTGGAAGGCTTTGGCATTCGATTGAATAAGAAGCCACCAAATATTTACTATAAGCGCAAGGACAAGGGCGGCGTTAATCTCAATAGTATGGTGACGCAATCCGAACTGGACTCGGACCTAGTCAAGACCATATTGTCGGAATACAAGATACATAACGCGGACATAACGTTAAGATACGATGCCACAAGTGATGATTTAATTGATGTCATCGAGGGAAATCGCATTTATATACCTTGCATCTATTTGCTGAACAAGATTGATCAGATCTCAATTGAGGAGCTGGACGTCATCTATAAAATACCGCATTGTGTGCCCATTTCAGCGCATCATCACTGGAACTTCGATGATCTACTGGAGCTAATGTGGGAATATCTGAGACTGGTGCGAATTTATACTAAGCCCAAGGGACAACTGCCCGACTACAGTTCGCCTGTGGTGCTGCACAACGAACGCACCAGCATTGAGGACTTCTGTAACAAGTTGCATCGATCTATTGCCAAGGAATTCAAATAGTAAGTTAAGAATATTCGTTTGTAAAATTCGTTCTTAAATAATCTTTTCTTAATAGTGCGCTCGTCTGGGGCTCTTCGGTTAAGCATCAGCCGCAAAAAGTGGGCATTGAGCATATTCTCAATGATGAAGATGTCGTGCAAATTGTGAAAAAGGTCTAAGACTTAGGAAATTACTAAAGATTGGAAGTTTAATTTTGTTTTGCTTTTTTTAAAATAAAAATTGCGCCTATCATGCAGTGTTGCCACCAGAAATTGACTTGTTTTTTTTTTTTAAGATTGCATACAGAAGAGTATCGATAGTATAGGTATATATAGCCACTGTTTGTGTTAGCGTAATTATTTTTTTTATTTTCAATAACCAACTGCCCAAATGGACAAGCTTTATAAATGCAGTATGAACACCCAATAATTTGTTGAAATTTGTTCCTTTTTCAAAAACAGCGGGCAGTTGAAGAACTATCGATAGTTTCGCTACATTTCCTATCGCGCCTACCTAGTGCTTTGACCACCTCTAAGCTCACGTTCATATTAGTGGAGAAAGAAGAAGCTAAAAGCAAGAAGTGGTAGTGTATTGTTGTATTTAAATGGTTGAAGCAAATCAAGATGATGCAAAAATACCTGTTAACACCTGGGAGCCGGGCGATAGCAAGGTATGGTCTAAGCCCATCAAGCCGCTGCAGGAAAAATGGAAACTGGTGCCGGCTTTCCTGCAAGTGAAGGGACTGGTGAAGCAACACATTGATTCCTTTAATCACTTCATTAATGTGGACATAAAAAAGATTGTTCGTGCCAACGAGATTGTAACAAGCGGCGCAGATCCATTGTTCTATCTCAAGTATCTGGATGTCCGCGTTGGTAAACCGGATATCGACGATGGTTTTAACATAACCAAGGCGACCACGCCGCACGAGTGTCGTCTAAGGGACACCACCTACTCAGCTCCTATTAGCGTGGACATCGAGTATACACGTGGCACACAGCGCATTAAGCGTAATAATTTACTCATTGGACGCATGCCCCTTATGTTAAGATGCTCCAATTGTGTGCTCACCGGCAAGTCTGAGTTTGAGCTGTCAAAGCATAACGAATGTCCGCTAGATCCAGGTGGTTACTTTGTAGTACGCGGTCAGGAAAAGGTTATACTTATTCAGGAGCAGCTATCTTGGAATAAAATGCTTACCGAAGACTTCAATGGTGTCGTCCAGTGTCAGGTAACATCGTCAACGCATGAAAAGAAATCCCGAACGTTGGTGCTAAGCAAACATGGCAAATACTACATGAAACACAACTCCATGACGGATGATATACCCATTGTTGTAATCTTCAAAGCTCTGGGTGTCGTATCTGATCAAGAGATAATGGCACATATTGGCTTGGATGCGCGTTCGCAAAATCGCTTTGGTGCTTCCTTGCTAGAAGCCTTTAATCTGAAAGTTTTCACACAGCAGAGGGCTTTGGACTACATGGGTAAGTCGCAGTAAGACAAATTGCTCGAGAATTCAGCTATAATTTCTTGTTTGTATTTCAGGCTCCAAGCTGGTGGTGAAACGGTTTCAGAGTGCCACAACAAAGACACCATCGGAGGAGGCACGCGAACTGCTGCTTACCACAATTCTGGCTCATGTGCCCGTTGACAATTTCAACTTTCAGATGAAGGCAATCTATGTGTCGCTGATGGTGCGCCGCGTGATGGCCGCTGAACTGGATAAAACGCTCTTCGATGATCGGGATTATTATGGCAATAAACGTTTGGAATTGGCCGGTTCGCTTATATCGCTGATGTTTGAGGATTTGTTTAAGCGCATGAATTGGGAGCTCAAGATGATTGCGGATAAGAATATACCCAAGGTGAAAAGCGGCACAGTTTGATGTTGTTAAACATATGAGAGCGGCACAAATAACCGTTGGCTTAGAGTCTGCCATTAGTTCGGGGAATTGGACGATAAAGCGTTTCAAAATGGAACGTGCCGGCGTAACCCAAGTGCTGTCGCGTCTAAGCTACATTTCAGCGCTGGGCATGATGACGAGAGTAAACTCACAGTTCGAAAAGACTCGCAAGGTGTCCGGACCGCGTTCGCTGCAGCCAAGTCAGTGGGGCATGCTATGTCCGTCGGATACGCCCGAGGGTGAGGCATGCGGTCTGGTCAAAAATTTGGCACTAATGACGCACATAACAACAGAAGTAGACGAGCGACCGGTGATGACATTGGCCTACAATGCCGGTGTCGAGGATATACGTGAGGTCAGCGGTAATCCCATTAATAATCCGCACGTTTTCCTCGTCTTCATCAACGGCAATGTGCTCGGACTGACCATTAATCAACGACATCTGGTGCGCAATTTGCGCTACATGCGACGCAAGGGTCGCATGGGCAGCTTTGTCTCCATACACACATCCTACACTCAGCGCTGTATTTTTATCCATACGGATGGTGGTAGACTTTGCAGGCCTTATATCATTGTGGATCAAATGCGTCCGCTGGTGGAGCAGCGTCATTTGGATGAACTTCAACGTGGTATACGAAAATTTGATGACTTTTTGCATGACGGTTTGATTGAGTATCTCGACGTGAATGAGGAGAATGACTCGTTCATTGCCTGGAATGAGGAGCATATTGAGACGAAAACAACGCATTTGGAAATCGAACCATTCACCTTGCTGGGCGTCTGTGCAGGCTTGGTTCCCTATCCGCATCACAATCAGAGTCCTCGTAATACCTATCAATGTGCTATGGGTAAACAGGCGATGGGAATGATTGGCTATAATCAGAAGAATCGCATCGATTCTCTCATGTACAACTTGGTCTATCCCCAAGCACCGATGGTAAAATCCCGCACCATTGAGTTGACCAACTTTGATAAGCTGCCCGCTGGCCAAAATGCCACTGTGGCTGTGATGAGTTACTCTGGCTATGATATTGAGGATGCTTTGATTCTGAATAAGGCCTCAATCGATCGTGGCTACGGACGCTGTCTTGTCTATAAAAACTCCAAGTGCACCGTAAAGCGTTATGCGAACCAAACATTTGACAGGATCATGGGTCCCGTGAAGGATGCGCTTACCAATAAGGTCATCTTCAAGCATGATGTCCTGGACACAGATGGCATTGTGGCGCCTGGCGAACAGGTGTTAAATAAACAAATCATGATTAACAAGGAGATGCCGGCGGTGACATCTATTAATCCTCTCGAAGGTAAGCAATGATATAAAATATTTAAACTGATTTTGTATATACTCTTTCCTTAGGCCAATCACCTCAAGTGCCATACACCGCTGTGCCCATTAGCTATAAAGGACCCGAGCCCAGTTACATTGAGCGTGTGATGGTTTCGGCCAATTCCGAGGAAGACTTTCTCATTAAGATCCTGCTGAGACAGACGCGCATACCGGAGATAGGCGACAAGTTTAGCTCGCGACATGGACAGAAGGGTGTAACGGGTCTCATTGTGGATCAGGAGGATATGCCCTTTAATGACTATGGCATATGTCCGGATATGATCATGAATCCCCATGGTTTTCCCTCCCGTATGACAGTGGGCAAAACGCTAGAGCTGCTGGGCGGCAAGGCTGGTGTTCTGGAAGGTAAATTCCATTATGGTACTGCTTTTGGCGGTTCGAAGGCGTCAGATGTGCAGGAGGAGCTGGTGCGTCATGGCTTTAACTATATGGGCAAGGACTTTTTCTACTCGGGCATAACAGGCGGACCCCTCGAAGCCTATATCTACTCCGGCCCCGTATACTATCAAAAGCTGAAGCACATGGTGCAGGACAAGATGCATGCCAGAGCTCGCGGTCCAAAGGCTGTACTGACACGTCAACCTACCCAAGGACGCAGTCGAGAGGGTGGATTGCGTCTAGGCGAAATGGAACGTGATTGTCTCATTTCCTATGGAGCCAGCATGTTGATAATGGAACGTCTGATGATATCTTCGGATGCATTTGAGGTCGATGTATGCCGCACCTGCGGCAGATTGGCCTACTGTTCCTGGTGCCACTTCTGTCAGTCATCGGCGCATGTCTCCAAGATATCCATGCCGTACGCCTGCAAGCTGCTCTTCCAAGAACTCACCAGCATGAATGTGGTGCCCAAACTCATTCTTGAGAACTATTAGTTTTTACTTGAGATATTACCAGCAGATACATGCTTATATATAGGACGGACGACTAAGGAAATAAAGTGATTTATTTGTATTTATTGTTTTCTAACCTTGGCTAACATATGATGAATGTGGTGAGTAGACTGAGTCAAAAAAACGATGATGCTTTCACATAGTACATATTGGGTTGCCATAAACTGTACCAAGTTCAATGAACGTGGGGTCGTGTACTGCATAACCTGCTCATCCATTACCATCCCATCTATTCAGGGAGTTTCAAAACACTTCTCCTTCCCATCCTCCTTGATAAATGTAATGGGCTACAAAACGTGGGCAACGTCTGCTTTTGAATCGCTATTAAAACCCGCCACCAGCCACTCCCAACCAGCAAATTTGCCCTGCTTCACTTTCCCCACATTTGCTTAAATTTGAACATATTTATGAAGTATCCCAGCGAATGTCGAAATAAAATGGGAGTGGGCAGAGCTAAAGGCAGCCGAGAAGCTTTACTGTTAAATAGCAGAAAATGTTTAAGCGCTGTTAATGGTTGCTGGCTAGCTAAGAACAGGTTAAGCTTCTTGCTTAATTGCATCTTTTATAGGATGCTTGGATTGTTAAATTGCTGATTAGCCTTGTTTTTCTTCCTTTGTGTGCCTCTTTGTGCAAACACAAAAGTTATGGGCGGACAGGCAAGAGTGGGACAGTTCAAGTCCTCAAAAAATAGTACTCTACATTTGAAAAATTTGAGGAGAGTGTATTAAAATTTTACTATTAATGTAGAATGCATGCTGAAATCTTAAAATTTTTTATGAATCAACATTCATTTTATCATTTAAGGCACTAAATTCAAAGGTTTTAACTAATTATAATTACTAATTATAGGGTATTGAAGTGAATATCACTCGATTTCACACTTTCCCGTCGACTTGTTGATAATCAATTAGCATAGGAAAATAAACATTGCTGCACATACAAATCAATTTCCATCGCTTGTTTAATTCTCACGCATCTTCGGCTTTCAAATTATATGGAGGCAATGTAGTGTCAACAAGGTTATAATAAAAAAAGGGTCGACTCAAGTTCTGTTTACAAAATTTAAAAATTTAGTGCTAAGAGGACATGTCTTTTTGTTGTTGTATACCTTAACTTTGAGTGGCTGCTGCGTCTTTGAGGCTATTCATAAGTTTATATTGGCCAAGTTTGTTGGCTTAGTGGGTCAATGCACTGCCACGCACGTGACTCGGCATTTGTCGACTGCCAACTGGCAACTGGCAACACCTAGAAGGCGTTGTGTGTCCTTGTATGTCATTTCAAGTCACTTGAGCTCAAAATAGTTGAACCACCCAAAACACCCAGCCCCAGCAAGCTGCGTATACGGCAGTGCAATGACAGCGAACAGGTCAAAAAAAGTGGGTGGTAAAAATTGTGCACAAGCCAATTGGGTAAAATAACGATAAGACTGCGCAGCCAGTCTACCTTCCGGTAGGGCTTGGGTTTGCCATTTGGCAATTTGTCAAAAATATTGTTTTTTTTTTTTTTAATCAATAACACCAGCTTGTGCATGACAAATATGTTTAGAGGTATTCATCGATTTAAATGGGTGTTGGCCAGTCCTTAGCAAAGTTGTTTAAGAGATGCTTTGCTTAGGTCGTTCAGATACAATATAATAAAATACTTTAGTATATAGCTAGCCAAAGGCCATATCAATATAACTTTTCTACTGCTTTTCAAATTAGATTTGGTTTGGCTCAAATTCAGCTTCAACTCAAACTGATGCCAATAAACTCAGTCTGTAAACTTTTACTAAACTTTACAGAACGCACCTGTTCCTGCTAAGAGCGCTAGGTTTAGTGTTTTAACTGAGAACCAAGAGAATACTCTTTTGGTTGCTTATTAACATAAGGTGTTTTGAATTAATTATTCAAATCAAGCATGTTTTATGTTACAATCAAATTTACTTTTGGAAAAAACAGCTACGTTTTTATTTAATTTTACAGCTAGAATGTTTGCTACCCATCTTCAGGCAGTTAGCACTGTTCACAACAACTGTGTGCTTTTCACTCTCTTTTGCTGAAAGCCTATAAAAGGCAGCGTCAAATTCAAAGAGAGTTCAGTTCAGACCGGCGCTCGCTCGCGTTTTTGCAAATTGTACGCAAAGCTCGCGCTACGCTTGAATTATAAATGAAAAGCTGAACAAAATATATTTTTGGTGTGCGATTTGCACAAAGAAATTATTATCAGTTTGTTGTGTGTGTGTGTTAAGTTGCAAATATACAATCAAATGCTGTGTACAGTGTTGCGAAATTGCAAATAACTGTTTAAAATAAAACTTAATAATATTGTAAATACTATAATCAAAATGCCAAATGCTGTGGAAATAGCAACAAATGCTAGCGTTTCCAAAATGCCATTCAAAGTAAGTGATGCAAATTGTTTTCATTCATAATAACAGGCAAAAAAGCAAGCTCAAGCTGTAATGCAATGCAATGCCCTTATTTGGGCGATTGCCTTGCTGCTGCTGTTGTTGTTGCTTTTATTGTTGCCGCTGTTGTTGCTGTTGTAGTTGTGGTTATTGTCGCTTGTAACCGCGTGCTGTGTGTTTCTCATTTGCGCTATTTAAAAATTCCCACATAAAAACTGGGTGAACTTCAAGCTGAGCTGTGAGCGTAAGATGAAGAGAGAGCAAACAGAGCACAAAAAGCTCAAAGCGCTGTTAACTTTTGTTTATTTGCGAGAGCACAAAACAGCTCGGAACAGAGAGAGCGAGCTTGAATGTAAAAAGTAAAGAGCGCAGTAATGTCATTGGCTTTGCAAATACAAAATACTTGACATGAATTTTCGGTGTTTTTCATTTACAATTTATGTTGTGATTTTGGTCTCATCTTTGATTAATAATTTCTTTGTATTTTTAGTGGAAAAAATGCCGTTGTTGTTTTTGATAGTTGTATTTATTTACAACATCAATTTTCACCTACGCATGCATATTGTTTTTATTTATTTCGTTTAATCTGCAATGCTTTTGTTTTCAACTAATTTGCCAATCAGCTGTTGAAATAACTTTAAATCGTTTAAAGGACATTTATATTTTTTGTACTAATATACTGTTTGTCTTCGGAACAGAGCCAGTCTTAAAGCAAAGTAAATCCGGACTGCACAACTTTGCTAACTGAAACCACAAAGCAATTTCCTTGATAAAACATCCTTTGGCAAATAATTTGCAAACTTTAGTGCGGCCGCTTTGTGTTAAGTTCCCTTTTGTTGTGTGAGTTTAAAACTACGCAATACAAATACAACACACAAAAAGGACATGACAGGCTTCAAATAGCGTCAGTGTTCCATTAAAATGTCGCTGCTTATTATAATAATTAATTCAAAATCCCGCCAAACAGAAATCGGCTTAAAAGCTGCCATTCAAAATGCCATTAAAAACTTTCTCAGCTGACATGTTTGTGTTAATAGTACGTGCCACGCCTACAACCGCAATATCATTAATAAAATATAAAACAATTTACATAATTGTTGTTGCGCATATACATATGTATGTTTGTTTGTGTATGTACATAGTTTATGCAGCAATTTAATCTTGACGCCTAATTTCCCCAGCGACGCTTAAATCTGCGTTCTAGGCCTGTAAAATATTAATAACAGCCAATTTGTGGCTTTAACCTTCCACCAATCCTGCCGAAACCAAGTTCCAGCTGCCTGACTTTTAGCCTTTGCCTGTGTGGGCGAAAGGGTGCCACAGTTGAGACGCAGTCACGCAGCCATGGGCGCCATTGTGACAGCCGAGTACAGTGGACACAATATTTATGTTTCGTTTAATGTGTTGAGTGGAAGAGTTTTTTGTGGGATTATTATGATGTTTAACTTTAATCCTTTCAATACTTATCCTAAACCATGCTACTTTCATGACATGTTGAACGCGTAGAGCTTTGTTATTACAAACTTTAATAATCATATTTTAAATTAAAACTTTTTGATTTATTTAGCTTGAAAAAGTTTCTTTAACTCATTTAAATATTCTTTCGTAAATATTCGTACCATGCATAAGAAAATGTAATTGTTCTTAAAATTTTTCAAGTAGAAATTTGCATTTAAGTTATTTAGCATAAAGGTATCTTTGCAAACAATATATATTAGTGCAATAACTAACCACAGCAGCCACAATTACGAAAATAGTTTCAAACATTTTATGCAATATATTTAGACAGCTTGTAAGTTGGTCAGGGCATGTGGCTTCTGTGTAAATGCACATTTAAGTTAATTAAATGATTTTCCAAATTGAATTTTCACATTTGGCTTCATTTTTGTTATGTTTTCAATGCATTTAATCTAATTGAAATTGGGAGAAACAGTAAAAAACGGCAGACAAGCAGCCAAAAAGTTCTACGCCACACACAAAAATAAGCCTGTAGATATATGTTTATATATATGTATATATATATGTTTGTATATGTATATATATGTAATATATAAATATAGGCTGTTTGAAATGAACTCTTACTATTTTAATATTTGAAAGTAATCAATGTCTTTTATTCTTTTCTTCTTATCTTATTAAACAAAAATAATCGACCCTTGGCTTGTCGTCATTTACCATTTCATTTAACTCTTTGTCTATAGTGTCGCTGTTATAAACAAAAATGAGTTAAATGTAGTTAATTTGTTGCATGATTGCACTCTTTAAATAGTTTGGCACAAGTTTTGATTGTTGGCAAGTTTCTGGCTTAATATGATTAATTTTTGACGCAAGTTTTGTGCAAAGTGCGGCTAAAAAAGTTTTTACTCAAATGTTTGAAGCTGCCAGAGAAAATCTATTATAGTGGGCGCCTTCGCGAGGTCGTTTGAGCTTAACTCTGGGTTTACTGTTTCACTTGATGGGACCTGAAGGCAATTTTCATTTACTTCTACATCTTCTTTTTATACTTTTTTTATATTTGTTTGGCCTCCTTTGTGCGGTTCTTGTGCTATGCTATAGGTAATTGTAATAAAAATGTTGTAATGCAAACTGAACTTCTATTTCATTTCGCACGCCCTGCTATATTATTTATGAAAGCCCGTGTTGCAGCTGCACGTTGCACGTGTAGTGATAAATTTTGGACTGGAGTAGCCATCGTGCAGCCGATGATGCTGTTGCATCTCTATCTTCTTGCGCTTTTTTCATCAGGCCACAAGGTGTAATTTATGTTTCGTTTAACCTTAACGCTCAGGCGTCATTTAACATAACATGCAAGTTTAATCGGAAGACAAGCAACGACGGATGAATGTCCTTGGACCAGCCTGGCAATACTGTGCCGTGTGCCTTGCGTTCGTGGCATGCGCTTCAAAGTATGCAACATTAAACTGCTGACAGGCATAACTTGTTAGCAAAAATACGACAAATATTTGTGCGGCAAGGCGGACGAGTGCATGTCAAACTGTGCTCATGTTTTGAGCTCCCAAAAAGACAAACACACTCAGTACATACATTAAATATACAAAAACATAAAATGCACGTGCATTCCAGCTGTCCGTTCCATACCAATTTGTTGGCAAAAAAACAAGAACACTTTAAAAAGTTTGAAATTATTACAAAGCATTTTATCTAATTATTTATTTTTAAGCAAACGCTTGCCATAAATCTTTATTAAAGGCACCAGCCACTGACTTTCACTTTCACTTATTTTTCTGGTTGGCTTTTTGATGTTCTATGTGTTGTGTTCATCTCGAGGGCATAATTACTTGGTATTTGATTTCTAAATTACTCGCAAATTTGACTCTTGTTGCTGCCCCATTTGCGTTGGCATTGAATGATGTGTTGTTAATGAAAGCCTTTGAAAATTTTGCGTTAATTATTTGATGGCCATTATCAGTGTCGCTATATAAGCCGCAACACTTGTATGTTGGTCATGATGTCTGTCTATCTGTCTTTATAAAGCTAGACTTACTGAAACTTTGCAAATGTCTTGGTCCGTTAGACAAATTGTCAGTATTGGGGTTTGGGAAATTGGTAAAAATTCGATACATCTTGAGCTGCAAATCAATAAAACGATAACTTCCCACCAAATTTGTTGCAAATATAGCTGCCGACCTCTCCTATAAATCTGCATAAAAATGTTGGATGCCTCGCCGTTCTAAAACAAAAATGATATACGCATTCAACAAAATTTGAGCTGGAGTCACCAAAGTTGGTAGGATGATAGCTGGTGACATTTCTACATTGCCCATCCCTGTTTTCATACTGGTAACAGAGTATCTTGCAACCTAACTGCAACGACTTCACTTGTTTTTGGCTAAACTTGCACCGAAATTGCATTGAAAAGTGCGGAAAAGTTCAATAAGCTATAAATAAAAACATTAAACACAGTCACCACACCAAAAACTCAAATCGTTTTGAAATAGGATAAGTGAATAGTTATGGTCTTGCTCGTAAATATATCATAATCATATATAGCATTGCCATATGCACCAGTCAAAACTTTCTTTTGCAGCAAAGTATTTATTTATGATTTGTTAGCGTTGTCAAACTATCTTATCTACAAACTTTGATTCTGTTGGGAAAAAAGAATATGGGTTTTGTGCAGTTAGCTTGGCAAAACGTTAAATTCTTGAAATGATAGTTTCAAAATAAATATGTCAGTGATTAGGAAATAAACTTGTGTTCAACTGTTTAATGCTCTGATTTTAACTATAAAAGAGTGTAAGACAGTCTGCTAAGAGTGACGTTATCTTTCTCCAGTCCGTAATCCAAATCGCCTTAATAGTTGTTGAGCTATTGCTGCGGAAATATGCATAATTTCATGCTTTATTTATGTGCTGTGACACTCATCAAGTAAATGATATTCACCGACGGCATTTCAAAGCAAACATTTAGCTAAGCACGCAGGACATCAGCTCAGTTGAGCCTATAAGCTAGGCCTTCATTAAGGAGTTGCTAAGCTGTTTAACTTTTGGGTGTGTCTGTGCGTCCACATGAGAAAAATGTTGGTAAAACTTTGAGGCTGGAAATGAGTTCACGTATCGGTAAAGGGGCCGTAAGCACATACAATATACATACAATATTTATATCATACATATATATAAGCGTTCTAATGCCAAGTTGATTAATCCCAGAGCACAGTAGAGAAAAAACAAAACGACAACCAGAGAAAATAAAAAAGATAGAATGAATAAAAAGCAAAAACGTTAAATGAACTTTTTGGGGAGCTGTCGAGTGTCCGGCTTAAATATTTCATATAGAGCCCAAGTCGCACTTGTTGTTGTTGGTTCAGGTCTTTGTATTAATTTATTATTTATTCAATGTCTATTGCCGTCCATGTGTGTATGCCAACTGTGTGTAACTGTTTATTATTCCCTTTTCCTTCCATCTACCTACTGTCCAGGTCAAGGACGTCACGCGCAACATTAAAAAAGCCGTCTGCGCCGCAAGCCTCGAGGAAATTCGCGCCAAGGTGGCCGAAAAATTTGAAAAGTGTGAGGAGCAGCCGACAATTCATTTGGATTCTGATGGCACCGAAATCGATGATGAGGAATATTTTCGCACACTTGACGAGAATACCGAATTGGTAGCTGTCTTTCCGGGCGAACATTGGATTGATGTAAGTAAATTAATCATTTTGTAGCATCATTTATCGTTCAAATGTTACTCGCTCTAAGAGACTCAGGACTCAGGGACACTCAGAATGTTAGGCATCGACCTTTAAAAACTTCTATGTCAAAATGCGCTTTAAAAGAAAATCCAAATAAATTAAACAAAGTGCATAAATTGAGAATGCAAATTTAATGTAGCGAAAAACATATGTTTAGTATATTTTTCTGTGTAATAAATGCAAAAAAGACACTCGCAACTAAGTTGATTATATTTTTGATTTAATTTCCGAGGAATTGCCAACTGTTTTTTCAATTTTTCTTTTATGCAATAATTCAATTTCCGCCACTGAAAAAACATCACGTACTCGAAATTTTGATTTAACTGTATATGTTATGTATATGGTTTATAGCCTACCCATTACGTGACCATAACCACGCCAAATGCCACTAGCAATGGCAGCATCAATGGCACTGGTACAGGCAATCCGGAGAATGGGGATACCACGGATGCGAACAACTCGGAGTCGGCAAGGATTCGTCAACTGGTGGGTCAGCTGCAGAACAACTTGTGCAATGTTTCCGTTATGAATGATGCTGACTTGGATTCACTATCCAACATGGATCCCAATTCATTGGTGGATATAACAGGAAAGGAGTTTATGGAGCAGCTCAAAGATGCCGGCAGGTGAGCATCAAATACTACTTCTAATTATACACACAAATTCATTTTAAAATATTCTTTACTATGTTTGTTTTTATGTTGCAGACCGCTTTGTGCCAAACGTAATGCTGAGGATCGTCTCAATCTTTTGAAGTTGCTCAAAGCAGGTGCCATTTTTTGCTCGGAACGTTATCCGGAAGATGCGGAGGCCATTGATCGTGAGATAGGACGTCAGCTAAATGAGGCGGAGAGTGGACACATGACTGCAACAAATGCTAGCAACACTCGCACCATTGAGGTAGTGCAGTGTGACAATCAAAATACCACCATTACAATAACCGTTGCCGAGGCAACCAGCACCACATGCGGCAGCAACACTGAGTCATCTGCTGTGGCGGCCAATGAGATGAACGCCAATGCGAATGGCAATGGCAACACTGGCGACATCTGACTGCCCATTTTGGGCAGCCTTAGGTAAAGTCTGGCCGCCGAGGAGTAGCCGAAATGTAAGGCACAATTTTTATTAATTGATAATGTTTCAACAAAACGAACCGAAATTAATCAGTCCTGCAACATTGGGTTAACATACACGTATTTGTAGCACGTAATTTAGGCGCTACAAAACGCCAAATAAAAACATAAGAAATAAAATACAAAACTGAAACGAAAGCATACAAAAAATATTTATAAACGAAACGTAAAGAAATCTTTAAAAAAAAAAATGCTTCGTAGAATTTAAGAGTAAATGAAAGTTAACGAAATATTCCACGTAATAGTATTAAAAATTGTTGAAAGATTTAATCAGCGAACTGTCAACTAGAAAGAACAAAAGTTCAGAAGAAATAATTTTTGGAATAAGGTAATGAAAAGGGAGTTTTTTCTTTTTTAATCTTTAAGTTGCACTGTTTATAAAGAATATTTTTCTGATTGATCTTAATGGAACTTTATTTACTTAACGATTTTTTGTTTTTCAACGTGTATTGAGTTAAATAAAAGTTTTGATTAGTTATTAAGTTCTTAAAATAATCTCAAATGTACTTAATTAATCTCACTGCAGTCTTTACTGCAATCGATAAACCGCTATTTGCTTAATAATTGCTTTTTGATGTATTTATTTAATAATTTGAAAGGTCCGAAGCATAATTTTTTTCAATTGTAGTTACAAATCGAGAAAACTCTACTTAAGTTCAGTTGTTACCGAAATCCTTGAATTATTTCTTAGCAAACATTTACTGTCAATTTTGACGTAGCTGTTCAATGTCAAAGCCCGCGAAATGAAAGTATGTACCGCAAAAAAAATTGATAAATTAATATAAATCACAACAATACGTCTAAAATGAAAAAACAAATATTGAATTTTTAATGACGGACTTTTGCATTGAGATCATAAGCCGTTTTTAGATGAACGAAGAATGGAAGAAGAAGAATATCATGTTTATTAATAGAACTGCATTAGCTAAATTATAATGAAAAAAGGTTTTATTGTTAACAATATCGAATTGCTAAGTAGCTAAATAGCTTTTTGCATAGTTAGAATTCCTAATTGAAAGCTTTTAAGTACAAAAATGTATTCGATTGTTATTATCTTATTATCTTTTGTACTTTTCTGTAAACAATTTGCTCATTATAATCATTATCATTATTGTGTTTGTTCATCCTGATTGATTTTAAATGTGGTGTAATATGGTTTAAATATTGTTTTGTTTTGGCTCACAACTTAGGTTAGTACGAAGTTCAATAAGACGAAACGCACACATAAAATTGATTTTAGACCTAATGCCATTGAAAATGTCATTTGTTAAAGCCAATTGAGACTGACTTATGTGTAATAATTATTTGAGTGGACGACTTCGAACTCGATCTGGTTTGAAATTGCTTCAAGTAAACACCCCCCACAACAAATATATATTGTAGCCATAAAAACAAAAAACGTGAAGAATTTATTAAACAAACTGCAAAAACCTTTAATGTTAGTAAATTAAAAACAATAAATGCAAAGGCAATTACACACTTATATACTCACATATACAGAATAACAAACACAGCCAAAATCGAAGGCAAGAAAATAACAATATCCAATAAGCAATAAATATGTATACATAACAAAAAAAAAAAAAAAAAAAATAAATAAAACCATGAATTATTAAATATAGTTACTGTAAAAAACACCAAGAAACAATATACCGTAATAAAACGCAAACTAACAAACACAGCCAAAAATGTTAATTTACTGCACAGGTAAACGCTGCGTATGCGCAACATACACAAATGTGCAACAGGGCGTATTAAATGAAAATACTATACTGAAAGAGAGCTTGTCCAAAAAGAGGGACAGAGAGAGAGAGAGAGCCAGCGAGCTTTAAAGAGAGCAGCAACTATGTCTTGCGATTGTCGCATTTAATTGCATTAAAAACACTGCCAGCAGAACTGTGTGACGTCACCCGCCCATTGCGTGACGTGCGCATTATTATATAGGGGCCAGGTCGTAGCCAGACCGATTCAGGAGAAGCTGCTGCTGCTCCAGCCGCTCTGCCCCACTAACACAGTTGTACACCGAACTCAGCTGAGTTTATGCAGCCTGTAAATGACCTAAATCTATGACGACATTGTGCCTTCAATGGTCAAAGTGAGCGTTGTGGCCTAACCTCAAAATTCGATTTGGTATTTTAATTTTTAATGCATTTAAATTACCTAAAAACCTTTTCACTTCTTTTGAATACCTTTTAAGTTCCCATTGGACTTAGTGTCGTGGTGTTATTGTCATAAAATTGTATTAATTTTTGTGGTTGTTTTGTGCTGGCGGTTTCGTGACCTTGACATGTAGCAAACTTTGTTAGGGGGCTGCAATGGTAAAGAAATTATTTAAAATGTATGTGCAACTGCGTTTGACTTTGCTTTGATGTACGGCCACCATTTTCATTAAAAGGACCATTTTCTGAGTGGATGTGTGTAGACTGGTTTGCTGCTACTTGCTTCACTTTCTTGTTAAGAAAAAAAAAAAAAATTTATAATTTGGCTTGACTGTTTTTGAGGGCCATGCTTTGAAGTGCGGTAAAGCGAGCATGTGACATTCTAGAAGGGGAGCGCAAAATTCTAGAAAATAAGAGTACAGCACAATGGTAAACAACATGAAATTCTTCAACAAAATGCGATACAAAACGATTCAGATTATTTTTGTTTAAATATTTTATTTATCTAAGCGAGCAAAAAATTGTTAAGTTGACTAAATTATGCGTTTTTATCTAAGATCACATTTTAACCTCTAGGCTAGCTTAAAGTAAAACAAACCGCGTTGTTGATTTTACCATTTCAAAAGTATGTCGCTCAAGGCTAAAAGTATTTCAATCCTTCTTTTGTGTGTGGGCTGCAAGAAGGAGTAAGTAAAAAGGAAACAAGTGAAGAAATCAGTGGCCAAATGGCAGAGCATCACTCACACAAATGTCAAATGTCTAACACCCTGGGGCGGATGTGATTTGAAAGTGGGCGCAGTCCAAAGCAAACAACAACAACATATCGAATGAAGCTCTAGAATTGCGCGCAGGCGAGCGCATAATTTTCTACAATTTTATTTTATTTTTGTTTCTGTTTAGGTTGATGTTGTTGGATAGTTGTTGTTGTTTCTTTTTTTTTTATACCTAAAATAAATGTGTAAAGAGCTGCTTGTTTATTTGTGCACCAACGGGGGGTCGTGTTGTCTGTGTATGAGTTTCGAATTGCACATAAACAGCAAGTTTTTTTTTTGTAATAGATGGCGCTGTGGGTATTACTAATACGCCCCGTGGCACATATGCGATGGCAACATTGTGGTGTGTTTGGCAAAGATGGTGCGGTGGCAGTGGCAGTGGCGCGGGAGTTCATAATCATGCAGTTTATGCCGCAGGCAACAAGCGCTTAGATTGCCTCATTTGCCTGTGTTATTTGTATTTGTGTGCCGTGTAGGAGGAGTCTGTATCCTGTGTCTCTCTGTGTGTGTCAATGTCTGTGTGTTTGTTTGCTACGCTGATTTGTTTGCGCGACCAAAGTCATTAGCTGATGCCACTGAGTCCTATAATGGAGCCGAGACACAGCTGACAGTAATGCAATTTTTTTTGCCATTACAGCTCCCAACACAAACATCAAATTATACATTTTGTTTATCTTACTGCTGCCGCCGGGTGTCTGACATATGAGCGTGTAAAGCTGACCTTTAACCCACAGCCATTTTTGTCACAGCGCTAGTTAAGTCTTGCACCAAAAATGTCAATGCATGCACTGCCAAAACAAGATGGCAAATATCCGTATGCAGCTGTCCATTGAGCCGGATAAGTCTCAGTTTGATGGATGTGTCGGAATGTCTACAAAATGTACAAAAAACTTACGCTTAAAGGTTGAACTTAAAATTTAAATATTTTATAGCATACTTTTATGGGCATATTTACTTGATTGTAAAGAAATAAAAGAGTTAAATATAAAAGAATATGCTATATAATTGACTTTTAAATTAATCTGCTTTAATGGAATTATAGAGCAAAATTCAATAAACTATGTTTTTGATATATTTCAGCAATTGAACTACAAAGCATAAAATAAATACATTCAAAAAGACTATAAAATAATTAGTATATAGCAAACATTAAGCTGGCATTCAATTAAAAATAAATATAAAAACAATTATAGAGCCAAATTGAGATATATAAACACCTACGAATGAGTTTATAATTAAATATGTGATAACGATTAAATTAAGTTGCACGTTCAACTTTATACAATTAAAACTTTAGTTAACACAAACCAGAGCACAAAATATATTTCATTTACTTTATGCCCACGACCCACATGTGTGATTTTATTTTGGATAAGTGTGTCTGTTCGCGAATATATATTTCAATTTAATTAAAATGTTTTAAATTTTATGTGCTTTTCTTTTGCATTTAAATTTTATTCAATAATGCCACGGAAGCAAAAGTATCGCAAATATTTGGCTTTGCAGCGGAGTTTGGGCTTTGTGTATTCGCAAACGTTTTCGTTGAAATTGTATCCGGTTTTGTTTGCTTGATTTTCAAGTTCAAAAGTCCAACAAATCCGCATGCGGCCGTTGAATGCCAGAGTTGAAAGCAAAGGCTTGGCAAGTGTCCAAAAAAAAAAAAAAAGGGGGAAACGAGTGGAAAAATAGTCGCTTGCAACAGTTAATCATTGCTACATGCGTTGTTTGTGTGAGTGCGTGTGTGTGTGGGTGTGTGGCCTTTCTGTTGGAATTTATATGTTACAGTTTGAGTAACTGTTGCGATGACAAGTGAGTTAATTAATCTAACTGCCCAATGTCTGTCAAGCTGCAAACGACGAAGGTCATGGCACCGTTATTAAACAAGACGGCTGCTGTTACTAATGCTGATGATGATGATGATTATGTAACTTACCTCCCCTCGCTCACCTTGAGGCACAACGGCTGGCGCGACGCATAAATTTCAATTTGTTATGCTCAGTTTCTGTCTGGGCAGCTCCCACCTGCACTTAAATATATGCGTTCGTGGCAAATATGCAAAAATGTGTTCGCGCCACGTTCCATTGCACAATTAGCTTCGCCTGCCACATAAATTATAAGGCCCGGCAATTTCCGCATTGAAATGTGTTTGACTCAAGCATATAGTAAATTTTTTATATATGCTACACAACGGGTGCGTTTACCAGGAAGTTTAGCACCAGAAGCAGAAGCATTTACCGATGATTTTCCTTGTAATCGCGACCGCTCCTGGATAATGTTCCAAAAATTATGCAGCGTTAATTCAGCTAATAAAATTTGCTCTACATTCTGGTATAAACAGAAGACTAGACGGTGTAATTTTAAGCAACACAATATAAAAGCTATAAAAATGAGTTCAGGAATTAGTTGCAATATTTAAATTCACTTTTGTGCAGACTGAAGGCAGTAAGAAGGCTCTAGTCGGGAGAGCCCGACTAGAAGATACCCAGTTGCAATAAATATATTAAATTTATATAAGACTTCGTTATACTGACTTAACTTCAATCGATTAAATTCGATATCTCCGGTGTTTCTTAACCGATTTGGACGAAACTTTCAGAAAAGTTCTATCGTTACCCATTATTTCAACCCCTATTTTTACATTTTCCAAATTCGATATTTTTGTGCTATCGATTCCATGTGTATATCGGAAACCAGAATAGTAATCGATAATTTGAAGCAAACTTGTTCTGCTCATAGTATAGGAGAACTTATATTCAAAATCTGAAGTCACTAGCTCTTGTAGTCTCTGAGATCCACGCGTTCATACAGACGGGCAGACGGACAGACGGTCAGACGGACGGACAGACGGACATGGCTATATCGTCTCGGCTGTTGGTGTTGATCAAGAATATATATACTTTATGGGGTCGGAGATGCTTCCTTCTGCCTGTTACATACTTTTGCACAAAACCATTATACCCTTTTTACCCATTTTATGGGTTAAGTGTATAAAAATCGAAAATACTCCATTATGAATCATTATCATGGAGTAAAAATTTCTGGTGAACGCAACCAATGCATCACTCACATATTGGTGAAATGTGCAAAATTTGCGAAATGTATGAAATGTGAGAAATATGCGGTTGTCGGGTCAGCGTATTGCTGAAATATGCAGCATGCTTTTAATCCGTTATTGTTTGTCAAGGACAAGAGACGAGATGATTAGAGATGCTCCAATGATTTCTATATTCAATTAAGCTAGAAGAAAGATTAATCAAATAAGATCATTTGTTTGATTATAGTATATTAGACAAATTTACATAACAGCAGATCAAAAAAAAAAAATATACAAGAAATCAAAATTTCATTTTTCGTTTTTGTTTATGTGTACAAAATATGCTAGTCAAAATTTTCAGATGCACGCTTTCAAGCCACAAACGGAACAACTCAGTTTTTTTCCAGCTTATTTTACAATTTGTTTTATAATATCCAATCTAGTCCGTTTTGTATTGCATGCAATCTCGGCAAAAATAAATTGAAATGGCATTCAATGAAAAAAGGGTTTTCCGTTATTTGCGTGATTTTTTATGAAAGTCACGTACGCACCGCCATTGTCAATCAGTTGAAAATCTCTGCGAGTTTCGAGCGATTTCCGTGCTGCGTGCAATGCATTAACATTGCAAAGTGACAAATAACGTTGCAAGCGGCGTATGCGTAGTATTTTGGCATTTGTCGGCTTAACTTTGTTATTGAAGGACAAAACTTGCATAGCAACAAAGCCAAATTTATGTTAAAGATCTTAATTGGTGGGCATAAATTTATAGATTTGTTTATTTTTGCGGTTCACAATAAAAGAGAGGAATGCATGCGCCATGTAATTGTCACACTTAGTTCAATTGACAAATTTTTCGCCCATAAATCTGTGCCTTTGTTTGCGCACCTCTTCTTCAACTTTCATCCCGAAACTGCCAACAATTTTAATAATGCGCCAAGAGAACCTTATTATGTTAAAGTGACATTTTTCAGTTGCCTGCTTGGTTGCCTGCCTGCAACACTGCATTCATTCTAGCTGCCAACTTTATTTTTATTGCATTTATAAACTTTGCCCTTACAGCTAAAGTGCAGCAAACAAAAAGTTCAAACCCCAAATTTATATGTACTATTCGAATATATGTTTAAGTGCAACAATTTAGCAACAACTGCCCAAAAATGTATAGCTCGCAAAAAAGTAAGAGAACTTTTTGCCATTTAAAAGGTTCAGACGTACCTGGGTGCAGGTGTGCAATTGTGCCTAGTGCAATTTAAAATTATACCCCAACTATTTTTGTCTGGCCAACGACAAATGTAACAAAACACGCCCTGTCTGGCATTAACAGTGCCGTCAACAGTGCGTTAACAGTGCACGCTCTTCGAAGCTTAATGTTAGCTTGTGTGCTTTTGCCTCTGTTTTGGGTTTTTGGCATTGCTTTTGTGTTTGCAAATGGCAGAAAAGACTGGCCAAAAGCCACGTCGCTGCTTGTTTAAATACAGCACGCACAGTTGTCTGGCAATTTATTCCAAGTTCGGCCGGCTTTTGTTGCAATTGGTGGGCGCGTTTGACGCGGCAATTTTAACAAACTAATAAACGCGAAAAATTCTCTACAAAATAAAAGAAAATAAACCAAATAAGTTTAACTAAAAAAAAAATAAGAATTTATAAGAACAAATACTTTATACTAATTGCTTTAATATGTGAAGAAAGATTTTCCAATTAACAGTTTTGAAGAAACTTTGACAACAAAATTTTATGAGAACAAACAAACGCCCATAAACTTTTCGTCAAAATCAAGCAAGACATCTCATATACACAAAAAAAAGTAGACAACAACGAAAAGTACTAAACTTTTCAATTAAATTCGTGTTTCATGTCATAAATCTGCGGCGCTTCGTAAGCAGACTGGGACACAATAAATAACAAGACACAAAAATAGAAAACAAGCGAGACAAATAAAATATTCTATAAGAAAAAAATAAAAATGACAGAAGTTTGTGCAGCAAAACAGGTAATTTCTGCCGTAATAACAACAACAGCTGAAATAATTGAGACAACGAAAACTCAAACCACATCAAAAACGACAACAGCACTAAGAACACCGCGACAAAGGACTTTGATGCGTGCAGCAGAAATGGATGCGGATACGGATGATGGAGATGCTGATGACGTGGAGGTTGCGATTACAAATGCTTGCTGCTGCTGCTGCTGTTGCAGTCGTTTCTGACGATGCTGAAGTGGATGCGGATGCAGATGATGCGGCCGATAGCATCACATTGGAGCTGGCATTGTCACCCAACACGCCAACACCACCGCTCACCAATGGATATGAGGATTTCGCTGAGCTTGACAACAGTAAGCCGTTTAAGGTGGGTATAATCCCTATTCATTGCCAATTCATTAAACTGATTTGAATTGTTAATTGGCCAGCAATTCGTTAAGTGATTAGGGGTGCCTCCATTGTTATCAGCTTCAATTTGTTAGGCGCCGTTCGCCAAACTTTTGACGCGCAGTGCACAAAGTGAAGTGGAAACAGCCAGCAGGATCTATGTAGGTGCAAGGCACAAACGGCTGGCCACTCAAAAGCGTTTGGCTTCGAGAGTAGTGTGGTTGTTCTGGTTCTTCGTTTTTTCTTTTTGGATGCTGGTGCTGCTGCGTCTGCTTTTTATACGCCCTTAAGGCTTGTTTGGATTTCAAGGACTGCAGCAGTAACTGGTCCAAATTATATTGCACCCAAAGTCGCTAGCGAAGTTAAATAGAATTCGCAGAAAAAAACAATGTTTGACTTTACAGAGAATAAAAGTGAATATATATATGTATCTCTTCTTGATAAGCACGCTTGGGACATTAAAGGATTCAAATATATCATGCAACAAGTTAAGTAAGATAGCTCCATTATATATTTACATCAAAATGTTGAAGAGTCCTTTTTTGCTAGCAAATTTGTATCGTTATAATCAAGCAACTTGTATTTGTAGTACATTTATTTATTTTTAACTCAAAGCAAAAAGTTTCAAAACGAATTGCAACTTCTGTTTTTTTATTTATAAGATTTGGTAACATATCCTTTGAGAACTTGTGCATGGATAGAAAATCCTCAAAAACGTTATAAGATTTCTACAACCTTCGCTTTTATTTTAAATATGCTTGCAAAGAGTTATGACACACTTGAGAGCTAGTTCGCAGTATAGCTGCTTGCTTGCACTTACATGTTTCAAAAGTTTCAAGTAAATTCGTTAAGGCATTTAGGCACAAATTGTCGACTTTGTGAGAACCTATCATTAGCACAGAATTCAATTGAATAAATGGCCATTTTGTTAGCCTTTGATGTTCATTTGATTTGATTGATTGATTTGGTTAGCTATTTTTTTGTTTCTTGTACCTAAATATAGCTTTCAATTATGTCTGTTGCGAGAAAAGGCCTGTTACAGAATTTGTGGAAAATTGTGTGCTTTTAACAAGCTGGTGAAAACAGGGCAAATTTGCGGTTAGCTAACAATTTCAACTAATTAAAAGTGTTAATCATGATAAAATGGACAGCAACAGGGGCTAAAGTAACGTAGTGAAATTGGCTAGAAAGCGTAACGTGGCCATTTAATGCCTCGATGTAGTATATCATTATTGTCCAGCTGCTACGGTCATTGAAGCAGTGCTTGGCTGCCATCGAGTCTGGTGCGCGTTAGAGCCGATAACGATGTTGCTGCCATTTCAACAATGCTTCAGAATGGGAGCACCACTCCTCACTTCAAACCCCTCGATTGCTTTTGTGCTTTCGTTTGCCTGTCTCATCCCAAATCGATTGATATTGAATGCCAAAGAGCGTTTAAAAGCGCCATAATAAAATAAAATATCTTAAGGCCCAAGCGATAGGTCAGGAGTTCAAGTCGTCACAAAGTGGGTGGGTTTAAGGTTTTAAAATTAGTTTTAGGCAAGACACGAATTTAAATTGACAGTTTTGTGAATTACCTCAAACATGTTTTGCGTCAATGTTCTCCCCCGTTGTTTTCCTGTAAGCTTTTGTTGGTTGGGCCACATGTCGCATGCATATTTGATGTAGCATCCATCTAATTAATAAGCATGCATGGCATGTTGAATGACAAGCAACCATTGTTACCGTTACTTTAACGGGCCCCTTGATGTCTATCTGACAGCTTGTCTGTCTTAACAGCTAACTTCTACCACTTTTTAAACGATTGTAATTAATTAAATTACATACAGCGTCGTGTATCTTGTTTATGGATGTGTTAGTGTGTGTGTGTGTTAAATGTATGTTAGCTGGGCAATGAATTAAGGCATCGCTAGTTCAAGATGGCACACCATATCGTTTTTCGCAAGTACATATTGAAATATAATATCGTTTTTAATGTACGTGTCTTGCTCTGAGTGTCTCTCATACCTTATGGTCCAAATGGAAACGAAATAATTTATGGGCTCGAAGAAGTCTGCTTTTGGTTTTGGCGCACACAAAGCGCACAATTTAATTACCTGTTTTATGGTAACATTGGTAAGGCGAAGGTTTTTTACTTGGTCTGCTTTTGGGTACTCTTTAGAAATCCTAAATGTTGGTTGATGGAATATATATGTATGAGTTTATAGAAACATTATACATTGCCAAGTAAAAACACAGAGAGATAAAAGAGTTAGCAGAAAGTTTTACTTAAATCGCAGGTTGATTTTTAAAAAATTTCAATCATTTTGCGTTTATATATGGTGTATTCAGGAGGAACTTTTCTTAAATTTATCCTTTTCCTGTGTGCAGTCAGTGTTTTTGCAATTTGAATAGATCCTTACCGTTGTCATAAAATTGCCATTAGGTTAGAAACCAAGGCTAAAAACTAGTCTTATTGAAATCAGTAAGAGTACTTTTTAAAGCTAACTTATCCCACTGCCATCGTCACTTAATAGCTCGTTATGAGGTCATATAAAAAAAAAAAAAAAACAGTGAATGAAGCATTGTTTGTCCGTATATCCTTATGTATGGTGAAAAGAGGTCTACTCTCCGCCGTTGTGGTGTCGGTGGATATTATACTATGTACGAATGCGACATGGAAAACGCATTTGGTTTTATATTTCTACCTCGTATGAATAAAAGCAAAGGCTCAAACAAGATGGAGAACACAAGCAGAAGCAGAATGCCAAAATACTTATACTACAAATGGCATGCAAAATGAATGCGCAATGGAAAGCAGGGGGCAAGGCGGTAACGGGGTAAGACCGGAAGGAATTAAGTTACCCAAACACACATGCTATAAACATGTCGACAGCAAAAGCAACAATTTGAAGTAGTAGTAATTACAACAAGCAAAAGCAGTGCTAGCTGGAACCAAACTCGCACACATTGCGTATACGCAGCGGTGTGCATTGAAACAAATAAGCAAGTATTATTCCTGTCCAAGCAAGCGTGCAACTTGGCTATGCTACTTCATTTACCGAGTTGCCATGTAGAGAAGGGAAACGCGGTTCTGTTGAATGTTTGCTAATAATATGAGTGTCAAAACGAAGACAAGCATGTAAATTGCGATGTATTTTAATGCCTGCTGTCGTTTTACCCCTCTCCGCTCTTAGCTCAGTAAAAAAGCTTTTAATGCTCTCGCAAATGAGGCGGATAAACTCTTTTAATATTTTAATAGCACGTTGAGCAACAACAACATTTTGCTGAAACACGGTTACTGTTGAATTTTGATGACAATCATGGGAAATTAGTGGCAGCCATGACAGCAACATTGAACCTGAATGCAAACCACTTTGATACAATGATGTGGGATGATAAAATATATACGAATAACTGCTTCAATAAACCAGTGAAAGTGGCAAACAAGTACTTTAAGCAGATGTGTTCAACAAACAAATACCCTGTGTGTGAATATGAGGAAAACTTCATGAAAACTTCAATTGCCAGTATACCTTTTTCGACCCATTGTTTCAACTGCATTTGCATGCTTGGGCATTTGGGCTAACTTCGATTTAACAGCAGCTCAGTAGCACTTGCCCAGCAGCAGTTGCAGATGTGGACACGCATTCCTGATGAGGTTTACAATTACCTGCTCACGCTGTTGCTGTTGCTCCTGTTGCTTACTCACATTCGTACACGACCTTGATATCGTACAAGTGAGTTAGAGGCGCACGCGTGTCATTATAAATGCATGAATGCATTGGCATCTGCCCATTGTGCTTGTCTGACCTTTTAGTGTTTGCTATTTTCAGTTCCTGTTGCTCATTCTCTGAATCGCTGCACCAATTTTGATGTGTGAGCATGACCAAGGAAACAAACTGACAGAGTTTATTTTCATGGCTTACATATTTGTCAGTGTAGCTTTGAGAACAACTAGGAAATTGGCCAAGTCTTGGCAATTGAAAAGCAATAAAACCATCTTTATTTTGACACTCTTTCCATTAGATTGTTGGCTGTTTTGCTAAATTGGTTTGATGCTTTTTGTTCAAATGCGTTTGACAACCGAAGAAACACTCTATTTTGTCAGGAAATTTAAGAAATGCTGGAAATATTTGATAATAAAAAGGATTGATGTCTAAAAATAACCGGAATATAAACGCAAGTGCTAAGAAAATGTTAAAATCATGGCCAGTGTCAAGTGGAAACTGAAGAATGAAAACAAGTTTCAGTGCCTTTAATTCTGTTTTTTTTTTATTTGAGTGGGTGAGTTGCGAATACGCACGAAAACAAAGTCAAGAAACGCATTTAGTACAAACAAAGCCAACGGCCATTGGCATATGCTAGCCAAACAGTCTGCCAGCCCAACCAGTCCTCTTACTTTTAGTCAGTCAGGCAGTCCAGACAGTCTCGCAGCCAGCTGCCCAAGCAGCTAAAGTAGAAATCAGCAAGTCAGCAAATATCTTGAGGGAAGTTGGCTTAAAAAGAATTGGAATATATTACACTTTCTACACTTACAAAGCCTACTTGTTCATACAAAGATCATAAAACAGAAATTGTGTGTGCATGACAGCTATATGATAAAGTGGATCTAACTGGAGCAACGAGAAGACTATAGTCAAAGCTTATAGAATAGACAAACCCACATGGCTGATTAAGAATAAAAATACTTCATATGTGCTTTCTTCTAAGCGTTACAGAATTCATGAAAAAATATAAATTAATCAATTATTGTCGATAGTCAAGATAATTATCTTGCAATAAAATGTAAGAAGTAAAAAATTATGCAGAATTTTTTTTTGTAACATTTGCAAACTTCTTGGTAAGCCCTCTGCTGGCTGTTGAGCTCAGTTCAGTTCAGTTCAGTTCAAGCCATGCTAAATGTAAACATAAGTTTAATGGCCAACACGCAGTTGGGTCGGCAGGCAGACAGGCAGTCAAGGGACCAAGATGCCGGGCTATAATGGAGTCGGTCAGTTTTGCTTCAGTCCTTCATGCTGTGGGCATCTGCCATAGCTATTCGCATAAAATGGCTGATAAATTTTCATTGCTTCTTGTTGAGCTGACGCAACATTGTCGGCAGGTTGATGGATTCACCCGGCGCTATAATTGGTTTAGCAGACATGCGGCGATCAATGATTGATATGGCCCGGCGTAAAATAAGCACATGGCTGAGGTGCAACTTAATAGCTTAGTGACGTGGTACATTGTCACTTCCAGACAGTGGTGTCCTTAATGCCTCACAATGAGATGATTATGTGAATGATGATTACACCTCAAACTTACACATCGATCAAATGGTGTGTGTGTGTACAAATTGTGTTCAACATGACGTACACTTAATATTAATAAGAGGCGTCGCATACAATTCGTCAGCTTTATTAACGTTGCTTACCTATTCCTTTTATTTAGCTGAGTTCTACTTGGCCTTTGTCAAGCCCATCCAATTGCCTTCTTACTCGTATTGTTCCTTTGGAATCGACAGCGACAGGCTTGAAATGTTAAGTAGCACATCCAGTTTTTATCCATACCTGAGAACGCATGACTTGCTTAAATTGTGCTTGTTATTAATGTTGCTGTTGTTTTGCCGTTATTGTTATGGCAAATAATAAATTGATTAGTTGCTTGTTGCTCCTGGTGGTTGCCCCCCAACAAAAGGTTTGCACAACATCTCATGGTTGTTTATTGTTTTTATTGGCTGCTTAGCAGAGTTTAAATTAAAGCAAACAACGCTTGTATTTTTCCCTCCTTAATTATCGCTTTTTCCTTTCCTTTCGCTCGCTGCCAATCAAAAACAAGTGACATTTTGTTACCAATGGAGCTGAAAGAGTTTTAGGGGATAGAGTTTTGTTACAATCAAGTGTTTCATCAGAATTCTACTCAAAGTTAAAGGTTCAGTGTTAACCAGGGCAAGCCCTTCGGTTTGGGGCGTGTGTAATGTAAATACTCTAACCGGCAAGTGGTATAATTGAATAATAAGATTTCCATAGAGTATCTTCAGAGGGTGCAAATATTGTTGCTTCAACTGTTGCTCAGTAAGTTAAATGGTTAAATATATATTCTGATATGGCGAGAGAATTTGAAGCAATATTGGTTTCTTAATGAATGCCCTTTAGAGTTGGACTTCCATTCAAGTATCTTAAATACAAAATTTCAGCAAGTCAAAAGTAAGTTAAACTGACAAGCTGTTTAATATAAGAAAACATATACAACTCTTTGAGTGGAGGACAACAATAAAAAGTTTTGCAATTAAGAAATCAAAAGGGATTTCATTAAAAGGAAGTAAAAAGAAAGGGACAGTCAAGTTATGAATTTCTATAAATGTTGGACTTATGGTATTTCGCAGCTTGTAGCATCAAACTTTCCCTTAGGGCATGAAAGCTTATGAAAATCTCCCATACTCACTTTCACATTTTGTACAGGTCAAGGACATTACACGTAACATACGCAAGGCCGTTGTAGCCACAACATTGGAAGAATTGCGCCTCAAGGTGGCCGCAAAGTTTCAACGCGCTCAGCCCGCGATTCATTTGGATTGCGATGGAACTGAAATTGATGATGAAGAGTATTTTTCAACACTGGAAGCAAATGCGGAGTTAATAGCCGTTTTTCCCGGCGAACAATGGCGAGATGTAAGCTTGAATTTTCATACATTTTCACGCAGGTTTTACTTTAGAGTCTTCGCCTTTTAACCTTAACAGCCCAGCGATTATAATGCAAATTTACGTCGCCCTTCATTGGATGCTCAGCGGTTACGCAAATTGGTGGGAAAACTACAACAGAATCTGCTGAACGATGACGATTTGGATAAGCTCTCAAATATGGATCCCAATTCGCTGGCAGATATCACGGGACGTGAGCTCAAGGATAGCGAATATTGTATGCAAAGTGAGGCTGCTCGAAGATCAACGGAGTTGTCCTGTTAGATTAAACAAATACGAAATTTGTTGCACCTAAGCGGAAATTTGTGTCTATTAAATTTAAATTATCTAGAAACCCTACCTTAATGTACTCCTACAGCTTGTATGGATAAAAGCACAGTGAAACGTCGCTTATGATAGATTTGTAAGGAATTTGTAAGAGATTTTTAAAAGTCAAGCTGAAACTGGTCATAGAGATAACAGTTTCGGGTATTTTTGGAGCATGTTTTGATAGGACTTAATGAAGTGCGATAATTGAGACAGTTCATAAATATATGTATGAATGTATGGTTGTAGAGCACCTCCAATATCTACAGGATAATCATATTTTTTTAAACTAACCTTGACATGTGAATGTGTTTACAACTCTGTTTCTAGACCAATATGCTATATAGTACATACATACATACATAGACCAAAGTTTAATATACTAGAATGCATAAAAGTCTACTTTAATCAAATGACTATAAGCCAAATTGTAGCTGCTTCAAGCAACATAATCTTATCACAATCGGGGTTGCCAAAGCCGTAAATTTAATGTTTGCAACCGATATTTATCGATTAACATCTGTTAGCACATATTATCAATATGTACTATAGTGTTGTGTTAGTTTTTAAAACATAGCCTGTGGTTATTAGGGAGCAACTTATTTTATAAAAATTGCATGCAATTTAAAAAACTTATTTAACACCAAAAAAGCAAAATAAAACCACACCAAAATAGAACACTTTTAAACAAGTTTAAATAGAAACAAATATTTAGATTGTATAAATTGAAGTGCAATGAATTATATATTTTATAAATGTGCTGTGTCCGTGTGTGAAACCTACTGCACTTTGTTTAGAAATTAAGTATGAAAAGAACACAAAATTAAAAGTCATTAAAAAAGCCAAATGAAATGCAATTTACGATAACAATGAAAACTCTTCCTCAATGCATTGTGTGCACATCTGCACAGTTTACCACACACAACACCTTACCACACACACACACAACACACAAATCGATCGAATCGAAATTGGTAACTCGGCAAATAAGATAAATGCACGAAAAACTTTTTGCATTGTCAGTCAGTTCAAGAATAAATTGAGATTAAATGTGTTATCAGACTTGTGTTTCATTTTGCGGCAGCTGAAGAGCATCTGCGGGTAAGTAATGGACAGAAGTAAGAAATAAAGGATATTGAAAGTGTCTCTGAAAACTTTAAATAGATTTTATTCTTAGAAATTGATTATTTTCTATATCTATAAATTCTCTAAATTTTCATCGTTCTAAATTTTAATTATTCAATTATACTACCTCTTTTACATAGTGAAAACTTTTAAGTTCTAAGTGAGCTCCAAATTGGCAATTCAAATTATTTTAAGTCTATTATACTCCCATTACAGTTTTTATCTTTCAACTTGCATCTGCACCATTTTCCTAGGATTTGTGCAAGTTTTTTCGCCAGCTGACAGTTTTCTTTGCATAGTATCTTCTTCGAAATTCGTTTAACTTTTGCATATATACGATACGCAGAAATATGATATTTGCATTTTGTATACTGATTTGGTCGTTGGCAATGAATAAAATTTATCAAAGCTTTGCCGCAGGCTGAGTTGATAGCATGTACATTGGCCAATGGCCAATGAAATTCAATACAAATTTTCAAAGGTCAGCAACATGCATCACGGCTGGTTGGCATGAATTTAATTATAATTACTACGACTACATTGTCTGTTGTGTTAAATATCAGCTGACGACGTCTGAAAGCCACTAATTAGCTTCCGTTGCTTGACCATGTTGTTCAATTGTCTAGCTGTTCAGCTGTAGGTGGAACTTACATTATGCAAAGTGCTTGATGCAGCATAAATAAGAAAGAGTGAGAAAGGCAGAGAGAATCTGCATTGAGTTGCACTTTCTTTGTAATCTGAAAGCAGCTTAGTGCAAATTGAATGCAGCTTTTCGAGCTTAGATAGCTCATAAGCTATTAGCCAACAGGCTTAGTACCATTTTGATAGCAGCTTGCGAGGTAATGCTCGAAAGCACTTGTCATATCATTTCATAGAGAAACATAAAAAAAACTAAACTTTGAAAACTCTAAAAATATTTATTTTTTATCCTAGCCACTCTGCTGAAAGGTAAACGTTTCGTGCCAAAGTCACTAAAATATTCTTAAACGTGACTTTAGGGTAACTGTTCAGTGTGTGTGTGTGTGTGTGTGAGCATCATAAAAAATAAAAACACCAAAAAGAGAACTTAACAAAATATTGTGCGAATACTGCGAGTGCAGAATGCCCCGGGCAGACTCATAGTTGGATATAGTATGTGCAACAATTGAAAAAATAAAATAACTTTCGCACGAAAACCAGATGCAGTAAAATTGTATATGAACACTCCTGCTGAGTGATGCATTTGATAGTGCTTTAAAGAATTTACAACTATTTTATATTTTAACATTAAGTTTTTGATTTGGGAATAAACGAAAAAACAAACGCATTCCGTGTGAAACTTTTTGTTACGTATTTTATTTTGTAAGGCTTTATAAAAATGTAGCCAATTCATCAACCAAATTAGTTGTATTGGAGCATGAACAGGCTTATCCTAAACTCGCAGAAGAAAACGATGTGATATAAACATATTTACCAGTTGTAAGTTGATAAGTTTTTTTAAGCTGTCAACATTTGGGAAAAGTTAAATGCAGCTGTCTGGGAAGAACATCAACTATCCAGCTAACCGAAGCATTTATCTTTTCGTTTGACTCAAGCCCCGATACTAAACAAAATTTTAACATATTCTCACACTCATATTCATTTACAAAACTTCGGGTTGACAGCTTAACAGGACAATAGATTTGGATTTATATGCCGTGACATACATATATTCGATAGATAGAAATATGTTTTTGGGACAGAGACAAAAGGTAAAAATTCAGGGCGTGAGTGATATACGTTGGCGCATATGTGAGTGACATATTTACACACACAGACACATTAATATATGCACATGCAAATGTAAAGCAGCGGTCAGTGTTTAAACTTTGCCAGGGTCATCCCTTGTTGTCTGTGTTCCATTCTGTGGGTAACTTATTTCCTTTTGATTTTTTTGGGATTTTTTTAAATGTATTTTTGGCTAACCTGCTCATTTTCTATGCAGCTCTCACTCTCTTTTAGTCTTCTGCTCGTTTTATTTTATTTTTTTTGTTTGTAATTTTTTTGTGTTTTTTATCTCTTCTTCGCATTTTTGATGTTTGTCGAAAAGTTCGAACGTGCGACGGCTGCCAACTGTCAGCTGGAAACTAAAAACTGGGCAAACTGGCATCTGGCAACTGGGGGCTGAGTGTCGGGCGCGGTTTGCATTAACAACTATGAGAGATTTATGGAAAAGTTATACGCTTCTTGGTATCTGCTACCGTTAGTTGAATACGCTTTACAATACTAACAAGCTTAAGCACCCTTCCGCATACTCCATGCTACAACCGCCACTTGATGCCGGCACAGCTCATGGAGCTGTTAGGTGATTCGGTTTGCTTTTTACCTGCCATAGTCTACTATTGCTTATGTCCTTGGCAGCTGGCTGGAAGTGTTGCTAAAATGCTCCTGCACTGCCATTGTTGCTGAATGTAGGGTATTAAAAATTTATTGAATATATTTTTACACGCTTTTAGACTCAGAGTTGGCGTCCAAAATGTGCATCGAGATGCACTTAAGCTTACCAACAGCCAAAGTAGCCACCATTCACACAGCTGCAGATGTGTTTGTGTGTGTGAATGGAAGAGGCTTATGCGGTTTCCATTTGAAACCAAACAAACATCAGAGATAAATATATAGATAGATATGCATATAATATACTCACACAGCAGTGTGAACACAGTCTATTGAAATAGTCATCAAGATCTTAATGGTCTCAGTTGAATGGAATTAAAAACTTAGTGTATAGATTTTCCTCATCTTCAAATATTAAAAAGTTTAAATTGCAGCAAAATTACAACTGCGTAAAATGCATAATGTGTATTTTCTATACCCTTAACCCATAAAATGGGTAAATAAGGGTATAATGGTTTTGTGCAAAAGTATGTAACAGGCAGATGGAAGCATCTCCGGGCCTATAAAGTATATATATTCTTGATCAGCATCAATAGCCGAGTCGATTTAGCCATGTCCGTCTGTCCGTCTGTCTGTCCGTCTGTCCGTCTGTCTGTCTGTCCGTCTGTCTGTCTGTCCGTCTGTCCGTCTGTCCGTCTGTATGAACGCGTGGATCTCAGAGACTACAAGAGGTAGAGATATAAGCTTTGGGATATAAGTTCTCCTATACCATGAGCAGAACAAGTTTGCTTCAAATTATCGATAACTATTCTGGTTTCCGATATACTCATGTGATCGATAACAAAAAAATATCGAATTTGGAAAATGTAAAAATGAGGGTTGAAAGAATGAGTAACAATAGATCTTTTCTGAAAATTTCGTCCAAATCGGTTAAGAAACACCGGAGATATCGAATTTAATCGATTGAAGTTAAGTCAGTATACCAAAGTATTTTATAAATTTAATATATTTATTGCAATTGGGTTCAGGGTATCTTCTAGTCGGGCTGTCCCGACTAGAGCCTTCTTACTTGTTAATAAATGAATTTTAATACAAGCTTGGTTTCATTTTCTCTGCTTTTATTTTACAAATATAAAAAATATTATTATGTTATCTATCATTGACTTTTATTTATCGTTTAATGAATATGTATTACAATTTGAGCTACAGACTAAGAATATGCACAGCGAAATTATAATTAAAAGATGACGCACAATATTTTCCCAAAAAAAGAAAACATTAACAGAATAAAAAAAAAACAAATGGAAAAAGAAAAAACATCTCGTATGATATTAATGCATGTACATATTTAAGAGCGAGAAACACTAAATGCTGAATGCGTGACATCGTTCTTGCATCATTTTAAATGCGCTTGAGACAACAGATAAACAATAACAATTTCGAGAGTATTGCAAAACAAAGTGCAAAGGCGTCAACAAGTGGGGAAAGGGAGACGAAAGCCAGGCAACAACAATTATATGCTTAATAGACAAATTTCTTTTGCTCGCCATACATGGACTCGTATAATGAGGGTGCCAAGTGCTCGGCCAGAAATATTTGCAGCTTCTCGGTGGCTGTCACTGGCGTATAGCGGGCCATGGGGAAGGTCCTGGTCACGGCATCGATGAGGACACGCAGCGTGGGCTGAATGTCAACAGCCTGCAACCAAAAAGTTCTCGTTAACATTGTGTCACATACATTTAATGTGTGGATAGAGTCTGCTTACCTGTCGCGAATATTTCTCAACGGATGTCATGGCTGCTTCATAGTAATCCTCACCGTAAGCTTTCTTCTGCTCGGAGGACAGCTGATTCCACATTTGTTTTGCCTGCAGAAAGTAACACAAAAGTTTTAATGAGAGAAACCATTTGAGCCGTCTTGCAACTATTTTAATGTGTGCTGCCTGCAACCGGGGCATTATCGTAAAGACTGGAGACACGTCCTGGAGACAGCCATGCTGTCCTTGTACTACGGCAAAGGCCAGGCACTTGGCCAGGTGCATTAAAAATGGTTAGTTGATTACCTGTTCGCGCAGCTCCGTCTCATTTAGCCAGCCATTGCCGGGAGCAAACTCGCCAGCTGCCACAACGGACACATCCACGCCGCGTGTTCGCATCTCCTGGCGCAGGCAGGCAGCAAAACAGTCAACAGCCGCCTGTGTGGCACACTGAATGCCACGCACTGGCGATGGCACACGATTCAGGCCCGAGGTGAGAAATACAACACGTCCATGGGCGCGACGCACCAGTGGCAAAAAGATTTGAGTCATACGAGCGGCGCCTTAAGTGAGAGATTCGATGAAGTTTAAAGTTTTAATTAATTGGTAAATTGCATGAGTAGTTTTTAAAATATAACTCAATTTTGAAACATTGCTGAGCTTTTGACATTGTGCTTTCGCTTTAAAGCTGCACAGAGGCGCCATCACTAACCGAGTAGATTCAGATCCAAGCTTTTGCGCAGCACAGCAAACGGTATCCACTCGAGTTCACCGAGAGCAATCCAATGGGCGCAGTGCACCAAAGCCCACAGTCCCTCAGCGCCATGCGGCAAGTGTGTGGAGACATAGCGAGCAGCTTCCAACAGCTGGCCAAATAAATAGTATAACAAAGGTTTGAAGCTGGAATAAAAGCTTTAAGAGCTTTCTTGGGCAGACTTACGCTTTTGTCGGAGGTAACGTCAATATGCAGCAATTTCATGCGTCCCGAAGTTTCCTCCTTCAAGATTTTGGCCTCGTCCGACTCTTCGATGGGCGTGTAGAAGCCCGCGTATACCATAAAGCCCAAATCATCCAGTTTCTTAGCCAAATACCAGGCCAATGGTGAATCGCAGCCAGTAATAAGAACGCCCTTGCCCGGTGCAGATACCTTGAATAGGTTACAAGATAACAAAAAGGTCAAAGCGTCACTCAAATGTCATTCTTTTACATCATGTGAGATTTAAAGTCACAATTTTATTAATTTATAATGCTTGTGCTGTCAATTAGTTCTTAATCGTATTGCACCTGTAGCTTATTTATGAGCACATGTGTATTTAACGGGCAATTAGGCTTGCAAGAGGGTTTTCCCTGGGTGTAACAACTAACCTTAAATGTTACAGCTATTTGATCTATCTGAACTTCTTGAGCTACAGTAAAATGTGTTGTGATGTTTTTTTTTTTCTTATTTCAAGAAATACAATTTAAAATTGGTCTATTAAAAGTAATTTGGGCATAAGATTTCTCTGAATTCCACAGAGTTTAAAATGCAGTTTGAGATGATTTTGTATATAATTGGATAACAAGGGCTTTTATAGTGCATTTTGACTGAAACATATGATGGAATTTTATTAAATCTCTTTGTTGGCAAATCCAATTTAAAGGTTTAATTTTTTTTAATAAAATACCATTTTATAAGCTTAAGGTTTTTCGTTTTGCTCGTGGCAAAAAGCAGCTTTCGCTTTTAAGAAGCAATATTTTCTTAGTTGGCTCCATCACAAGCTCTGACCGACTGACTGCTAGACAATCTCACACACACACACATACACATACACGTACAGCAGACATACAATACAAGAATCACTAACAATAGCAGCGCGCTGCAGCGGAGAGAGAATCAAAACGTGTGCATTGACACTTCCGCTTTAGACACACTCGCCTTGGGTGTGTAGCTGTGTGTGTGCGTCTAAGTAAAGCTGTGTGGGTTTATTGGATGCTTCACACAAAGGACAAACCGCAGTTTGTTCAAGTCAAGCCAAGCCGGCAAGATAGAAAGACAGCTGAATAGGATGGCGGGGAGCATCTAGGCCGGGAGGCAACTTGTCTATAGTGGCTGTGCCATAATTCATCATGCCATTAGCCAATATATATATAAAGATATCATTGTATTGGTAAACTACTAAAGTGTGGCGTCTCAAGTGCGTCAGCTGTGGCATGGTGAAAAACTTACTCATTGTTCAAGCTATTTAACGGTTATTAAGTGCTCGTAAAATAGTTTTAAAAAAAAGAAGATGAAGAAGTCGTTGTCGTCGTCTGTGTTTTATTATTGGCTGTGTGTGTGTGTGTTGACACCCATTAAGACTGGCCGACATTTTGGGGTTTTTCAAAATCTGTTGGCATTTTGGCATTCATAAAACTTGAAAGAACTACGTACAGAAGTCAGTTCCCTTAATTTTATTTCCCTCTACAACACACTTCCAAATGTCAGCTCTTTTCTAAGTTTTGGACAGCCACAAGTTTTAATACCCTGCGTAAAAAGGGTAAATTGGTTTTATGCAAATCTAGCTAACTGGCAGAAGAATGCATCGCACATCCAATCCGCACATCCAATCCGATCTCAGACGCTGTCGCAGCTCAATACTTTGGATGTATTACCAATTCTCACGTGTTATCGATAAAAAACAAAAACCATTAAGTTCTAAAAATATGTTTGTAACTTGTTTGGTTGAGGTAACCAGAGATATACAATATTAAACTTTAGTCATCAACCTGTAAACGCTCCCATACATACAAGAAATAACTGTACGCGTAAGGTCTGAGGTTTGGGGTATCTACTAGTCGAGGTTTTTCGACAAGAGCATTTTTACTTGTTTTTATTTTCTTTTTATTTTGTTGCTATTGCTATTTGCTTTTTATGCGACTTTAGTTATTTTTGCGCCATAAAGTTCTGGTCAACTTTTGCTGCTGCTACTGCCACGTGCTGTTGCAAGGATGCCAGAATGCTCTAGCATGGCAACAATGGCAATATTTTTTGCTTAGCACCAATCCAATTTACTTCGCTTCTGCAGAAAATGACTTTAAAGTTTGTGAGCAAGTAAATTGCAGCCAGCAAAACAAAAACCATCATTGACTTAAAGCGAATGGTGCAATTAAAATCGTGTGCACAAAAAAAAAAACAATAGCAACAATATATTTAGAGTAAATTAAACGGAAAATGGAAAATAGTTTATGCATACAATGTACAGGTCTCCCTCGTATAACGTACGCGTGACACAGACTAGCGAAAGCACATTAATGATTTTGTTAATGAATAATATAATATTTAACTAAGTCTTCTAATAACGCGATTTTTCTGGAACGTAACGACCGCGTTATACTTTTAACAAGAGAATAATAAAAATGCCTGTATCAAATAACGCAGTTGTTCGTAGAAAAGCAGCTTGAAGTGCGAGCAATGAAAATAGGTGGAGAAAAGTCCTTCGATGTATGAAAAAACTGTAGCTGAATTTAATTTAAAAAGAATCAAAATATGTTACAATCCAAATAAAAAATAATTGTAAAAATATCAAGCATCAAATTATAAATAAATCATTTTAACAAAATCTTCTTTTCTGCTCTAAGCAACTTTTAACTAACTTTAAAAAAAATCGATATTTTTGAATTGACTTGTATTCTTGTTGTGTTTGTTGCCCCAAGGCATTTAGCTAGTTAAATCAAGATATGTCCAAAATTAAGACCTTACTATTTCGTAATTAGCCTTAAAAAACTCCACGCATTTTGCCAGCCGCTATCAACAGGGAGTTAAGTCAGTTAAAAAACGTCGACAGTTGTCACCAAAATCTTTTTATCTCGCTTTGCTCGATTTTCTCGCCATTCTCTTGCTATCACCGAAAGTGTCACTTGAAAAGCTTGTTGTGCCACATTAAAAAAAAAGAAGTGAAAGTGTGGTGGGCACAAAAAACAAGAAACAGAACAAAAAGCCAGGCGAATGCAAAACAAGAGGGCATACAACTTTTGCCAATGAATGTGCCAGTTGAACTACGTGCAAGGCATAAAGAGGCCGCCGCGAAAGTCCGTAACGTAACGTGGGCCTTAAAAGGTGGCAGCCATGTCATGTGTCTGTATAAACACGGCAGGCTGCGGTTGCACGTCGCTCGCATTTGGCTTTTTATAAAATTGTGTGCAGCCAAAAATAGACGCAAGTTGCAAATGCAAAGAGTTGCCATCGCAGTCGCTGTAGGGAGGCGCATGTCAATCAACTCAAGCATTTGACAAAGTTATTGTTTTTACTTCTATCGTCTGTTATTTATTTTATTTTTGTTGTGTATTTTTGGTTTGCTTGCAGGCTCGATTTGCAGCCGGAACTATTGTTAAGCGGAAATGCGCCGGCTTTGTGAAGGGGCATCAATTGCGTTTTTGGTTAAATGCATCCTCAATTGCATTTTAATTGCATAGTACATGAGATTTACGACGAGCAGCAGGTGTTATCTGCAGCAGAAAGCGCACACTTTAAGTCAAATTTGATAAATGACCCAGTGGCACGCGATTTGTGGCAGCCGCAGGAACACCAAAAAAAGATGTGGGCCCTGTCTGGGGCGCGTGGATTCATTAGTTTTGGCTTACGTATGTGGCGTATACGTAATATTTGCTTATACGCGCTTACTGGTCGTATAATGTGCACAATAACAATGCTTCGCAATATTGCAACAAGTTAACAGCAACATTTAATGAAATCAACTTGCGACCCAAAGACTTAAGCGAAACGGTCGGACTCGCATAAGCTGACGCATTTCAGTGAACGTGGGTGGCGGAAAGGTTAGCGTGGGAACTTCCTGTGAGTTAGCGTTTTTTTCAAGTTATGCGTAGAAAATGTAAACAACAACAAAGCGAGCTCTAGCCACATAGACCTTCATTGTTGAGAACACAACAACAACAGTTTATGACCATCGACGGCTTACAGCCATAGGCCAAAGTCATCGAGGCCAGAAGCGAGTTATACATACATGTACATATATTCTGAGAATATGTTTAAATTCAAGCTAAAAGTTGTCGAATCATATGCAATAAATAACTGTTAAAAGAGGTGACTTTTTTTTTAGTGTAACTTTACCAATTTAATAAAATAACTTGAATAACATTTTGTATGAAACTGGAATAAAACAAAATATATGTTTATAGGACTTTTAATTAACTTTTAACATCGACATACATATATTGACAGATAATACATTGTGCATTGTTTTTAAAGTGTAAGTTAATTATTATTTATCGAAACAATTTCTGGTTAAGTCAGCTATGTGTTTTAATAAGATTTGACTCTTATTAAGTTAAGATGAAACCATTTTGACTTTAAGGTTAACAAAATAAGTGGCACAAAACGTAGCTGAGTGCTTGAGTGTTTTCTTGTCTATGTTTTTTATGCTTCCACTTCCCCTTTCAAAGGAAAGTCGCATAAGGAAACGGAAAACAGAGCAAAATATGCGCTTGACCGCCCCGAGAGCCCTCCTATAAATCTACATAGTAAGTGAAATGCGTGGCGTCCTCAGCTTGCCGAGCTTAAGTGAAAAATGGCAAACAAACCGCATACAAATTGTGTCCCCTTTCACACAAATCGTTATGAACAAGGCGATGAAATGTGGCTAAGAAAGAACAGAAACAATAGCAGCAGCATTAAAAAAAGTAACCTAAAATAATATATATTAAAGGGAAACACGCACACGCATGCACGCATATTAAATCAGTTGCTAAAAATAGCTTGCAAAAACAAAAAACTTCCTTTCCGAAACAGACATCAAATTTTATTAGCAATTTTTGAGCATGTTTAAGTGCATGGCACACCAAAATTAGAAAAATTAAATACGTCACTTATGTTAAGAAGACAAATACGCACAACATAAAAAAATAATAGAAAAAGCAAACGCTAAACGTCATTGCACGCATTTAGCGGTAATTAATTAATGAACAGTCACATTTAAGAGAAATTTAGTTTGAGAGCTAATGAAAATTACTTTTGAATCACAGCATTCAATTGTTTTCTTTGTTCACGTAAATCACGCTCGTCTTTAAATCAAAGTCATAACCAATTCATAACCATTCACACACAGACACAAACACACGAATCATTCACAGACTTTGTTCGTATTGAAGGGTTTTCGCGTTATGCATACGCACCGCCAAGCTCTCGAAAGCTTAGGCAATTTGCAGCTTGTTCTGCGCTGTCCGTAGCAGACAACACGCAAGGGTCTGACTTTGTGGCAGCTAGGCAGTCAGTCAGCCAGGCACTCATTACATGCCACAATCTCACACATATTTCAATAAAGAATTAGTACATTACAAATACCATATTTTACGCTCTCTTTTTGTCTCTGTTTCGTTGTGCGCGTGTTTCCATAAAAAAAACCAGTATCTATATTTGAATTATGATTATATTTTGGTTGAGCTTTTGTTTAGTTTCTGTCGTTGCCTGGCTACAAATGGTGCCCCAAGCGATTGCGTTAATTAGTATTTAAAACATTAGTGTCTGCCAAACTAATAGAGCCAAGCTCTGCTCTGTGTAAAGTGTGTGTGTGTGTGTGGTTGGGCCTGTTAAGCTTGTTACTTAAGGCCTGCCTGAACATGAAGCCCAAACCGAGAGCTTAATTTTCAGAATTGGGTATCCATACTATATGCCTTAGTGAATGTAGTTTATGGATATGCCCTTTAATTGCCAGAAACACTCACACATTCAGTGTGCTTAAGAAGATAATTGTAATGTGTTTACTGGTATGCAAATTTTGATAATTTATTGAAATATTTGCTTTAAAGTAATGAATTCTTATGAGCTGAATGGAGTATGAGCTAATGATTGACCTTCTATTGTTAAGGTTAGGAAAATTTCCTATCTTAATAACAAAGGCTTACCTTAAATTTGTGGTTATTTATGGCAAAACCAACATCGACCTAGAATATATAACTTGAAGCCAATGCAGAAACTTTTTTCTTGCTCAACTGTACAACTTTTGATTTTCATCTCCTTTGCTGCCTTGTTAAAAAGTTAACCCGTAGTTTAAAGTGTGCGTAAGCCACATCTACTTTTTTATGTGCTGACAAACCGTCTTGTTCGTTATCAAAACTCTATGCATGTCTTAATCAAGCCCATTAATGCGATACCAAAGTAAAGTTAGTTAACTGATCGCATAAACCACATTTCTCCCATTAAACCAGCAACAATAGCAACAACTAGAACAGAACAACATCAGTAAAAATGTTACATGATGCGCTCGTTTTCCAACCAAATGTCAATGGTTCAACAAAATGCTCTAACCACTGTGGTTATGGTTTCTGTATTTGGCTTTTATTGAGTTGCTAGTTGTAGTAGGTGTAGAATGCAAATGTCAAATGCTGCTGTTGAGTACACTCAATAAAAGATGCCAAAAAAATTATGAAAACTAGTAAACTCCAGACTTAAAAGTACCTATATTTAAATACCTAAATGTTTTTCTTTATTTTTCTATTGGGTTGTTGTTGTAGCCAATCGTTCGCTTGTTTTGACATCCATTTGGCGACCCATGACCTTATGTTCCCATACGTAAGTTGTGACTGCGGTTGTGTAACGTGGAATTGCTTTTTAATTTAACTAAAATGCGCAGTAAACTTTTAAACTTGAAAGCAAGTCAACTAGTCATTTGTCGTTTTAAACGCTCTGAGCTTAGTGCTTAGAGCATTGAGCAGCAGCAGCAGCAGCAGCAGCAGGCATCAGCTACACGTAGTTGCTTGGCCAAGTTGTCAAGGCGTTTTTAATGGCGTGCAATTCTTAGAAAACGCAAACGTTAACGCGTATATGACCCACAAGAGCCACATGTCCTTCGTTTGAGCCATTGTCAGGCCGGGCACGCCAATGCCACTGCTGTAACTCATTCTCTAGAGGATGGCCACTTGTGCGAGTGTGTGTGAGTCTGTGTGTAAAGCAACAGGCCACATGTGACAGCAGAAAAACTCAACAGAAAATAGTTCTCGGAAAAACTGGACAAAAACGCAACGTAACTTTACACATAATGACATTTTATGATGTTTTGATATGTGTGTTTGTGTTTGTAGAATTTTTGCCATGAAAATATGAACTGGACGCGTTTTATATGGTCTTTCAGTTAGTGCTGAGTAAAAGCATCAGCAGCAGGAGCAGCAAGAAAAAGTCGGGAAACAGCACAGGAAACAGCTGGACATAGTCTACATGATTCACAATAGAGCTTGCAATTTGCAGGTTGCAACTTACGCTTTGTGCACCGCCGGAAAAAAAGTACAACGAACACACACAAATCAGCGTCAAATTTGTTAACGCCTTAGTTTTTATGAAGCTGTAAATGCTACAAAGTGTGAAGAAGTAGCCAAAACAACTGGAATTTACAATTTAGTCTACTTGCTGGATAAGCAAAGTCCTTAAATAGATATTAACACAGCTAAGATTTTGAGTAATATATTATTTACTTTAAAAATCTGAAAAAGGGTTGAAGAGACTATCTAGAAAGCGCTAGTTAAATACATTTTTATTTGGCAACCACAGTAAATTTATGGTTTTCACACACGCACAACAACTCGTTAAACGATTCCATTTTAAACGGGATAATGCAGGTGAAACGATAGATTCGAGAAAGAAATAAGATATTCTGCTCTATGGGGAAACATACTTAAATACATACTTATTAATAATAATAATACTTTGAATAGTATAAATATTGTAATGCACAAAGAAGTTGAAACTTAAATGTATAAGACTGTCTTCCTGTACTAAAGTTGGCATAGGGAAAATAACATATCAATAGAAAGTGATAAAATATGTCCAAATAAATAGGTGAAAAAGCCATTGTATGATAAAGTATTGCTTAAAGCTGTGCTTTTGGCGTGGGATGCAATGCAATGCGTGAATTTGAAAGTTTTAACGCCCGCGCACATAGTAAAAAAAGTATTTATCGTTAGCTATTCGAAAGGTTGCCATTACAGCAAGCAAAGCGGGTAACACGCCCAACAAGTTTACGTCAGTTGAGTACGCTCTAAAGTATGCAAACAATGTTGAAGTCAGACCGGAAAGAAGGAGTGAGTGTGTTAAGTAACTGCTCATCAGCGGCGCTTACATGAAGCTATTAATTCAACTATTTACAGTGCGACAGTTGACAAACATACGGGTGGTTTAACTAATGTCTAATTCCAGGAAATACTCTAACACAGGTGTGCAACTCTATCAAACTAATGTTGCGATGGGACAACGCTTAATTATGAGTAATGCGTGGAACTGCAGCTGCAATTCTTTCAAACAGTAATCGAATGATTTGTTGCATTGTGCTGTGTGTGCATTACGATGAGTATTTCATTAGTTGTGTGCAATCACATTTTATTGCGCACAATTTGTGCTGCTGTAAGCTGTCAGCAATTGACAACGAAATGCACAATGTGATGCAAAAAACAATCAAACAACTCTAACAAACGACTGTGAGGCATGCCAATAAAAACATTAAAAATATAAATTCTATAATGGTTGCAAACAATTGAAGTTGTTGTTGTTGCGAGGACGAAGAACTAATCAAAGGCAATGAGATTTTATGCTTGGTTCTCCAAATGACAGATCCTGGTTTCCATTGCAGGGACAAACAGTTGACGCCCATTTGCTCGTTGGACGCCCCAAACTGTAAACTAATTATATGGCTAGTAGTTGGTGCTACTGTTGTTGATGTGTCCCAAAATAGACATAGAGTGCTGCCAAACATAGTGAGAACAGTGGGTCTTGAAGAGTGATTTGTCAGATATAATCAAACAGAGCCAGCAGAAAAATATAGTTTGATAAGAATAGTTTAAAATTGGTTTTTGCATTTTAAAAATACTCAAGTAATTTATAAAACAACAGCAAACAAATTTACATACTTATTAATTTCCTACCATTGTGCGCTTGGTTAGCTTAAATTATCTTTTGGGAGATGGTGAAGCTGTTTGTTTGTAAAGAAGTATCTATCTATGCTGACTGCTTGTTTGACAGTCGCCTTCTATCTGCCAGTCAATCAAATTGTCTGTCCGTTTGTCGATCTGACATTTCAGTTGCCTGAGCGTGTGTATTGGCTGTTGCTGTGTGTTTGCGTGTGTTTTTGTGCTGTTTTCGTCAGAATTGATAGAAAATGGTAAAGGTCGCATGCGTGGCGAGCCTTGACGCATTTGATTACCCTTTAACTGAGGCTGTTTTGGCGATTTACGGCATCGCGAAGCATTTGATAAGCATTTTACTATTTGTTTAAGCATAACGTATATTTAAACTTGCCTTAGCCTCATACATATATGTGTCCTTCAGCTAAGGTCATACGCTGCGCATACGTAATATTATCTCAGTGGCTCAATTGCTATCCATAATGATGGCGGCTCCTACTGGAGCTTTGCCAGAGTTGTAGCTGCAAGTGCAGCTGTTAATTGTGCTGGATCTAGGCCTGGTCCGGGCTGCTTATTAAGCTAATGCCTGGTTGCATATCGCGCATGCTAGCAGTCGAGCAATTGCCGGGACGGGACGACTATGCGAGAGGCAAAGAGAATCTACATGCCAGGACACGTTCGGCGGTCTTATCAATGCAAAATGTTGCTTACGTGCGCCCGGCACGACTATAAAATGTGAGCCCAGCGGCAGCACAAGCTCGTAATTGCCAGACAGTTAGCCAGCTGCAAATGGACAACGTCAGCAGAATAAGAAGCATTCTGCCTTATCCTACGCTAGTCCTGCTAGCAGTTAAGCTAATTAAAGTGCACGCAAATTTGAATTATCTGCCTTCTTGTGTGTGTGAGTGTGTGTGTGTGTGGTGACTTTCGGCGCCATCGATATTTCAAGCCAAATGGCCAGTTAATGAAGAAATATCTACAGCATTAACTACGCCGATTTATAATGAAACGAATGAGCCTAAAAGACACACATACATTTATTAGAGCTCTGACTGCTGCTCCAAGTATGTTGAAGTAATATAAATTGCGTATACGCAATGTGGCAAATTTATGCAAGTTAAGTCAGCTGCATGCAAAGATAAAAGCGAAAGCCAAATCACAACTACTACATCCAATAATATTATTTGCAGATAGATGAAATGCGAATGAAATGAACAAGAAACAAATTAATGTGTGTGTGTACGATGTGGCATGTGGCAGCTATTGAACGTTCCTTAAACTACAAAAACAAATAGAAATGTCTACACTTATTTTTTCTACAAGTAGCATATATCTCCATAGCATAAAATAACTTTCATAAATTACTATTTGGATATAAGACTGTATATTTATTTTTTTTTAAGATGATCATGCATACTAGTATTTCCATCTTTTCTGGTACTTATGCGTTACACGTTCCTTACCGTTTTACTATTTTACTCTTCAAACTAAATTTTCAAATTTTTTCTTGTTCTGCGGCAAGACAACAAAATGCACTTCAAGTCCTTTGCTTTGTTACTTATACAATATGTTTTTTTTGAGATTTGTATTCATTACCCAAGCTGTTGTCGTATGTTTCTCTCTCTCTCGCTCTCTCCCTCTCTCTCTCTCTCTCTCCTCCATCCTTTCTGTGTATTCTTTATCTGCTGCTTATTTATTTGTTTTCATTTTCATTTCGTAGTCTGTTCTAAAATATCAAACACAAGACAAAGAAGTCTCAACCAAATCGCAATCCGGAGCCAAATGCCTTTGGTGGTTAACTGGAAAAAGCTGAAACACAAGCTGCTCAGTTATTTGTCGTCACTGCTCCCCTCTGTACTCAAATCCTTTTGTCCTGTCTTGTGAGTTTTTGGCTTAAACTATTTTTAGTTTTAGTGATTTGTTTTGCCTACTATCTTCTGCCCCAACTTGTCCAGTTATATTTTTTTTTTTTTGCCCATGCGCTTTGTTATTTTTGCGGTTTGGCACTTGTAACATGCAAATTCTGTTGTTGTAGGCACAGAAGCAGAAATTCTCAGCCTCTCCCACTCTCTCCGCCTTATGACCCAACGTTATGGGTTATAGCTATAAGCCGAAACTGAAACCAAACCCTCACCAAGTCGTTGTCTGTATGTTGGCATGCGACCGGCATGTGTGGTTTGCCTGCTGGCGTTAAAAGGATTAGAATGTCTTAAATGGACTTGTGGCATTCTTCAGAGTCGCCTCTGGCATGCATGTGTTATGTGAAAACTCAGTAACTTACCTTCACAAAGTGATAGAACAGCACGGCACCCACGGTTGACAGGGCAAACCAAACGAAGACTGCAAATGTTGAGATACTGGAGATGTTCAGCGCATGCAGCAGATGCGAGCTGACAATTGCAGCCGCCTGACAAAACAGAAACGGCAAAGCGAGTCTCTCAAATATATCCCAGGGTATTTCCGCTGACTTTTGTGGCAGCGCCGAAATTGAACCACGTCGCAATGAGGCGCGTCTTGAAGCGCGACGCTAAATTTTAAAACAGATAATAGAAGAAATTAAATACAAGTTACAGTAGGTGATAAATGAAACTTAATAAAATAAGGCTCAATGAAAAGCTCTATAAAATACATAATCATATTTAAATAAGTTGTTGGCAATAGTCACAAATAATATTTTGTTGACAAGACTACCTTATTAGCTAATTAATAAACGTATATTTTTATCCGTAAAAATCTTAAACAAGTATTTAATACAACACAATTTATGTTGATTATTCCTGAAATGTGGTGAAAGTTTTTTTTTTCGGATTTCCTAGGAAAGTTCCATAAAACACACACAATTGAATTATTCAATTCATTAAGTATTTTCACTGCCAAAATATTTTATAGAATATTTTTGTTGTTCTGTGATGACAGCAAACAGTCAGAATGTGTGGACCCCATGTGAATTAATGGGTAATTATGTGTTGCGTCTAATCAATTGCAAATTGCTCTTTTGTTTGTCTGCTTGTTTCAATATGCAATGCGCTTTTGTAATTAATTTAAACAATTTTTGTTTTGTTTCACGCGCACGTCGTTAATCGTTGAATTATTTGTGGTCGACTGTTTACACACAGATTAGTGTCGCACGCATACAAACGTTGTTCTTGTTATTGTTTGTTGAATTTATTTGTTTATTGGCAAGATTATTCTCGTTAAATATTTTTACTACGAAACAGCAAACATTTAAATTGTAAATTTTGGGAAATGGATGCAAATTAGTGTAATACTTTAGGCTTTTTAGCCAATTATTTATCACAATACAAAACAGACTTGTTATAATATTAAATAACAGAATTGTATGGACGTTTTTTTTTTTAATAATTATGTAAAAAGAAACGTTTATATAGATTTTAATTTAATTCAACTAGTTCTATATTTAAATAATTTATTTGATACTAGAAATAGAATTTTGATGTTTAATACTAGACATTCTTAGCATTGCATAAATATCACCTAATAAGCAATAAATCTTTCAATTTATATTTAGATAATTTCTTAAATATTCAAAAGACATAAATAAGCTATATTATACTTCAAAAGCATAGTCATTAAATTACTTTAAATAGTTTTGGCTGCTTAACAAAAGAGCTTAACTTCAAAAATTTTCATTTTATGTAATATTGAAGTAATGTTGACCTTTAACTTATTTTCTGAACCAACTAAAACTGAAAGCAGACAAACACTTAATCACAACAGCAATAATATTCGAATAATTTGATTGAATTTGAGCAAAGAAGTGCAGTATGTCTAATTGCATAGGAGAAAAGCCGCAAAAACCCTAACTACACATTCCGTTAGCATCTATCATGGCCGCACCCACACATTGACATTGACATATGGCAATTACACATGACATATGTATATGTTGTTTACAAACACACACACACACACACACAAACACAATCACAAACATACATTTGCCCACTGTAAGTACACAAGAATATTGGCCAAAAGGGCCAAGCCAGACCTGGCCAAAAAGTCAGGCGGCATTCACCCGCCCATAAATCAAAGACTTTGTGTGAAATAATCAAATGATGGCATCTGCATAAATACGGCCAATTGATTTATTTTGCACGAAAATAAACCAATTCTATTGCTGGTATTTTTTATTTTTTTTATTTCTCCTTTTTTGATGAATTGTAAAATGGTGTCGGTGGCTATATTTACACTAGCTCAAAATAAATTGAAAGGAAATCGAAGAATTTTTGTGATTTTTGTTGCCACTTGAATTAGCGCCAAACGCGTCGTCTTTATCGTCATCGTTGCTTTGCCGCTTCTAATTCTTTATTTTCTTTGACCTTGTCACCAATTCTTAGTTTTCTTTTATTTTCTTTTTGGTTGGCGCATGTTTTGTGTAATTGCCGCGATCTGTGATCCATTAACTTTGAACTGCTCTTTCTCATCGCCTTTCCCTGTTTCAAAAACTTTTAAGAAGTGTGGCAAGAACAGTCTTTATAATTCTATGCGTATATTTGAAAATCTTGTGCAGTGCTTAATGTTTTATATGCTTGATTTGTCTTGCCAGCTGCCAGTAAATATCTAGTTTCTATTTATTTATTTTATTTAGTATCTTTTTTATTTTTGTGTGGATTGGTTGGAGGTTCTATAAAAAAAAGTTTTGTTTGTCGCCGGGCAATCGCCAGGCATCGTATCATTAATAAGCCAAAGATATGAAAATATTTTTAGCAACGCTCCGAAGAACATAACGCTATATATTTTTTGCATCGAAGTGCTTTCAGCGAAATCAACATGGAAATTTCTGGCAAAATACGCAAAATCTATAGCATTGAAAGGACAGTTTGCAAATTTTTTATGACTGTACAAATTGCTAAGTAAATATATAACAAAGCTCTAAGAACAATCCTAAGTAAAACCTTTGTAAATTCGGTCTTGAGATGAATGTTGGTTTAAATAAATGCAGCTGTGAAAATCTGTTATTATACAAAACATAAAAAAATATATATATATTTATGAGCACATTGAATATATAGGTATGCACTTTCATTGCACTTGCGCTTCTTGGCAGCTGTTGACCCACTTGGATCTTAGCCATTTGGTAAATTTTTTTATAATTAATTTTCCGTAGCACGTTGAACCCCTCAAGACTCCCGAATGTTTGTTAACAGACCAAAGACGGCAAACCTTTTTCTAGCCAAAAGAGGCATGGCTGAACCGAAAATGGGAAAAACTGTTTGGATTTGTTTGTCTTTTGCCAATTGTGGGTTAAGTTAACTGGGCTACGAGTGGCTCTTGCCTTAAGCAAACAAACGTACTTGCATTTGTCTGACTACAAACATAAATTTTCGACATGGCAACTTACCATATTGTTATCAAAGGCCTGCATGGCGGCTGCTGAATACTGCTGCTCCTCTGAGGCTGCGGCTGTTAAAATATGAATTATGGAAGATATGCGATAGATGCTCTAAATCCTTAGCAGGTTATACAATTATGTTTTATCTTTTCACTCACTTTCACAACGTTTTCGAGATATATGAAAGTTTAGTGAGAGCCCGCTAAGAACTCGATTCAAAAATATTTATTAAATAGGTATTTTTGTTCGCGTTCGGCTCGTGGCTGGGCGCTCTGAAACACGACGTGGCACTAAGCGAGGAGAAGCTGACCGGCCGGCCGATCTCTGCCTGCAGCTGGCTAAAGTGCGCAGTTGACGTCGACGTTAACGTAGCCGTTGACTTTGCTGTCAGCGTCAGCATCTGTTGTATTTCAAAATGCTGCAATATACGAAAATGCTGCGAGATTTGTCGTTGTGAGTTTTTAAAAATATACATCTCAAATATATTCATATGTATATAAATAGTATATCTGTGTGAGTGTGGAAACGCGTATGTAGATACACAAAAACCAGCAACAACTAAAGATACTTAAATATATAAATAATACGTACGAATTTCTTGATATATTAAGATATGTGTGTATGACTTTATTTATTTAAATGTGGTGCGGCTGATGCAGACGCCACGGATGTGCCTCATTTCAATATTATTACTAATAATAACGTTGCACTGAGTATTTACTTACCGCCATTTTTCGCATGTAAAGGGCATGCAAATACATTTATTTATCTAGATTCATATATTCGTGTGTAGAATATGAATATATGTTTGTACACGACTATGCATTTACACGTTTTCATTGTCTGCCAGCAAGCACATTTGAATATTGCTTTAAAAACACGGCTACATTTAATATATTAAAGTACACGCATTAATATTTATGAGAATGTAAGAGGGCGCTCTGCTATTGACCCCACCGTTGTACTGTTTTTTTTTCTTAATGTTTGGTGTTAGCTCTATGGTTTTGTGTGGAATATTTTGTGGGTTTGTGTGGTTTTGAATCATTTTGGGGATTTGTTCAGTATACTGTTACTTTCATTACATTTGCAAATTGCATTTTCGCCCGTTATTGTAAATCGGAGCACTTTGATGAGAATATGGAAGGCATTAAATAAAACAGTTCAAACCAATTAAACGTAGCATGCAAATTTAGGTTAGCACAAAAAAAGAATATTTTTTAAGGTTTTCATTTCAATTGGACATTTTGAAACTATAAAACATAGATTTGTTTGCTTTAAAATAAATATTTGCTTAATTTATACATATACTATGTCTATGTATTCCGTTTTATTTATTGTATTTGCTGTTTCTACCTTTTCATACTTTTTTATTTTCTGTTATTGTCACAGGGGCTGTGCGCGTTGTATGTCAAATTAACAACAATGTTTGTTTTTATGAATGTGCTGCTTGAATATAGAGATCAAAACAATATATGTATATATTCGAGAATTTCTGTGCGTGTCTGATGCATTTTAAAATAGCCCAGCTAATGGTTGAAAATATTTATGGAAAGCGGCTTTTGGCCACGACGACACTTGAAATATTTGAAATTTGATTTATAAATCGTGAGCTGTGCCAAAAAATAACATACTTAAAGCGCAACAAACTAACCGTAGACTCATCAATCAGCACAAACTAAACATTAATTGTTAACAATATAGTTTCAATTGTAAGTAGCACAAAAACACACAGATGTTGTCGCAAACATTGAAAAATATGACAAAATTTTAATAAAATTTGCTCGCAATGGCGCCAAAAAAGAAGGCCAAAGTTGTGGATTGGGCTGCCGAAGAGAACTTTGCAAAGGATCGAAGCATATTTTATATCGAACATACCACAGAATGTCCCATCTTCTATACGAAAGCCGAGGAGTGTTTGACATTCTTTCGGGAACGCATCCCGGAACGCCAATTTCAGTTGGTGCACAACAAGAACGGCAAACAGCTACCACGGGCTGGTGCCTTTGAGGTTAACTTTTCTCAAAACGCACGCACATCCGAGCACGAACTGTGGTCTGGTATCAGCAAAGGCCCGCCACGTCGGGATAAGTTTCCAAAATACGAGGACCTTGTTTCCGATGTGCACCGCGTCCTGAAAAAGTTCTACCCGGACAAAACGGTGGGTGATGATGACGATGACGATATGGATATGAATATGTAGCTGGCTCATTAGTTAGTAAAGCAAAAATTGCCAACGACGGCGACAACAATGAGAAAAACGCATCAAAAAACATGAATATTCTTTCGATATTTCTTATATTCATTTTATATCAATAACAAAGCGACACAAAATATAAAGCTAATGCGTCTTATTGTCAAAAAAAAAGCATATATGCAAAAACATACATTCAACACAATACATATAAGCTAACACTTGCTTAAGCACACGTACACACAAAGACAAGTGATTAACAGGCATGCTTTTTCGTGATACCCTGTAAAGATGCTTTACAGAAAAGATTTGCACTTACTTAGATACAGAATATGTGTGCTGTTCACTGGTCCTTTACCATAAGTAATTTGATGGTCTTGGCAGGGTATTTGACTATCCAATAAATACTCTTGCAAAAGCATATCATTTTGGCCATTGTTATTAACTGACAGGTGCTGTTTAGGCGTCACTGGTTTTGACAGCACTAAACGCTAAATTCAACAAAGATAATTAACACAAAAAATACACACGAAAAATAAAACTAAATACAATAGTGTGATAAATGGGCCGCAGAGACGTCCCATTGTCTGGGATCAACACCAGCAATGAGATTCAGCCTGCTACTCATTTGAATCTCATTTCATTCGGCAATCTTTCACTATTGTCAAAAACATATTACCAAATTTGTATGCACAACAATCGCTGCACAAATATCAACAACAAAACTGTTTCATATGATAACAAAATGACAACACAAATAAATTAGAAAACTACATTAGACGAAGAGGAAAACAATGGTAAAACAACGAGAGACAAATTAAAGTAAAATTTACAAAATTTTAAAAAAATTTTAAACATTTTAAATTTCCAAAATCCATGCAAGATAAAATCTTCTGCTAGCTTGATGTTCCTTAAAATCACATTTATATCTCTTATAGTCCTACACACATTTGCACTTCAAATCCCATTTTCCATGTTCATTTAAATCAAATTTACAGCCTTTCCAAGTCGACGCAAAGAGCTTATGTTAATCTGAGTCAGATGAGATCGGTTACTTATGTTTCCAACTTTGCACATCCACAACTGTTTCACTTTGTGCCATTGTTTAAAGTTGGGGAAAGGGGCGGTATGTAAAGGCCACCAAGCCATAAAAATCCAATGCGCACCACCGAACCAAATTACAATGTTGCAACACGACTAACAACAGCAAACAAAGTTCAGATGCCAGCCACTGTTTGCATGCAGCATAGTGAGGCACCATAGATGAGGAGCGACAGGGTGCTGTGCAAGTGGGTGGTTGCGCATGGCCGTGGCCCAAAGGGTTTTGTGTGCCATTTGTGTCAGCGCAACATTTTAACAATAACATTTGCCTGGGAACTTGCATGGTACGTGAAGTTGACATTGCATTGGAGTGGCAACAACAACTACGAGCTGCAAAGTGTGACCCGTTGGGCTGTTTGTGATGGTGATTTTTTTTTTCTTTTTTTTTTTGTTGTATGTCACTTTCCGTATCAACATGCAAATTAGACTAGCGGCTAGCAAGTGCAGATGGCTTTCTGATTGGCAGATGGCAGTTGACTGTCTGCTTTTGTCTGCTGCCAGAAAATTAGTGCAAAACAATGTCAGGCAGATGCCAGCCTGAATTAATTCAACAAAGAGTATTTCGGTACTTTTAATTAAAAAGCCAATGTATACAGGACAAGCTAAAGCCAGAGGTCTCTGGCTAATAATCTGTTAATCGGCTTTCAGCAAACTTCCAAAATTAAATCCCGAGCAATATTAAAATAAAATTGCAAGACATATTTTGCTGCAAGCCGTGGAGCAGCGCATGAACAGACAAAAGCGTCGCACATCATTAATATTTTATAAAGGCTGTAAATAAAATGCCAGCGATGCCAGCCAAAAATAACAACCATCCGCATATTTCAGACTCAATCGAAAGTAAATGAGAACAGACGACGCGAGGAACTGTGGAAACTCAAACGGAAAAATCCAAAACTAATTATGTGATGTTAAAAAGTAAAACGTTAAGCTTTCTGGATTTAATTTTGCATTTCATAAACTGAAAAATCGCTAGGAATACATTAAAAAAAGTTAAGTTCTAGTAATTCAAACTAATTTAAGTCGATTGTTATTATTATCTCATATTTAATTATGATAAAAATTTTTCTACTTGGTCGCTGTTGATGCCCACTGTATTTTAAGATAAAGATACTTCGCTTACTGTTTAAAGACGCCAAAGAGGCCAATAAACGCGGCCAGTGATTTCAACATATTTGATGTGACAGTCCCACAAAGAAATGACAGCGCTCGACGCTGCCCACGTACTGCAATATATTTGGTATCATGTAGATGTTTAAATTATGCCAACAGAACAGCAGCAGCAGCGCAAAACGCAAACAAATTGTGACAAAAACAAACAGAAACTCAGGAGAAAATGGGTTAATGTCCTGTGCAATGAATGGCCCTGGAACTGACTCAAGTGGCAAGTAACAGTGGTGATGGCGACTTTGGCATGTGTCAACTGCCACACGCAAATCGAAGGCGAAATGTTTGTGCTGTGCGTTTTGCACGCAAGGACATTCGCAGGATCTTTGCCAAACCGTCAGCATCAAAACTGCGAAAGTACCGAAAAATGTTCGCATGGAAACAGACCGCAACATTTTGCATTAGTCGGTTGTCAGCGCTGAACGAATTTATTTTTAGTAAGCATCGATTCGGATTGGAGGCAAGCAGCAAAGCTAAAACTACATGTAAAGCTGAGGACGTATTTTTGGCAATTCTTGCCAAGAAATAACTTGACTGGCAATTTCATTTGGACCTGTAATGAAATGTTTGCAATATCGAAACTACATGTATGTATATGCATATATACTATTACGAGAAATTCCGTATCCTTAACTTTAAGCAAGTATTACTTTGACAGAGCTGAATCAATTATCCCAAGGGCACTTAGTTGTCGCTTGATCTAAGAATAACGAAACTGTTTGAAATTACTAATGAGGAAGATGGATTCCTAGATTGTTTATTTGTATAATCTGTTTTTGTTTTTATGCTTTAACTAACAGGTAAGCTAGCGTCTTCTCTATAAGATATCTTCTCTAAACTTGGGTTTTTGATTTAGTAGTTCTAGAAATTCAGTTTGTTCAACTAAAAATCTTTTTATTTAAGCTAAGGCCGAGCTCGGTCAATTCGCCCTTGATCCTCTGCACATGAAATCCAGCACAGAGAGTGGGTGTATTTTGAAGGGTGCGATAAATGTCAGTAGATGCCATTTTGGACTATGGCATTTGTTTTATTTTATATATTTTAAAATGAACTGCAGTATTGGAACTCGATTGCTCTTTTGATTGTACGCTCAACGTGTGGCACTTGGCACACTTTAATTAACCTGCATTTTGCACACTTACCCACTGGCAGCGAACAAAACACGTGCTCTTGTCGAAAGCTTGTGGGTAAGGCGTGGGTGTTATTTTTTTGAAGTTTGTTCAACAAACCGGCCGGCAAGCGTAGGCTATGTGCTATGGCTGTTTTTGTTTACAGCCACTTCATAAAGCTCAGAAGTAGTGGGCCATAAGCATCCTGCCAATGGTAATGATTACCAGGAAAACGCCACTGGACACAAAAAGAGGCGTTTAGATAAATAAAAAGTCAGACAATAAACAACAAAATGGCAGGCAAATAAACAGAAGTTAAGCAACAACAAGCCTAGTGGCATGGCAAAATAAAATACATTCTTTTTTGTATACTCCGGGGTGCTATGACGGCTCACATTGCGTATTAGGAAGACGAACAGTTGACTTAAGGCACATCCACAGCCCACGCTCACATTTATGTACAGTTGGCTGGATTATTTTTCACATGAACTTAGTTTTCGGCCAGCGGTAATTAAAATTTATGATACCTGTTTACACGAGCTCACAGAGATCCAAAAACCACAAGGCTGTAGCAGTTTGGGCAAGTTGGAAAGAAAGCCCATTGGAATAGTTAATGGATATAACATTTGATTCGTGCTTCTTAAATTGTTTTTATTTATCATGAAGAAGGTGCATGTATGTTTGATTCCATGAAAATTTGTATCTTTATCTTTCATTTTTAACAGCCTAATTAGCCTAAAATACTTACGCTTTTGATAAACTTGCAACAGCATTTTTCACGCATCATCAGCCAAACGTAAAACTTGTAGCTATAAATATCTACACTAAAAGTGTATACTTACTCATACTATGAACTGATGTATGTATATGCATAAATGCTGTAAGATACGTTCATAGTATCAAAATAAACCATTAAGTCATATGCACATGAATGATTGCGGGCACTTTCCGGTTAAGTGACAAAATCAAATAAAGCGTTCAATTTTTATACTGACTGAGGCTTCATTTTATTTAATTTTTACATATATTTTTGTTGTTGTTATATATACGTATATGTATATGTATATATATAATCTCATAAATTAGTTTTGTTTTCTTCCTTATTTGGTTGGGATTTTAATGTGTATATATGTATATGTATATATATATATATATTTCATTTATTTTCTTTCGTTAAGGGTTTGTAATACATTTTTCTGCCGCATATTCATATAATTTCAATTTCAATAATTGTGTTTGCTCAACTCAAATGCAGTAACTCATTATCATCTCGTTCTATTCATTTCATTTGTCATTTTCAGTTAGTATATGTGTATTTATATATTCATTTAAATGTAAATAGAATCATAGGCAGAAATAATTTCTGTGTAACTTCTAACTACCACACTCTCATAAAGAGCTTACACGTAAATCATGCAGTTGTAGTTGTTGTTGTTATTATTGTATGACTCGGGTTTTATCCCTTGCCTGTCTGTTTACATTTATAGTCTGATACATTTATAACCATAATAATTTACAAGTTAAATGACTTAGAAATTAATAGTCGGATTTCCTCTGTGGATTACCATACATTACATAAAACATTATACATAATTAAAGTTAAAAACGTTTCTCATTCAATACATTTTTTGTTGTTGTTATTCTGTTTTGTTTCTTGTTGTGCTATTCATGTTTGAGTTTTATTTGTTTTTAATATTAATATTAATTTCATATTTTATTGGTATTAATTTTGTTATATTGTTTTTTATTCTTGGCTTATTTACATAGCGTTTTTTTTTTCAACTAAGTATTTTAATTTATTTGTTTTTAGTATATTTACAGAGCACTGACCCTTGGCCAATTAGCTGCATGATTTGAAAGTTTATGTTTTTCTGTTTGTTTTGTTATTTTCATGTTTTTTGCAGACTTTACTCAAGTTTTCTAAAGAGGTTAAAATATATAAAAACAAAACATAACTAAACTGAAAATTAAAAAAAATTCTCTCCATTTTGGTTTGACATTGATTAAAAGTCGAATAAATTTGTAACGTTTTTGTGTGCATATATATCCATGTTTATAATGTGTATGGGTGTATATATATATTTTAAGGGTTTCAATTTAACTACTATACATGTACAAATAATTCATTAAAATACCATATAATTTCGTTTACAAGTAATTGGTGCAGTTTTAAAAATTGTGCAAAAATACAATTGTCAAAAAGTTTAATTTATTTGGTGCATACTTTGAGGCGGTGCATTTAAATCACAACAATTACATTTTAAGTGCATTTTTGTGTAAGAGTTTGTTATAGTGTAACTGTAGTGTATGAGTGTGTTCATAGGCTTTTAATAGACGTACGCTAAGTCATTTAGTTTCTAATTGAAAGTGCTCTTGCCGAATATGTCAATCCGCGTAGCATTTCAAGTGATCTTAGTTTTGTTTCTTTCTTTTGGCTCAAAAGTTTCAGTTAGGACGGATTGCTTTTAAGCTGCTTGTGTGTATGAGATAGGATAGTGTAGCTAATAGGTTTTAGATATATATACTATATATATATTTTGTCGTTTTGGTAATTTTGTTGTAGCTTTAGCTATTGCTGGATTTGTGGGGGCTGTAGTTTAGCTACGCTGCCGCCATCTCTGAGCGTCTACACATAACATATACAAACAACGATTCATTAGCTTTAAGGTACTTGTGACTACTTATGTTTATAGCTCGAAAATATTTTGATTTCCTTGAAGGTTTCATTGGGGCCTCAAACTTAATGCATCCATTTTGCTCATTTGTCCAAAGCTTGTTCACTGTGTGCCACTTTTTGATGTCGTTTTCGCGCAACTATTTAACTCAATAATTGCAGGTGCTGGTGGAAGACTATTCTCTGCATTCCCAAACCCTGGACGCGCAAAATGATCTCGTTTTACAGCTGTTTTGGCTTTAGGTTCTATGTAAGTTTTGTGGTAAATTGTGCATAAAGTGCTATTTACGTCACAAAAACAGAAAACGAATGAAAATATAGTTAATTAGGCCCTAATATAAGTTCAGGATTTTTACTTTGTATACATATATATAATAGTTGTTTTTGTTTATTTATTTATTTATTTTTTTTTTGTTAAGTGCAATTGTGGTGCATTATATAAATATTAAAAAAAAATTTATCATCTTTTGTTATATAATTATCACATAAATGTGCAGCAGTGCAAAAATTGTTAACGGTAATTGATTTGCAAAACTTGCGTTTTGCGCTAATTATATAAATCGAAAATAATTTATTCAAAATGTGTTCACTTGCAATTTTAATGAATTGCCTTTATATGTATATTAATTCATTTCGTGCAATTTATAATACTTATAATCGATTGTGCCATGAATAAGCTTTATTTATGTTATTTAAATCGAATTTTGTTCCTGCAACAAAGTTATCATCAAAATGTTATTTATATAAACATTTAATAAACAATATTATATGCATAATTAATAACAAGTGCGTGTGTTCTGCGGTTGTTTTATAGGTGTGGATGTGTGTTTTGGTGTGTGTGTGTGTGTGTGTGTGTGTGTGTGTGTAGAGTGGCAAAACTTTCACTGCACGCTCAACAGCATAATTATTTTCTAATGAACTCGTCTAACTGCGAGTCGAGAAAATTATACAAATTAAAATGTTGCCAACTAAAAGTCGCTTGGACGATGCAAATGAAATAAACTAAATAAACTGTGAAACTTTCATGGCTGTGACAGAGTAGTACAGCCATTGCACCCATGTCGCTCATGTGCAGAACCTTATCTAGTAATCTGTGACGACCTCTCCATCTGGGTCATACACACGCACACATCCAGCTGTGTGCGAATGCAACTGCAATAGCTCTGCTCAGTCAAGAGCGTGTCAAGAACACAGCTGTGTTCTCAATAAAACAAGCTCACGTCAAAGTCGCTAAAATACCATAATGTCAAATAATTGACATCAAATAATAGGGAAGTCAAAATTTTGTTTAAATAAATTTTTGAAAATGTTTGTACTAAAAATTAAAATCTATTGGATATTTAAATGAATAAAATTTTTAGAGAAACTGTTGGCTGGAGCAAAAGTGGCGAGTTTCAAGTAGTTTTTTATGTTTTTCATGAATTGAAATTTTATTTGAAGCCAAAGTGCAAAACTTTATCTCTTATCCGCAAAGTGCATTACTTGCTGTGGAAAATACTCTGATCTGCTTCTGTCTGAATCCTTATTGGGACACCCAATGTGCCTGAAATTTATTTAAATTGTGTTTGTAGTTCATATTGCTATGCCACTAGAAGATGTTTGACATACTATTTGACGTTTTAAAATCAATAGTTTTTGATTTTGTTTATTTAAGCAATTTGCATGCAAAACAATGTGAAGTTGTTGGCTTTGTGTGTTGGCATTTCAATTGGCACATGGTGCGACGCCGTTGCGCTCAAATTGGTAAAAAAAAAAAGAAAAGTGGTGGCCATATCGTAAGCGGCATTCGAGTGTGGTTCAGTGGTGCTTGGTTAGTTGAAAGTGGCATTGAATTGCATCAGTGGCTCTGGTTGTGCGCATTGAGTGCAGCTTTTTGTTGCATGGTGTAAATTGATAGTACTATATGGTTGATGATGATAAGAAAAAGCTGCCTCTAATCAATGGCACACAACACCTGATGCCCATTAAAGGTCACTTTACTATAGCCGCTAACGATACGAAATACATATTTATTATTTAGATTCGGTTACAGGTTCGGTAACAGTTCTACGGGTTAAACTCAACGGCTCTGAACATTATTTCAAATTGTTTTGCATGCAACCTCCAATGCCAACAAAGATTGTATCTCGGCTAAATGGATATGTATAGTTTCTGGGCCAACTAAGTATATCAGCAGCCTTTTTTTTTGCAAAACTTTCCAACAATTTCACCGGCATAGTTATAGTCTAGACAAAACTGTTTAATGGACACTAAACACAATGATTACATTCTTCTATGAATAATTAATATATTAATAAACATTAAAGGTATATGTATTTATTTATTATTATGCTGCTGCCACTTTAGTGCTCAGCAAAATTGTATTTCTAAGAGTTTATACTGCTATTTACTTTTAACTGATTAATATTTATGATCTTGACATTCATTTGCTAAATAACATTTAAGAATAATTTTATTAATATGCCTCCTTTAATAAACTTGCTTAACTGCTTTTCATATCCAGCTACTTATTAAAATTACTTTTCAGCTTTCCTAAAACCGATCAAATCCCATTCCGAAAATATTCTTTACCTTACACTTCGCTCCAAAAATCCAACTGCTTTCATCTCTAAAACTCACCAGAGAATAATATCTGCTGCCCATTCGATTGATTTGAAAAACACATAAATTACTTAGTTTAATTTTAATTCATTGAATTTTACTGCCTAATAATTTATTTACTTTCTAAAAAGTGATAAAAAAAATTCCCGACTGTAAATTGTTGAAAAGTTTTTTTGTTGTCAATTAGTTGGGATTTGTAAAATGCTTAAAATTCATTAAAGGCAGCTGCCTTCTTTAGCATTAAACAGATTTAGTCAGATAACGCGTTAAGAAGCTAGCCGCAGAGGATTCCTTGAATACTTGTAAGATTTCTTTATGAATCGGCTAAGCTTTGAGTTTGGAATTGCACTTCAACTCTTTGCATAACTACAACGAGAAGGTTAAAAACTTAGGTGGTACTTAAAAGCGATTCTTGACTGTAAACTTTGGCTTTTCAAGTTGAAAAAATATTTAAGAAAATAATTACTCAAATAACTGAAAGCTTAGACCGAACCCTCTTTGAGGGCGAACTTACTGTATGTGTTGAGTCTGCCACAGTTGCTGTACTTTGTGTGATTTGTCGTTGTTTGTGTTGCTTGTTGTTATGTTGTTGTTGTTGTTGTTTATGTTGTGGAGAGATTTTTCTGACTGCATTGAGATGTGGAAAAAAGATAGTTACGGTAAAGTAAGTAAAAAAGATACATTTAAATCGATAAGTTGACAAAAGTGCCATAAAGTAATTGGAAATTCATTTATCAATGGAGAATTTTTTGTTTTTAAAAAAAAGTTCACAGAGTAGATAAGCGCTATTTAATCAGATAGGCTTAAAAGAAGAATATCAAAAGTCCTTGCAGAAAATATCTATCTGTTAATTAAGAAAGTAGACAGTAGAGCAACTATAGTGTAAAATCAGAAATGCACAGTTGGTTTTGTTTTCAGTGTATATTTAGTTGTGTATTTGTTTTCATCATCTTCATGTATAGTTTTTCGTTTGTTTTTGTTTTGGTTGTTATTTGTTTTGTTTCTGTGTATATTATATTCGTATATATAATTTATTAATATATAGTTAATATGTAAACAGTAAATTATAATGGAATTATAATTATACTAAAACAAATGACCGCAAAAATGCGTGCATTATTTATCATCAACTAGTTTTCATATAGATATATATTTAAATGAAAGATTTAACATAGAGAGGGGGAATAGAGAGAGAGATAGGCAGGCAAAACTTATGTACAGCAAATACAAATACAAAGTACAAATACGTAGATGAAATAAGAATTCGAATTGAACTGTGATTTTTAATTTCAAATAGGTTTGAACAAAATATTGTGCAAATGGCATTTGTTTTTGGCCATTTGCTACATTTAGGAGGTAAAGTTAAATTTAATGTTCTCTGTTTTTTTGTTGTTTGATTTCTTTTTGTTTTGTTTTTGAATATACAAATACAAATAAATACAAGTAGTGTTGTCTATTTTTGTTTTGTTTTTCATTTATTGCATATGACTGTGTTGTATGTGTGTTCTGTATACTTATTCTGTATATATATGTATGTATGTATGTATGGTTTTATATATGTATATTTTGTTGCATGTTTGTCTGTGTTTGTGTGTGTGTGTGTGTGTGTGTGTGTTTGTCTATGCACTTGCTTTTATACTTTATTGTAAACATTTAACAATTATTATTTATTTTTTTGTTTTTATCATATTTACTTGGTATATGTATGTTAAAGAAGGTGTTTTCTTCGGTTTCGCTAGTTTTCATTTTCGTTATCGCTAAACCTTAAATAATATGTTTTTATTTTGTTGTACTGAAATAAATTAAATTTAAAATGTTTGCCCCAAAATGTTCACAAACTTATAATGAACATACAATTCATAATCCAGTTTACTTGATATTTAGTTAAATATATATTTATATACAAATTTTTATACACAATCAGATGCCCAGTCGATGGCAATCAAAATAGTCAAGTCGGGAAAATGCAAAATATTTAAACGAACCTTGTTAAGTTAAAACATAGCCAAGAATTTATAAGTAAATTGATGTATAAAAAATCAAATTAATACTGTGTTTATTTTTTTTTTGTTATTTAAAATAAAATCAACTAACTTATGTGTATTTACATTAACGCACACCAAACTAACGGTAGTAATTTATTTCGCTCGATTTCATATTATAAAAGTTTACTTTCCATTTTGTTTTTGTTGCAGTTTTAAAAAGTTGTTTTTGTATGTTTTGGTTATAGAAAAATAGGCCAAAAATAGATGTATATGTATATTTTCCATTTTGTTTTGTTTGTTTACGTTAATTTCAATTCTCATTCAAAAATGTCATTAAAATTTCCATTTCTCGCTTTGCATTTGGTTTGCTTTGATTAGTTTTCGGTTTTTGGATTTAGTTAGAGCGCATTCGTTCATGGTTAGGGACTTGTTGTTGTTGTTGTTCTTTTTATATATTTTTTTATTTATTTAATTGTTTTTGTATTTTTTTGTGCATTATATTTGCAAGGGTAATATGCTTATATTGTTGTTTATTTGCTTATAGTTTTATACGGTTTATTTTCATGTTCTTGTTCTTGGTAATATAGCTAGATTTATATAGAATTATTACACCGGTATAGAAATCGTTTATATTTTTAGTTATTATTAATATTATTTTTATATTTAAAGGTGGGTTATTTTGCAGTTATTTATAGAAAATCAAGATGGGTATTATAAGGAAAGGAAACGAAGATTAAGAACAACTTGTTTAATGCTTATTGAAATAAGAAGGAATAATTTAGATCGCTTTCAATGCAGGGACACAAAGCTCAGGCCATGGCCAAGGAAAGGCATAGTCGATTTTATTTTTTATTAATTACTTTTAAATGGCGTTTTGCATTTCATAATCATTTGTGCTGTGTTTCAGCACATAAGAAAATAATAATAAACTCAATAATTTATGAATAAAGTTTTTCTTTAATTGTTTAGAATTACTTTGCATTTTATACGTACTGTGTATAAGATATGAAATTTTATTGCTCGCAATTTCATATGTTATTCATTAATAAATTTTTTTTTTTTTTATTTTGTATTTTTAAACTTTACATAAAAGTTAGCATTAAATGTTTAATGAAACAAATGGAGATAAAACGATTAAATAGCTTCCAAAAACACGTTTATAAGCTTTTACTTTTTGCATTGAAATGTCTTAAAAAATGTTAATTATTTAATTCTTGTTTAATTGTTTAAATGTTTATTTTTTTTATTTTTTCTTAATTGTTTTTGTTTTTTGTATTCTTAAAAAATTCGCTTGATTGTTTATTTAATTGATTGTTTGTTGGAACTTAACAATAAATATTATGAAAAATAAAAAACAATTATCTTGCCATTTGTTGTACAATTTTTCACAGTAATTTTTGATTATAATTTTAAATAAATTAAGTAATTAAATCAGTGAAATCAAATTTAAATGTCATTTGCTCATTTCGGAGTTAAATGTTTATTTAATGTTTTTTGTAAGCATTTTACAGGCCTTCTGAACTAAAACTTAAAATTTTCGTATTTGTATATGTTTAAGGGTTTAATTTTCGTTATATATATTTATAAGTCCATTGTTAGTTAAATATACGTGTTTTAAATAAATTTTCTTAACTACAAATAGCTTGAATTTCCATGAGAACTGTTTCATTTATGAAAAACAACAAGGTGAGACAAAAGCACAGCATAACTATACAAAATGATTCATAAATTATTTCTACGTACAGATAAAAGATTAGCTAAGAGAACATAATCAATAAATAAACGAAAGGTTAATTGGAAATGCACATAATTTATATACAAAATATCTTTTAAATCAGAAGAGCTGTTAAGCACAATACTTAATGTAAATCAAATGCATTATCGTATCATAATTAAATAATTGACCTCAACTATAAATCATAATTAGTATAATCAAGTCAAGTCTTTTTGTTATGTAAATGTTATACCTTCATTGTATAAGTTTGTAAATGTTTTGTTTTTACTTTCTTGCACTTTTTTCCTTTGCTGTTCATGTATTGAATGTATATATATATATTTAAATATCAATCATACATTCATAGACCTAGGGCGTCTTTAGTTATCGTCATTATTATTACCATGATGACAATCATTAATCGTTTATCAGTTATCAGTTTATCAGTGGCATACGGCATACGGCATACGCATTCGTATTCGTATTATCAGCATTATCATTGCAATAAAACCTATGTCAATTTTTAATTGTATATTTATTTGTTATATGTATATAATTACTATATATAATTAATGTCTGCTTTTTTATAATTTTTTTTTTCGTTTGTTTTCTATTTTCTCAATCTTGTGTATATGTATATATAATTCTTCTGCCTTCACCCACTGCCAGCTTTTCAGCATGCTTTGCCCTCGTTCTTACGCGTTTTTGATTTATTTTACTGTTTTTCTCATCTTGATTTTTTTGTGTTTTGTTTTTCTTGTTGCATTAACTTTTAAACTTTAATACACGTATAGGTAAATAATGTACACGAAATATATGTATGTATATATATATATAAATATATATATAATATATGTTTATATATATATATTTAAATATATATATCGAGGTATATACGAACGAACAACGGCGTGTATATACTTTTATACATATATATTAAATACACTTTTGAATACTTTTATAATATTTACTTAAAATAGTTTATAGCTTAGGCCCGACTTAATGCGCAAACAATAAGAAAAGAATATACTTGCGACATTTATTTCATGTTTTTATTATCTTTTCGAAATGTTAACGCCATCTTGAGTTTTTTTCTTCTTTTTTTGTAATATATTTTGTTTTGAATATCTGCTTGATTGATTTGTTTTACATTTTTGGAATTTTTTTGTGTTTTTTCCTTTCTTTTATTCTTTATTTAATAATTCATAGTTGTATAATAATAATCCAAATCATACCTTTTTTATATTTGCTGCCATATTTTATACATGTTTTTGTTTTACTTGGATTTTTTTACATGCCACAACTTTGCATTTGTCTTCAATACTTTAATTGAGGGTGTGTGGGCAGGCGGGGTGTTTAGTATGTTTGTGTGTGTGTATGTGTGTGTGTGTGTGAGTTTTAGTGTGTTTTGTGCCTTGCCATGTTCAAACTTAATAGGTTTGCACAATAATTGTTTAATTTATAGCGTAAAACTAATTGTAATTTATGTTTAACGTGGGTTCGCTAGGTGTGTTTTTCCTTTTATCAAGTGTGTGTGTGTGTATGTGTTAGTGTGTGTGTGTTAGTGTGCCTTTGAGGTCTTAACGCCCCCGTGCCCAGCGTAGTAACGCATCCGCTAACACATCTAAATGAGCTTTCGTCTGCAATAAAAATAGGAAAAAAAGAAGAAAAATAATAGTTAAAGGCAATTTCTAGAGGTAGTTAAACGTGGATTGTGGTTAAGGCTGTTCTGGAAACTTACCGTCTTGTAGAACATGCATGATCTTCTATCTTCATCCTCACCCTCCGGACAATCGATGAAGCCATCGCATAGCACATGATCGTCTATGCAACGATAGCGTCCCTGCAAATCTGGTGTGGGGCATGCAAAACGCTCCATGCCATCCATTGCGGTGGGGCACTCTGCAAAGAAATAAATGAAACAGGTTGCACGGTTAGTCAAAATAGTTTTTATGCATAATGTTGCGGCACCACAGCCGCTGCTCCACTGGTTAGAACTTTGTACATAAATCGTTCAACTTGCGAGGCAAAAGTTTCGCGCACGCTAATGTCTGCCATGATTTGCGTCTAAGTGTTGCAAGTTGCAACGACACCCGCATAAAAGTATGCTATGCTCTGCCATTCACCGTTCGCTGTTCGCCATTCTGTTTGTGTGTTCTGCGTATTCCGCCGCTTGCCCCGCTGAGCGGCATACGCTGTTATAAATAGTTGCACGTTTACTACTTTACTACTTTCAATGCTCGTTGGATAACCGTTGCCATTCTAAGGATAACAGCAACAACAGCAACAACAACAAAAAACGGCAAAAACTTTATTTTTTGTGGCATTTTTCTCGACGCTTTTTTTCTCTCTACAAACAAATACATAAAAATAAATCACTTGCAGGACATGTTGGCGCCTCCGGTTTGGTTTCAGCCATTCTGATACACACATACATACATCCATACACACACATCTTTACACACACACACACACATGTGTGTTGTTTTTGTTGTCATTGTCAGTGTTATTGTTGCTCCTGGCTACATGTTTGCGTATTGAGATTTGTTGAAGGTACCCATATAGGTTTACACCCGATCCCCTAACCTTTACTCTTCTTCTCTTTCATCGTCATTCTCATTTTTTTCCGTGTGCAGTAGTTCTTTTTTCCGCGCACTCGTTGCTACGATTGGAAAAAATGGTACTGCACTTTTTGTTGGATGTGTATGGTGGCAGGGATTGGGATTGTTGGCACTTTGTTGTGTATCACATTTACAATTTTTACCAAAATGAATTTCATTCATTGCCGTTCAACAAAATATCTACTCTTTTTTTTTGTTGTTTGTCTGTGTGTGTTGTCATGTCTAAAATGATTATATTAAAAGGATAGTTATTTGATAAGCAGTTATTTGGAGCTTTTTTGTGTCGTTGTTCAAATGGTAAATGGCCATTTATTTGATTTCATTTGCATAGTGAATATCAGAAAATAGATTTTTATTCAATAGCTTACAAATATCTAAAGTGGTTTCATTTTTGCCTGGGTGCCGCTTTTTTCTGATATTGCCTTTATAATCGCATTGCTCTCGTGAGTCAAGAGAACTTAATGTTCTTTACAAACCATACGCATGCCATTTTTTATCAGACACCAACTCCATTTACAAATCCCAGGTGGGAATATGAAATACAAAACGTCGTAAAGATGGCAACATTTGCTGCGCTTGCATATTTCATTCATGAAAAAAGGCAATGAAGCTTTTCACTACGTCATGACTGCTGTAGTTTACAACACGCCCATTCAATAATGTGTCACTGAATAAGTGTCAGAAAAGCACACAAATACGCACGCATATAGAAACTAAGTGCCTGCCCTTCAGCATTTGTCAGCCGCAATTCTTGAGTCCTGCTCAAGTTGTCAGCGCTTGGTTAGATTGGAATTGCGTCTACAAACGTCAGCATTTGCATATCTGCTGAATCAGCCTGCAGCACATTAACAAAAAACAACAACAACAATCAGCTAAAGTTACAACTTGCAACTTGACACTCAATTGTTTTGAAGCCCTTTGCCTCCCCACTTGCTGCATTGTTGTTGTTGCTTGTCCACCAAATGAAGTCGGCATCATATTCCTAGTTGTCTGCTGTCAGCATGAAATCAATTCACGCAGAGAGGCAGGTGCAACAAAAAAAACCGACCTGCCAGAGAAAGCCCCTGGCGTGCCAAAGAGCCATTTGCATTTTGAAGAGCCCGCCCGAAACGACGATGATGAAGGTGGATGACGGGGCGATGATGATGAAAATGTCGCCGCCACCAACAGCGTCATGAGCCGATTGCCATTTATCAATGCGGTTCGCGGTCCGCCGATGCCACCGCCATTGCATTTGATTGCGTCAATGGATACTTGTGCACGTTTGTGCATGCCTGCATTTCATGCCTACAATTTATGCACACACAACAAAAACATATAACAAAACCGGGCTCATTGCGCATACGCAACGTTTAAGCAAGACTCACATCAATTAGTTAAATGTTCTTTTTGTCTTCGAGCTAACAGTTAGTTAAATGCGAAATGTTCTTTGCAGTTGCATGACACTCAACTTACGACAAGTCAAGTCAAGTCAAATCGAGTCGTTGTCGTTTGTTGTTTCTGGTAGTCAACCCACATTTTGTACTTTGAACTTAATTTCACACAAAAATAGCTATGCGCACGACACACACACACACACACACACACACAAGAACTACAGCCAAACTAAGAAAGAGAGTGAGATAGGGAGAGAGGGAAAGCAAGTGAGAGTGGGAGTGTACAACTTGCAACTTGTGATGTTTTTGGACTTGCTCGTTTCTTGCTGTTGCTGTTGTTGTTGTTGTTGTCCATTTTCTATTTGCTGTGGCGTTTGCTACACTATTTTTTTCTTTTCTTTTTTTGGGGCCAAGCGCGGCTATTGAACTTTAAATTGATTTTTGTGCTTGTTTGCCTTCAGAAAACGTACTCCTCCGACTTCGCTAGCAACGCAGGGGCGCTTATCGTTAGTGCAATAAATCGAAATAAGCGCACACAAGTTTCTTTGCTAGTTTTCTTTGTGCTGCAATTGCAATTGTAGGTTTGTTAAGCAAGGTAAGTTTCGTTGCGCCTAAAGGTAGGCTACGAAAATTTTGACGTCAAAAGTTCACTGCTATAAAACTATATTTAAATCTTTTCATACCATTTCAACTGATGCCAAACTCCAACTATTAGTCATAAAACTGTCACAATGCATCAACAAGAAAACTTGGATTGTACAATAGCTTAAGGACCAATGGAAAAAATAAAGCTCTTGAGCATTTGCTTATTTATATTTATTAATGTCCGAAAAGCAGTTTCACAAGTTATACAAAATCCCATATCGATAAGTTGTAGCTGGAGCTTATGCAAATTGGGCAACGAAGTTTGACAAAATATCATGCGTGTCACGTTTAGATTATACAGAGAGCAAGCAACTTACACGCATAAGAGTCAACTGTACCCAAGTTGTTACATCCTGTTACTTTCTGTCGCACATAAGCCAGGGCATAAGCTTGAAAAAGTCAACGCATGTTGACACTAAGACACTGAACAACAACAGCAACAGCAACAACAACATGCATGACAAACAAACAACAAGCGCCAGAACAACAACACGTCGAGTGTCAAAAAATCAAAAGCATAAAAAGGATTTGACTGTTGCCAAGTCGCAGCTGAGCAGCGTATATCCTAGTGCAGGGTGTCATGTTGTGGAAAGGGCGAAGGGGGTGTTACTTCTGTGTGTGCGAGAATGTGTGTGTGTGTGTAGGGCAGCCAAAAAGCAAATGCTGCTATTTTTGTCGACAGAAGTTTAAGAAAAAGAGACCGAGCAAGTGAGTGAGTGAGCCATAGCGTATACGTAATGCAAGCATGTCCCTGGTCCCACAGTGAATGAGTGGAGTTCGCCGCAAAAATAAGTCCCAAAAAAAAAAAAGAGCGAGCGAAAATGTTATAACAAAGTTCGAAGCGAGAAAATCTTTTTTTCGCCCACACTCCCCCCCTCTCCAGAGTTTGCAAAAGCGCCAAAAAGAGCCAAAGCCAAAGCTGAAACGCCTGTTGTCTCGTCGGCATGGCGCCTTAAATGCTGCCAACAATAATAACAAAACCCACGAAACGAGAGCGCGCATTGCATTGCTCACACAAACACAAATGTGCAACGAGTGCATTAGTGTGTGTGAGGGCGTCGTCTGCAGGAAAGCTAAAGGAAGCGCCAGCTAAAGGAAACAGCGCGCAACGATTTCGCAGCAATAAATTGATAGTTTTATGTGGCGCACATAAACAGGGAAGAAAAAGTAAAAAAAGAAAACAACAAAAGCAAAAACGAAAAACCAAAAACGAAAAACTGCAAAAATTGAACTAAAGAGAGATGCTGGCTGGCTAGCGCTGTTTGAGACATTAAACTCGCGTCTTAACGCACCCACACATAAAAACAGAGGAGCATACTCACACACAGATACCGACACACCTACACATTGAGAACTGTCCTGCCTTGGCTTCATGCATATATCAGCCGTAAAATGCATAAAACAAAAGCACAAGCAAATTTATAAATGACAACTGCAAAATTTATGGGCATTCTTTCACCTATACCCAATCATTCCTCCGCTCGACCACTTTTGGATTATGCCAAAAAAGAAAACAGCCCATTTCCTGTGACAAATTCCGTGTGCTGATGGCTCTCCTAGTGTCCCTGTGTCAAAAATTGAATTGAATTTATTTTCCTTTTCTTGATGTCTCTTCACAATTTTTTTTATATTTTTTCATGTATTGTTGCTTGTCGACAAATTGAGGATTTGGGTCTGTTTTGTCAACGCGTCCTTTTCATTTACCTATCTCCCAGCCCTTTGCATAGCTGTCATAATTTGGTGTTTGTTGTGTTCTGTCCTTAAAGCTGGGGGTTTGTTGAACGCATTCTAATGAAGTTTTGATTGAATTTTCTGCTCGAATTTAAATTCTATAACAAATTTGACGGCGTTTCTTTTATTTGCAGGACTACTGGGCTGGCATTTGATGTTTACAGCTTGGCTTAGCTTTTTGTATTCTCAGCTGTTGTAGCGGTTCTTTGCCCCATTTATGTTAGCAAATTTTCAATTATTCACCAGCTTCTATTCAAACAACTCATAACCCAATTTAATTGTATTGTTTAATGTAAAATTTTGTTGGCTTTCGGATGTTCTTTGTTCTACAGTATTTATTCAGCTGTATTTAATTTAATTATCTCTCATTTTTTGTCTTGCTTTGGTATAAGGAAACGCATACAATATAACCGCTTGGTGGCGCATTCTGTCTGCAATGTTGCCTGTGGGCACATTTGTTTTTGCCTGTGTGTGTGTGTATGTGTGTGCTCACTTATTGTAATATAATGAGTTCAGGCTTTTTTCTGCGACGTTGCCTGCCAGCTTACTGCTGAGCCTCAGCTCACAAGAGCCATCGCTCTCCCAAATTGAAATTTCTAATGTGCATATTTTTGCGATAACAGTAAAAGCAACCTAAGCATACCCAAAAACACACACTCTGACATCGATTTTGTTTGCTTATATTTTGAAGAGTCTTTATCTTACATGGGAATCATTTTAGTTAGTGTTTGTTCACCTCAAACGAAATAAAACAACATCGATTTCGTAATTTTGAATTTCTCATAGTATGCTGCGATGGATAAATAAAATATACTTTGTAAATATTATGTTTTATGATTATATGATACTATAAGAAGCCAAGTTGAAGTACCATATATTTAACCTTTAAGCTTTTCAGCTGAATTTTCAAATACATTTTTCCTCGTTACTTTTACACTTTGCTGAGTTACGTACATAAACATGCTCGATAACTAACATTTAAATTTGCAATATTAATAGGAAATTTCATCGACCATTTTCGAAGCACACCCTTTCAGCCAATTGCACATACTTAGCATGGCAACAGTAAACCTTTTCGCTCGGCTTTCCTCATCCCCTCATGTTTATGAGTAGTTGCTGTAAGCAAAGACCCAAGGACTAAGTGAATGAGTTGCTGCTTGCTCCACCCACAGCACTAAATATGCAAATTGGAGCTGTCCACTTTTGTTGCACTCTGTAAATATTCGCCTCACACACGCAATATTTTCTATTTTATAATACATATATCACAAAAAAGAAAATGTTAGAAATGTTTTTTACATACTCCATCAACTGAGGCCAAGCAATTGATTCAAAAATTTATAGTTTTACAGCCCAACCCCTTTTGGCAAATAATTTTTATGTGTTGACAAGTTAGCTTTCCTTTTTTTTGTGTGTGTTGTAAGAAATATTTGAAGCTGATGATCGCATATTAAAAAATTTGTAATTTGTAATGTGTAATTTACACTTTTGCAATTTTGATTACAGTTAAGTGCAGCAGACTTGCCACACACACTCTGTCTGTTAATGTGGTAGCTTGTCATAATTTATGTTGCTGCAATAAGAGTACAAAACTTGTGCAGTCAAGAGTGCTTAACTTCCGTTGGGCTTAACAGCTGAAATGTATTTAATATTCTGTTTTAAATAATTTCTGCTTTGTTAGTAGAAATGAATGGCAAACAACGCGACTTAAATCTTGACATGTATATTCTGCCTTGATAAAGACTTATATGAAAATGTTACAAAAATCAAACATAACAACTGACAGATCAAATTAAGATTGTCTATTTATTGAATGCGAAACGAATCTCATATGGCGCATTTTGCGACCCACTTTGGCTTATCTGGCCAAAAAGCGTGCCAATGGCTGTCAACAGTTCAGAATTTGGTCAAGGGAATGCCAATACTTATATATTATAATTAACTTGCTTCCTTAACAACATTGCTAACAAACAAACACACTGCTTTAAAGGCGTGGCCAGGGCGCAACACACACTTATATGTATATTTTGGCATGTATATTTGCTTAATATATGTAGTATATATGTATCTGATTAATATATGTATGTCGCGTCTGACAGCCATTAGACAAAGCATAACAATGGCAATGGCAATGGCAATGGCTATGGCTATGGCAATAGCAACGTGGTAAAGGACAAAAATGGCCAAATATAGCAACAAACAAAACGAGGCAAATAAAGAAGCAACAAACCATCAACAGTTTGATATCCCTCGTCTATGCTCAGACACACAAGCACACAAACTCACACACACACACACACACACACACAACCACTCATTCTGAGTGAAACTTTTGGGAATTGCTGCTTACACATTTGTAATCTTGTCTTGTCTTGCCACATCACACCCTTCGCCAGCTGCTTTTTGGGTGTGCCCCTTGGCAGGCATATTCTATTTTTAGCACGCATATAAGGCAGGCGAAAATGTTCCTTACGTTTTTGCTGTATGTTTTTCGGTCTCTTCCTTTGCTTCTGTCGCTTCGAGTGTAATAAAAACTAATATTTTTGTTGCTTTGCGTTCGTTCGTTTTTTATTTTATTTTTTTATTTTGTTTTGTTTTTGTGCCAAATTAAATGATTTTGTTAACGCGTGCTGGTTTTTTTTTTCTCTTTGGCTTTTGCATTTATACACACAAAGAAGCTACTGTTAGTGTCCTTGTCATTGGGTTTGGGATATTTTAAGGCGCACAACAATCAATCGGTGAGACAGCAGCATGGCATTTCGTATGCATAAATCTTTAAAGCAAGCGGAAACTTCTTAATTGGCAATTAAAAAAACGTCATAAACGCGTTCAATCCAAGAGGGATAAACCCATTAAAACTAAGCTTGGACGCATGAAATTTATGCCAGAATTTGACTAACCAAATGAAAATGAGAAAGAAAATTAGCCATAAATATATGAATGTATTAAATAGATAATTTGGGTGTTAAACTATTTTAAATATTCTTAAAATCGTTCCTTAAATATATAAAAAATATATAAGTTCTAAAAGTCTAACGAAAGGCACTTTAGGAGACATCTTTTGAAGCTCAGCTTGTAATTAATATAAAACGCTGCCACATTCTAAATACATTTATAATGAGCTTGGTAACGCAAACCCTGGGGGCGACATGAAGCTGTCAGTCTGCTCTAACAAGTTGCTGTTGTTTTTTGTACTTTTTTTTTTAAATTTTGTCTTTATAAAGTAATGATGTGCTGAAGGAAAACTTTTATATTATATTAATACATATATATATTTGAAAGAACATGAAAAGACAAAGAACACATGTTTTGAGGGTTGCTGGAATTTAGGAGTAATTAATTCAGATTTAATATGAGTACAAGGTCCAGTGAACGCATTTTGTGTTGGCAAATTCGCAAAAAGGATGGAGTATAATGTGGCGTCTAGGACGCTACCTTGCTGAACACCGGGTTGAATAGTTTTGACAGAGGACTTGCATCCATCGGCCATCACACAGAATGTGTGCCCTTCCAAGTAACTCTTAACGAGCTGAAATAGTTGTAGAGTAAGCAGAGTCTCGGTCTTGTACAGAAGCCTAGGGTGCCGCACTCTATCGTAAGCTTGCTGGATGTCCAAGAAAGCAGCAACCACATTCTCCTTCCTTTCTAGGGCCCTAAGCGCAAAATAACAATTATGTGCTGTTGTTCTGGTGCACCATGCTGCCGGAAACCAAACAGAAAGTTTGGGATGATCAGAGTTACAGCCTCAATTGTAAGTCTGTTAAGAATCAACCTCTCCAACATTTTGCCTAGTGAGGGAAGAAGGCGGATCGTGTCAGTTGGCTGCTTGAATATTACATTAATACTTGCCATTTTCCGGACTTTCGGAAAATATCCCACATGTAAGATACTGTTATAAATTAGCAACTGAAACAGCAGAGCTTGATCTGGCAAGAGCGGTATAGTTCTTCTGTTGGCAAAAACGTTTTTAATCATGTAAAAAAAATTCATATTTCTCTCCCTCTCTACCTGTTTTCTGTTTTTGCATGTTTGTTTTAAGTATATTTTTTATGTATGTCAATTGCAAATTGTAAATGTAATTATTTTAATTGCTCGCTTAAAGGTCAACAGCAAAATGGGGGCTTGTCCAGCTGTTAGCACACATTATCATATACTTAGTGTTTGTTCTCATGTACATGCATGAGTGTTGGTCAACAGAAAAATTTGTAAGACGCAGAACAAAAGCTGCTGACGAGCAGAGTAGCGAAGAATGGTCGAAAAGGATGAGACGATTGTATGGCAAACAAAAGTGCGAACGATTATTATTTGGGTTTGACGTCAAAGCCTGAAACACCAATTACAAGGCGCGCACACACAGATAAAGTGTATAAAAAGAACGCCATTTTTACCTGCTACGTGACAGTCATACAAAAACTAACACACGCACACATGCGCATGCAAGCACACACAGTTGACACACTAAAATTTTAATGTAGCATACTTTCAGGCCGCAGACAACAAAACGTTAAGAGAGAGAAAGGAAACGCTGTCTTTCTCTTCCCACCTCTCTTTTCAACACTCTGCAAGCGCGTTTGCTATCTCGCTTCATCTTACAAATTCTTTTTTTTTATGTTGTGACTTTTAGTGTCTGTTTGTTATGACCTCGTCCACCTGACCCCTTGAGCCTTCGAAACTGTGGCGCAAAATGTGTAGAAAATGTAAAACTGAACAGTTTTATATATTTTTAAGATTGTACGGCATGAGATAAATCTTGTCAGATCACAAGTTATGATAATATATTCTATATTGCAATTAATTTATTTTATATACTATTAATACATTTTTATTTTTATTTTTTTTAACGAATAGTTTTCCTGCACTTAAAATAGAAAATGTCAATTTTGTTCTGATATAATGGACAAGCTACTTTAGCGTAACTTGAGGAATTTCAAGCAACAAAATAATTATTTTAACTAACATTGTAATTGAAGACCACTGTGCCTCTAACCTCTCGCTTGGTTTTAGCATTTGCCGTTGTGTGGCCGCATCAACAAATTTTTATGTATTTTCCTTTTTGCGCAGGCAGCGCACGCAGAAAAGCAACAGCGACCAGCTGCGCTCATTTCAGCGTCTTGTTTTGAAGGCATACAAAAACAAGCCTCAGTTACACACCAACAAGACAGAGCGACAGAGATTAGAGAGTTGGCCAACATGGCTAAACATTTTCATCAAGCATTTGACCCATGCTGCTTCGGTTGAAGTAAAGTTCTGTACAGAGCGCTATCACATGGCTTTTGTTTGACCCGAACCTGAACCACAGTTGGCTGCACACGCTGAAATGTGAATCCTGATGGGCATTGCTTAGTTTTTAATGCACATCTTAGCTGTCAACAGTTTCCTATAAAAATAGCAGAGCTAGTTCTTCTCCGTTGATAAAGGAAAGCTTAATCTTCAGGTAGAAATCCTTATTAGAAATTTGAACACAAATGTGATGTTCCTTAAGCCATTTGCTATATTATGTGTGGAGATAAGCAATTTTATTTTATATTCACTTTCATCTTGATGAAATTCGATACGCAATAAAATTTTCCGCTACATTAAATGCGCTTTATTATTTATGGTCTTTGTTTACTGTTTTGTAATTTCTTCCACTGCTCTCCTCGTTTCCCATTATTGAAATGTGAGCCTTATGCTGCTGCTTCTTCATTAAATGTCCACTTTACTTGTCAGACTGAATGAACCACTAATAAGGCCATTCAAATTTCATTTGAAGGTTGTTAAGTGCGGCAATTAATGTTTATTAACGTATTGATAGAGTAGAGCTCAGGTTGTACTGTATTGAAAACATTAAATGAATGCGAAAGCTAAGTCAATTTGTAGGTGTAAGAAATGCATATTCAAATTCGAAAACAAGAAGTTCTGACAAAATCAAGCTGAAACTCACTTTTCAAACTTAAAACGTTTCCCACCAATTAAAATTCTAATATATTTTAAATAAATTGCCTTGTCGAATTTCGCAACAAAAAAAAATAGGTGACCATTTTTTAATGCATTTATACAACGCACATTAACTATAAATAAAATGCACAAAAAAAAATGTTTCGAAAAATACGTCAACGTCTAGTTTGCATTTAAATTGCATTTTATGCAAAGAAAAAAAACCAAAACATAAAAAATAATTCAAATTCCAGGCGACGACGAGAAAAAGTTCCATTAAAAATAGCTGGCGGAAAAAAAACCGCCGTCACACAATCAAATTTACTTGCCATTGTTGCATTTATTTTAATTTCAACAACAGCTAAAAATAGTCCCAAACAAACATGAACACCACACACACCAACACACACAAATTCGCGCATTGTTTATAATTGGCGGTGTGTAAAAATAAAACAGTGAAACTTATTTTTGTGTGCGACAAAAAAAAAAAAATAATCTAAAGAAAGTCAGCAAAAGGCGGCGTCGCATTTGCATGTAAATCGCGACTAAGCAGCGACACTGCAAACACACACAAACACACTCATACACACGTCGTTTTAGAAAGGCTGTTGCTTGGCTGTTGCCGGAATTCTTACATACATTAGCGCTACCGGTGGATTTTGGTGTGGTTGAGAACAGGGCAATTGTTTGTGGCAGTAATCGCGTGCTATGCGCAGATTACAATGCGACAAAGCAACACGACAAATTTTTAAATGAAGCCGAGCAGAGTTCACAGCTGGCAGAAAGTAGTAACAATTTGCAGATATCCTGGAAATCAAACATTTAATTTATATAGTATATGTTTAACTTGTACCTAAAACTAATTTGTGAATAATTATTTTATTTATGAAACGGCAACAATGTAAGAAACAATTATATAAATTTCTTTTGTTCAAATCTCAAGTTTTATTATCGGCAATTCACTTTATTTAGTATACTTATTTTTGCTTTTACTCAAAAGGTGAAATATTTTTACTTTAGTATATTTGGTTAATAAGACACGCCTCCTATTTCACTTGTTCAGACACATTTATTTAGCATACCTTTTTTTCACACATTTAACATGCTGGGTGTTCAAAAATGTCCAACAAACACACACACAGAAGTCGAAAAGCGTCAAAGGCGCGCATTTGTTCGGCACATCAACACTCACACACACACATATAGTGGGTAGCAGCAATTAAGTCACGGCAAAAATGCGCTTCGAAAAATTTGGAAAAAAGAACAAAGCGCAACCACATTTTTGGTCTGTGAGACTTTTTCATTTTTTTTATTTATATTTTGTGGGTGTATTTTTTATGTGTTTGTGTGTACTTTCAAGCTTAACCATGCTCAAATTTTTCTGTCTGCGTCATGTAGCATTCATTTGCGTTTCGTTTTTCCTGACAACAACAACAGCAACAATACCAGGCAGTATAAAAAGTCTGCTGTTACTGGCAAGCAAAAGCGAGCTTTAACTTCTGTTAAACAATGAATATGAAGGCAACGTCGTCATTTCCGTTCGATATGTGGGTTGTGTGTTTAGCGGCGGGTCGATGCTTTGCCACGATGGAGGTGTGTTTGTGTGGGTTTGGTGTATAGAAGTGTGTGGGCGACTGTGCTAGTGTGGGTGTTTATATTACTGTTTGCAACACAGAACAGAGGCGTTTTTCAATTTCGGTCACCTGTTGAGCGCCACAAGACCCCATTTTCAAACCACAACCCCTAAAATTGAGTCAACCGTACCAAAATGACAGCATGTAGAGCTTTTCAATTATATTTGGCTCGTTTCTAATTAAACTGAGCTCGGCTAATTGATATTTAATGCGTTGCCCGCAAAATAACATAACCACACGAACAACGGCACGAATAACGACAAAGACAAAGGAACCGACAAACAAAAGTGCTGTCACTTAATTGTTGCCTACTTTTTTGGGCGGCCATGCGCGTAACTGATTCTGATTAGCTTTCGTATAGATTTTTTTTTTATAATTTCATTTATTTTTCCTTTTAATTTTTCTGTTATTATATAACAAGTTTAATCAAAGGCACAAAAACATTACTATTTTTACAAAATGCCCAAGTTCTACAGTATTTTCACAGATTAGAAAACGCATTAGCAAAATCGGGCTTAACACGCTTCAATCGCTTACGCAAATGCAATGCAATCCGCTTAACGTTCAATTTTAAGTCTCTCATCCTCTGCTTTGCGCTTGCTGTCTGTCTTTATCTGACTTATATATGTATTAGACTCCATGTAACTCAGCAATCACGCAAAAAGCGAGTCTAATTACTGCTGATAAGATAAGCGTTTTAGTTGCAGGCTTAAAAAGCGCAACAAAACCAAGCAACAAACAACAACGAATAAAACAATTCAGTAAAGTGATGACCCAAGTGTTGTTCTTGGCTATCAGATTGCGAAAGCGGACAGCACGTTAATTACATAATTGCAGCACGAACATCAGTCTTGAGCTGTTGTTTTGCATATGTCCTTTTCTTGCATTTTCTATTTCACAAACACACTCCGAAACCGAAATATGTTTAAATGCTGCTGCAGTGGCTCTCACAAATTGTTATTAGTTTTACACTCAAGAAATTGCAAATTGGCCTAGCCTATTATCGAGTTGTGTTCGCATTCCAGTTTGAAATCGAATGTGCCCAAACCGTTTTGTCCAGCAGGCAGCACGACTCAAGGCCGTTCTCAAAGTCGTTCGCCTGCTCGTTCATTTGTTTGTGCCGTGCCCGCTCTGACGTCAGCAAATCCTTAGGGGGCCGTGTAGGTTCTACTGACAAGGCGGTGGTGGAGAGGAAATGTGTGTGCGCCGTGCGCGCAACATCAAGCGCAAAATACACAAAAACGCAATAAAGCAAAAAAAATGCGACGCATAGGAAAATATTATCCAATGATTCTTGCGTCAAAGGCTCAATAAAATTAAAAAATTAAACAATTTTAGCAGTCAAATAAATTACAAAAAAAAATGTATCTGGTTTTCTAATATGATACACACACTTTACAGAAATAATAAAAGTTTGAAACATGATTTTTTTAAAGAATTATATTTAACAGCTGCTGTGATTTTTACAGGGTTCTTAGCAACGTGCTCTATTTTCAAAAACAAAATAATTACAGGAGGCGAAAAGAGGGGCCGACAAGTTTAGCCACGCCCACAAAACGGAGGCCTGTCCCTGCCTGGCTGGGCCTGACTTTTGCTTGGTTGCCGTGCTTGAGGCACTGTGCGTTTTATTTATAACTTTAATGGCTATAATTTTAGGTCCTGTCGGTTGATTTAGTGATGATTATCGTGGCGCGCCATCGTCGCCAACGTCTTGAACCGTCGCCGTCGCCGCTTTGTGGTCATTTGCGTCAGTTGCGTCAATTGCGGTTATGGGTATATGTATGTGAGCCACCCACAAAAAGCAGTTCCCTCTCTGCAATTGGAATCAACGCCGCTCAATAATTTAAATTAGTCGGGTGGAAGGTGGGGCTATTTATAAGAAAGGCGATGCGTTTTGCTTTTATTTTCGGACATTGGCTTTTGCATTTTTAACGCACACCCAAACTTATGTGTGTGCGTGTTCGTGTGCTTGTGTGTTAGTGTTTAGCGCACATTATTTGAATTTCCCGTGGTAAACATTCGACATGATACGTGCTGTGAAGCAGCACTTGGAAAACTACTTTTCGCAATTGTTTTCCTGGCAACGTTGCCATACAAAATTCGCATGAAATGCTTTACTTTTTTATTTTCTTTTCTCTTTTACGTTTTTCTTGCTTGCGCTTTGTGCTTGGCTTGCCAAAAACATACAGCAAAACAAGAGCAGGGATCCCCGACTCTAACAACAGCGCCAATGCCCCGCTTACAGGTGCCGCTAACTGGACATAAACATGTGCAAATCAACATAAATTTATGTCCTCGCTCTCTCCTGTCCAAGAGAGGACGAACACAGGGCGTGAATGCGGATGCGGGTCCTGGCTGATGGGTTTGTTTGTTTACTTTGAAGTTTTTGGGAACTGGGACACAGAGTCATGTAGCCAGTGCAGGCCACAGGACTCGCCACGCTCCACCCCTTCAACGCCCCTCGCCATTGACTGCGTTGCGTTTGCTGTCAACATGTTTTGAACATATCACTTTTACATATGAAAATTATTTATAACTTTTGACGTTTTGAGTTGTTTTTCCACGCGCACGAGTTACCAGGAAAAAAATGCAAACAAAATAATAACAAAAATGAAGCTGATGGCAGTAAAAACAAAAAAACAATTGAAATAATAAGAATTATAATATTTGAAATGTGCATTAAGAAAATAATATACTTTAAATGAATGTTTACCGAAAAAGGAATTGTAGAAGAAAAGTTAAAAACTCGTGAGAAGAAAGCCAAACACTGCTGGAGATACCCTTTGCTTAGGTCTAAAGTCGCAATGCAAATTTAACTAACTAAATAAATAATAACACGAAAATAATTATTTAGTTTTGCACCTGCCCCAGGCATTGTGCATTAAGAAACGGCAATAAATCAGCAAAATTGTAAAACTAAGTGGAAAATAAAAAGGTAAGCAAGCGGAATAGATGATTTTTTAAATTTTTCTTTAGAGGGTTGCTGAAGCAATCCTCGGAAATGAGCATCGAACGAAGGCAAGCTAACCCAACAACAACAAAAAGAGCAACAACAAAGATAAAAAGTCTAAAGCACAACAAAAAAGAAAAACAAAATGAACAAGGAGAGTTAACAATCGTCCACCTTTTTTTTTTTGGCATTTGAGAGATGATAAGTTAGCTTTGGGCGAACATTCCTAAGCCATAGCACGTAGTCGAAGTAGCTGCAAAAACCTTTTCGCCGTCACCCAACTGAGTGGTTACAATCTCCACCTACCAGATGCCACCTGCCTGCCTGTTGGTTAGCTTGGCTTGTCTTGGCACATTATTAATATTATTTTGGTTAGCACGTAGCACTGACTTTTCATTAAAACAACGCTTGCCTGCCTGCCTCTATATATTATGTACATTTATATATATATATATTTAGACGCTTCGCTTTGCTGACAACAGGGAAAAGTTTCATTTAAAATGTTGCACTGTAATTTAGCTGGGGTCGAAGCTTCAAAACTTTTGCCCAGGCATTTCTAAAAATAGCCAGCGATTCTCTCTTTCTAAGAGGACACACTGTTTCACGGCTAAAACTTTTTAAGACAACTTTATGTGCGTTTCGCTTTGACAATAAAACTTTTCCTTTTTTTACTATACCTGGCCAGTTTTTTCTTCTCTTCTATTCTTCTCTTTCTTCTTCTTATTATTATTATATGATATTTATGTTATTACGCGTATTTTTCATTGTGCATAATGAAAAGTTTTGATTAGACTACGGACTAACAGCATTTGCTTTTGGCTACTTAGTTACTTAATATCCGCCTGATATTTCAAAGCCAAGTGGCTTGCTGCTTCCTCACAAGGACTTTACGCAGACAAAGGCCAAGCAGGAAGCGGGCTTTAAAGAGGGGTGAAACGCAATTGCTTGCAACTGCATTTGAGTCCAAAAGGGGAGAGACTGAGACCTAAGACTGTCAAATGACACAATGCAGTCAGAGAGTTGTGTTGGGGTGCGGATAAGATGGCCGGGATCGGGGTCTGACTGGCAGGCGACCTCCGTTGACAGTTCGCAGACGGCAGCCACTTAAGTACCGGAGAGTGCGCACCTTTGGCAATATTAATAGCAAAGCAAAACACAAGCATGCAAAATGTGCAGCGACTCTTTTACTAAAAAAAAAAAAAAAAAAAAAAAACATTCCACCTTTCCAACCAGACAGCCAGCGAGTGCATTCACAACGCTCACAGTTGCTGGGAGGGTGCTTTAAGCCGTTGGGGCTGCCGCATGCATTTTAAACGTTTGTAGGGTGCGCATTCTTCACACAGCCCCAAAGTGTGGCAAAAGCGGTTAAAAATAAAAAATTAACTCAAAGGAAAAAATGTCTACGCAAAATTAAGTAACAGTTTTATAAACTTTGCATTAACTTGCTTCATTTTATTTGCAACGAAACTTAATTTGAACTCTGACCTTAGCTGTTGGACGAGCGAAAAAGCGGTCTAACTCTGCCTTGACATGTGCTGCTGCAAAAAATACTCAAGCGTTACAAATGACAAAATGATATAAACAAAAAACAAGCACAATGACAAGCTGACCCATCCGATATGAGATAACACTAACCAGGGATGGGTAGTAAATTGTGGTTAAGAAAAACAAAAATGGAAATGCCAAGAAAAATCTAGATAATATTGAAAAATTTAAATGCTTTCTTTTGAATTAAACCAAAATTAAATTATGTTTGCAAAAACTTTATAATTACTTAAAAGTCAAGTTCAGTTTTTCAGTTTGAAATGCTTTTCAAAAAATAGTTTTCATATAGACAGATATTTAACTAAAAAATCATAAGATTTCTGACAGTTTCTGTGAAATACCACAATAGCAATGCTTAACACTGGAATGCCCTTCCCTGGGCCAGCGTTTACGACTACGCTTTATTTCATTCAAAGACCCTACGAGGGTTGTAGCAGGGTTTCGGGATTTGTAAATGTTTGGCTGCGGCTTTCATTCATGGATGGCAAAAACAAAATAAAAAAACGAATGGAAAATTGTGCGGCTGCCTTTTGTTATGCTAGAAATGGCGGTAAGTTTGCATTCTTGTCATTTCCGTACCCCATTTGCATGCCCCGTTTTTGGCCATTGCTATTGCCATGCCCTTTGCCTCAAGCCGTTTGTGTAGCTGTTTGTTACTGTTTGTTTATGGCTTACGCAGTGGCTCAAGTGTTTTTGTGTGTTTGTTAACTTTGTTTAGTTTTTTTGATTAGAAGACAACTAGAGGACAAATTAAAGGAAGAGCTTCATATTTCTATTGGTCTGCAATGCAGTTCCTATGCTTGGAAAATTTTTCTGAAATTGAAACAATGGCCAATTGACAGTCCTGTTAGATAAGTTCATCAATTATTTGGCAAAATGTGACGCAAATTAAATTAAGTAAGCAAGCTAAACCTTAGCAGCAAACACAAAACACTGATTGTGTGTGAGCCATTTCAGTGACCTCATTACGCGCCTTACGCCCACTCCCTCAATACGTGCTCCGACAAGTGAGGTGTTTTGTCGTGGAGGTGTGTACGCCTATTTTTATGCCAGTTAGTGGATACTTTCACTTTGGCCAGCTAGCAATCAAGCAGGCAGCAGCAGGTTAAAGACCGAAACCAACCAGGCAAAACACGACTGTCGCATTTTCATTTCCCTTAGTTCTCTTTCTCGTTCTGTTTGACTGCCAAGTCTGCTTCGACTGTTTGCGTTAGTCGTGGAGATAATGGTGCATAGCTTTAGGCGTTCCGGAGCTAAAAGTATATATGTATGCACAACGACGACAACGAAGTAAAAAAGGTAGCGATAAATTGCTATGTACCCACAGTGCTTTATAGCTATGTACGTACATATACGACACACATACATACACATTTGTCACCTAACAACCAAAGAACCCAGAACAGAACAGAACAGAACAGAAGCTTGGACCTGCAAGACTACACACAGAGCGCTGTTTGTTTGCTTGAGGCATTATTGCGATGACAAAACCATTTTAAATGTGCTTGGAAAATGCTAATTTTAAGTACAGAGTAATTGATATTTAATTGAAAATATATTCCCGCCAGTTGTGTGGGTGGAAAAGGGCTAGTAAAAGTAGTACAAATATATCTCGTTGTTGCCACAAGCGAATTGCTGTTGGGCGTTCACTCAAATACCAATATTAAAACATGTGTTTAAAAAATTAGGCATATGTAGATGAAAAGCAACATCAAAGAATAGTAATTGCGCAACTTTCTATGCCGTTAGCCCTAAATAACCCAAAAAAAAACTAGTTACAAATGGATGTTTTGTATGAGGGCTCTCCTGTATCAAAAAAAGTTGAGGTTACAATCAGCTTATGCATTAGAAATGGTATAGATGGATAATATAATATGTCATGGATTATAAAATAGCAAATTTGGCATAAGATACAAATAAACAAATAAGAAATCCCGAATCGGACATACCCTGAAACCTAGGCACAAGGCGTAGAATCATTGTTTGTGTTCAATATTTGTTTCTTAGCAGATTTGCATTATTTCGTCCATAACTACTAAAACAAGTTTCAATATTTTATTTTTTACTTTGATAGAATTTATTTTGAAAATTTGAGTTCTGTCTCTACAAACGCACATATAGGACATATATACTATATAGGGTCGAAAATGTCTTATTCTGCCTTTAACAAACAGTTGCGCAAAACTATTATTCTCATTTTATCTTTTCTATGAGTTCAGTGCATAAAAGGAACTCAAGACAGATTTCAGCTGACGCATACGCACAATTGACAGCTGAGGTCATGTGCCAGCAGCTGGTGGCTTATTAATGCGAAAGCGAAAGACAACCAAGGTGATTACTGTATGTGTGTTGGCACTAGACCGCATCGTAATAAGAATAGAGATAAGGATTGGGAACCAGCAGGAGCTGCTGCAACGATATAAATCTTATTTAATTGCAAAACCATCTGTCAATTTCTAACTAAACCACAACGCAAGGTTAAGCAATAATAAGGACAAAGGCCTGCATGCCTTACGACAACAAAATCAACCGCTGACAGTCTGGTTCCTTGACATTTATTTGCCAGCATTAATCCGAAACCACAGCAGACGGACGCTAACTATGTATTATAGGCAGTGTTTGTGTGTTTTTGGTTCAAGTTTCGTTTCGCATTTATGGATTTACTTGAATTGGAAATATTTTCACTGGCTATGGTCAGTCAGTAGATGTTTTCAATGCATACAGCTCGTTAGTGTGCCTTAACAACAACATAAAAACACTTGGAGCGACACTTAAATACCCTGTTAACAGTACACAAAGAGCTAACTGGTGTTTGATTCAAAAAATATAAACAAATATATATGTTTATAAATATATTTCAGTAACAAAACATTATTTTTAGAATCTCTGATTCTCGAAGGGTATCATTCAAGAAGCTTACATTTTTGTTGTTGTTACAGGATTCGATTGCGATTGCGATTGCTGGAAAGAGAGCGCCTATTGCGCAAAAGGTCAATTTAATTTGTGCGCTTCAATGGCGGCTTGGGCTGATTGGAACCACTGCGGCGTATGCGTTATTTTCATTTCTGTTTTCATTCTCTTTTCGGGCTTTGTGTCTTATGGCATTAGCCATATAGCCATGCCGAAGAATCATCTGCTGCTGCTGCTTAAAGTCTCTGAAAGTCTTGATGTTATTTTGTGGTCATGTCGACGGTTCTCTGTGTTTGTGTTTGTGTGTGTGAGAGTGTTTCTTTGGAGCGTATGTGTAGTGTTTATTTAGGCACATCGACACTTAGCTCGTTGGTTTGCTTGACTACTTAGATGTGGCTGACTGTTTGCTTAAGAGCCTGACGGCATCTAGGAAAAGCTAGCTAAAGGCAACAAGTGTTAAAAGGCATACGAAGAAAATTTATTTTTAGTATTTTTCGTTCTTTTGTGGCTTGCATTCTCTGTCGAGGGTTGAAGTGGTTTACTGCGACATTAACTAAATCCCTTTGCTTGTCGAAAATTCAAGGTGCAAAGCAAGGTGCTTGTAGAGTGAGTTATTTTTAGTATAATTTATGTTAAGTCGAAGAGAAAATTTTGCTATGATGTCGAGAGAGTATCAAAGTATCGAAATTATTAATGTATGATAAGAAAAGTTTGACATGAATCAAAGCTTGGTAATTTTTTTATACAAATTGCTTGAGCGACAGATACAATTGACCAATAGTTAGAGTCCGAAACACAAACGCACAAAAGAAAGAGAACGAAAACAGCAACAACAAAACTATGGTTGAGGTAAGAATGATAGCTGGAGCAAAAGCCGATGATTGATTGAAGGGCAGTCCAATTGCCAACAAGGCAACGAATACAAAAACTCATAAAATGGGAGGTTAACCAAAATGGTTGAAATGTTGAGAAAGTTGCAAATAATCTGTGCAGCTGCTTGATAAATGGGTCAAGAACTTATTCTTTTCACAAGCATTGCAAAATTTTCAAATATGCAAATTGCATTTAAATTAATATACAAGTGAGTGAGCATAAATATTACAAACTTTTGTAAAAGAAAGAGCACCAAGAATAATGCTGTTAAAATAATAGACTCATAGTGTGGGTTTAAAAGGTCAGCGTAGGAAATGAAAAGCACAGCTAGGGAGTTTCTCATTTATCTTCACTTTACTTAAATATATTTTTATTATTTTTTTTTCGTGTGTCTGTCTCTGGTGAATTATGCATGTAGACAGGCGCATGTTAGCCTCATTATGCGCGGCTGCTGCGAGAAGCGAGTGCAAGTTATAAGGCGGAAGCTTTTAAGTAGGCAGCCACCCACCATGCCTATTGCCCGCCCAGCCTGTCGTCCTGCACTTGTGCAAACTCTCTGTAAGACTGTGAGGCCACTCCAAAATGCACTTTGCATTTTAGTTTCTTCTACGCGACAGGCTCAAGTGTGCGAGCCTTAAAGTAGGCTTTAGTTTTGCCTCCCCGCTCTCTTCATCTCTCTCTCTCTCTCTCTCTCTTTCTGGTTATATACATTTTCTATCTCGCTATTATGTGCTGTCAGCTTAAATAGGCTATAATTTGCATTAGCATGGCTCTGCACTCAGGCACACTACTTGCTAAAAATACACACCCAGACCAACACCCAGTCGCGTCCGTTTGCATGCTCCAGTTTTGACTTCCGCTCATCGCATCCGTTGGCATTGAGCCGCTGGCAGCAAAAATGTCTAGTATATGCCATATGACTATTTCTATGATTTTTATTGCGTTTGATTTTTATAGCACATGACGCACAAAGTCCTACTGCTTGGGCACCAAAAAGAGGAAAGGAGACAAAAAAAAAAACATATGCCATTCGAGTGTGTGGCGATGTCAGCGCCTAGATTTGTATCCACGAAACAGTATTCACTTTTTTGGGGTAGGGGGGTGGCGGGTGCTAACCAATAAATTGTTTTGTAGACACTTCTACTTTCAATTCAGCAGTTTTTCCCTTATTTTATATAGCACAAGCTATCAGGTTTAAGGACAATAGTAACTGCGCTGTGGCTCTGCAGGCAATTTTAATATAGTTTGTTTTTGAGACAGCTTTCTGTGCCTCTAAGACGCGTGTCGTCAGTAATATATAGCCTTATCTACCCACTTTCACTACTTATCTATGCTCGCATTAATTTCTTTACAGTTTTAGTTCGCCTTTTGTATTAACTTTTATTAATTAAATTAAAGTAGCAGCGGCATTGTTAATTTATTAAATTCCAAAAATAAATATATATCTATGTATAATTAAAAAAATTTATGATCTTATATAAACAGAATACTAAGTGTTGTGGCTAAGATCAAAGATTGATGTTCTGTTAGCAAAAATTTGCAAATAATATCAAAGTTTTTATTTATTCAAACTTTCTGTTTCTTTTCCAAAATACTTTTTGATTTATGTGCTTGCTTGCTTTGCACATATATTCGCCACTTCATACAATAGTTTGATTATTAACAATACAGAGTAAGCATAAGTTGCTATTTTACTGACGGACAACGAGCTTTTGAAGTTTGTCTGTGTGTGTGTGTGTGACATTCGATATGATAAAGAAAATGGCGCGTGGGCGCCTACGCAAAAGTTATACTTTATGCTGTTTATTTGTTTTTTGTTTGGTTTTGATGTTGCTGTCGTTGTTGCAGTTGTTGTCATTTGTTTATTTGTGTTTGCTTTGTGACACGTGTCTGTTTGTGTATGTATGTCTGTCCAATAGACGTGTTAAAAAGAATCATATTAAATACGTATGTATCTTGGTGTGTGTGCGGCTTCAATTAAATCACATGGAGACATATGTATATGCAAATAAATGAATTTAACTTAATTGAAATGTAAGCTTCGTGTCACGCCATGACCCAATTATAATTAACAGCCACAAATCAACGTGAACTAATTTTCAAATTGTGTTCACTTAAAAAACATCAGTTCCCAATTGTTATTAACAGCCCAGCCGTAAACATTTCGTAAACATATTGAACAACTTTAGCATTACTTAAAACTTGATCTAGAGCAAAAGAATTTCTGTTGTGCTTAGGTTAATCATTTCTTTAACATCATTTCGTTAACAAATATAGACAGCTTTTAAATTCCGTTTTAAATGCTGTGAGCTCAATTTTATTATATCAATCATAAATGAACCTGTAGAAATTGAGGAAAATTGCAAAATCGATTTGTCTGATATTGTCAATAACTAAAGTTTACTTTTTACTTGCCATTTAAATTCCAACTCGCAGAAAAACGCAGGAAACTACTTTAAATATTTCCATCAAAAATACAAAGTTTAAAGCTAAATTAGAAACAGTCAAAAGTATGCTGATGGAGAGCAGGCATTTATCAGGCCATAAGTTAGAACGGTTAACAGCTTACTTTGCATGCCAATTACCACTAGAAGAAAACTCCTTCCTTCTCCCCCTAAAGACACTCAACCAATAAATAATCCAATATTTATGTGTATGCTGTTGGTTGTTTGCCCAAGGAAAATGTATGTATATATGCAAAATTCATGCTACTTAGCTAATTTTACGCGCACTTTGAGCTGAAATAATGCCACCAAAGGCACACACACACGCACACTTACAGGGTGTGCGCTATGTTGTGCTACATGGTGAAGTGACTTCAACTCAGCTCTCTCTTTCTCTCTCTCTCACTCACTCTTTATCTGTCTCTCTCAATCTTCCTCTTTTGTTTACTTTCCGTAGTTCATTCATAAATTTCGCGTCAGCTCACAACTCATTAGGCAAAACGTTGGGGCAACTATGTACACACACACACACACACACACACACATTGGCAAACGTCTGTGGTCTAAAAGTAAGCTATGAACTGTTTTTCTTGTTGTTGCCTACCTCGCATTGCATCATCTTTTTGAGGTGGTCGTGTGAATCTCTGGCAAATATATCATAAGCAAAAGTCCTTGACGCTTCATTGACTAAAATATTCTAGCACAAACGCACACAAAGCCAGAAAAACGAGAGAGATACGTGCTTACTCATACACACACTCACAGCCAAAACAGAGATACATATATACACAATTACTTAGCTATATTTATTTGCCCTGAGTTTTCGGATGACTAAGTGCCTTTGCTCTATATATCCACTCTATACTGTATGTATATTGAAGTCGCACTTATATGCTTGCCACTTGGCCACTTGTGTCTTATTGTACGCTTTGTCATTTATAGCATACTTAATTGACTTGATCATAAGCACAGACTCTACCATATAAACTTAAACTCAACACACACACACACACACACATACATTTAGTATATGCGTCATTTATTTAGTTTATCAACTTTGGCAATCCTTTAGCTGCTGCTCATATAAAATCCCAACTCTGCACATTAAAAGCACAAGCAAAGCAGCAATTCAACTAACTTACACACACTTACACAAAGACTCGCACACATGCATACCAAGAGCTCATCTGACAATTTAGTATATACCACTCGATTTAATAGACGCTTTTGCTACTGTGACGCAAACGTTCGCCAAAAAAAAAAAAAAAATAACCAAAACAAATAAAAAAAAGTTTGCAAAAAATTTCGGTTGGCTTTGGCTGGTGCTTTGGCTGCTGTCGTCAAACTGGCTGAATGGCAAAACCAACACACACACACACATTCAGTCTCCTACAATTGGCCTGCTCAATGATTTGCCCACCCCTTCTCTCTCTCACTGCCTGCCTCTTTCGCTCCCCTTTTGTCTTGTGCTTACGCTAAAGTAAATATTTTCTCTCGGCTTCGTTGCCGCCGTCGCCATAATTATATATGCAAGCGGCCGGGCGCCTGTGTATGCTTTAAAATCTGTCAGGCGGATGCTGCTGCTGCTGCTGCTGGTGGTGATGATTTTGATGATGTCATTGTTTATTGATTTGTGTATGTGTGCAAATGTGTGCGTGTGTGCAAATGTTGAGAGTTCCCTTAGTCTAATTTTTGCATGTTGTCTGTTTATTTTTAGCGTTGCGTTGACTCGAGAGGCTTATTTTCAGTCAAACCACCAAAGGAAAATGAAAACATTTACGCGAAAATAAATAAAAAGATAACTGTAGGGAATTTAGGTGTATTAACAAGTCTCTTTGATAATTTTTTTGGATGTCAATGTTTATTATATTTATGAAACGATTAAAGTCTTACTTGAATGCTTAAGGACAACTTGTACAGGGTATCGTTAGTTCGAGATTTCGTACTACTTTCACATGTTCATTAACAAATTTGCTCGCCTGACGCGTAGCATCCTGTGCATGCACACCCACGCACACACACACACAGGCTCACGTGCTGTAGGCGCGTTACGTGGGCTATGCCTTCGCTTACAGTTCATTTACTTTCAGCTAAATGGAATCGCGCCGCATTTGCTTATGCAAATTAAGTTGCGGTTAATTAGCTGCTACTGCCACAAAGCAAAAAGTCGACGGTAAATGCCCCCACAAACGAGGCACTATGCTTCCAACAACAAAAGCACCAACAATAGCCAAAGAAAAGAACGTTTTGTCATCTGTGGTGGGCACCCGAAAAAAATGCGGCCTTGCCATCAAAAGGAAACCTCGACAAGAAAAAATAAATAAATAAGGATCCGTTTCATGCCCAACTACAGAGCAAATGTCAAATGTGTCCCTTTTTTTGGGGCACATGAATCGAAATTAGTAAAAAAAACAAAAAAATAAAAAACAAATATGAAATTTGTAGGTCATGGGACAGCAAAGGACAGACATAAAATGGTATTCAAATGCTCAACTATAAAATGTAGACGCAAAAAAAAAATACATGAGTGCATAAATGAGTATGTAAAGCTAAGTAATAGCAAGTATTACAATTTATTTGATGAAAAATACATATTTTGCTAGATTATTTTTAGGACTTTTACTGCGGACTTCAAGAATTGCATAGGTGCAAGTGCTGTTCTTATAAATTGGAAAATATTTTATATCATGTACTGGCAAGTAATTTTGTGCAAAATAGTTTTTGCAAATGTTTGTTTTTGTATTGAATATTGATCAACCTACTATGAAATATTTCAATAAAATAACAAGTAAGAAGGCTCTAGTCGGGAGAGCCCGACTAGAAGATACCCTGAACCCAGCTGCAATAAATAAATTAAGTTTATAAAAAACTTTGGTATACTGACTTAACTTCAATCGATTGAATTCGATATCTCCGGAATTTATTAACCGATTTGGACGAAATTTTTAGAAAAGTTCTATCGTCACCCATTATTTCAACCCCCATTTATACATTTTCCAAATTCGATATTTTTTTGTTATCGATTCCATGTGTATATCGGAAACCAGAATAGCTATCGATAATTTGAAACAAACTTGTTCTGCTTATGGTATAGGAGAATTTATATTCGAATTCTGAAGTCTCTAGCTTTTGAAGTATCTGAGATCGAGGCGTTCATACAGACGGACAGATGGACATGGCTATATCGACTCTGCTGTTGATGCTGATGAAGAATAAATAGACTTTATGGGGTCGGAGATACTTCCTTTTGCCTGTTACACACTTTTGCACAAAACCATTATACCTTTTTACCCATTTTATGGGTTCAGGGTTTAAAAATCAGGAAAGAGTAAGACTCAAAAGGTACTGTCCATTGCATTACCCAAACAGATTACTCCATTGAATTCTGTATATAATTTACATTTATCCTTGTATGAAAATTGTATAAATTGTATAAATTTTATCTGTGACCTTTTGTAAAACTAGATTAAGCTGCCGCTAAAGGCAGCAGAAAACTTATTTTAATAAATCGTTTTATCTTTTATGAAGAAAACATCAACTAGATTAAATAAATTTTTAATGGAACTTGTAATTAATCAGTTCAATGAACTCCATTCATATTTTAAACATAATTAAATTGTCTGATCTTCTGAGCGAGTCAAGCGCAGCCCGCCTTTACATATCAATGTCCGATTATTAAGAAACTCTCACTCACTCTCTCTGACTCTCTTGCCCTTTCAAAGGCAGACAGACAGTCTCAACAAGTTATCCCAATAAGAAAGGCCTGCAGGCAACAACAGACAGCCTGTCGTCGTTGTCTTGTTGTTCGCCGTCATCGACTTAAGAAATTTTCCACAGTTCGCAGACAGCGCGGCTGCAGCAACCTACGCACATGACAGGACACCGCTGACGTTTCCCACACCCAAAAACACAGACACGCACAAACACACACACTCAAAAAACACACAAGTGAGAGTGGACTCCAATAACGTTCCAACTAATTTGCGTAATATTTAACAGACAGTCGATAATAAAGGCGCGTCCCTGTGTGTGTGTGTTTGTGTTTGTGTATGTGTTCTCGTCGAGTGCCGGCCACTCGAAGTTGTTACTCAAATTACAAATTAAATCAACAAAAGTGAAAACCAAAGGCGTGAGCACAGCATGGACTAAACGCCCGCACAGCAAGGACATGTTAAGCTGCGGCGGCTATATAAATGAATGTTGTGTCCGTCAAATGGCAGCGGCAACAACAACATGCAGTCACCCCCTGGAGTGTTGTTACTAAATTAGTGGGAAAACACAGACACACGAAAACCTCACAAATGATAAATTGTGAATGTGTAAAAAACGCGTTCATTACATAATGCTCAGTTTTTTCCATGGAAAAATATATGAAATTATGACAATGAGGAAGCTGCTTTTCCCACAAACATATTAAATGGTTAGCAGCCGAGCTCCTGCAGCCACATTTCACACATTTAACACAACAGGCGTCAAACACTGTTGTCGCCGTCGTCGGCCACACCTTCCGTGCGGGCAAATGACATGCCGCGGTAGCGCATGTGTCTCTATCTGCGTGTGTGTGTGTGTTAGATGTACAAGGTGCACTCACAATATAACTTATGCACAGGAAAGTGTTTTAAAGTTAATAACCATTTATAAAAGTAATATTACTTGGTAAATATTTTATAACTTAATTCATAGAAAAATACAATTTAAATAATATTTTGTTATTTGTTATTTTTGAAAATTAATATTCATTAAACAAGCTAACTTTTGGTCAAAAAAATTGTTTGTTTAAAAACTGTTCATAATCTTCCAACAAGAGCGTTATAAGTTGACAAACCAAAGAAAATGTTCTCTATAAATTCTAATACACAACTGTTTTTTTAAGTGTGCTATCAAGTTCAATGTAATTATTTGAAATGACTATTGTAATTGTCTTAACTATTGCACAAATTTTTAAACACACACATGTTGCTTTCCCTCTCGCACACGCACACACACATTTAAATATGGTAAACCAAAAGTGGTTCGGAAAAGTGGATAAAATTATATTTACGCATTTATTTGTTATGCATTATAGCTATCAAAAAAAATGTCAAAAACAAAACATTTTTTAAAGTATAAAAAACAATTCTCAATATTAGATCAAAGCCATTTATAAATTATGAACATCATAATTATTTATAACCTTTTAATTTCAACATTCGAAAGTGTAAACACGTTATGAAACTTCGGTTAAAATGCAAAAACTCACAAATAAACTTTTAAGCGTAGCGCTTGCTCAAATCTTTATAAGTGCATCAATGCCACCCCCAATATTCACCAGAAATTTGTTCACATAATAATTGGGCCAATGCCACGCCTACTTGCGGTTGCCACAAGAGTGTTGATGGCTGGCACAATGGCTTAGCATTTAGCTCATGGCCATAAAAACGATGTCATTCAACTTGAAAGTGATAATTAAAAATTAAAATTGATTACATGGCAAACAGAGAAAAAGAGAGAGATGGATAGAGAGAGAGAGAGAGAGAGCGTGTGTGTGTGTGTCGTCTCGGTTACCAGTTTTAGTTCGAAGTTTTCGCAAATATTCTGTATGCATGGCGACCATCAAAACTTGTTGTAAAGTAATTTAGCAAAAGGCGGCAACGCCAGCCAGCCAAGTGATTAGCCGGGAAAAGCAGGATAGCGCAAAGTTGCCAGACCTCAGCAAAACTTTCAACGCAAAGCTCGTGAAAAGTGTCCACAGACAATGCGACTAATTTGCTAAATGCAATGGCCAAAAAGTTGGACGTTGGTCGTTTGTTCCAAATATAGCCGAAAAAATAGTTGCTGCCAATTAACAGCGAACATTTGTAAAAATGTATAGATGTGTGTTTGTGTGTGTGTGTGTGGAACGAATACTTTGTCCGTGAATACGCCGCCCATGTTGTTGACAAATGATTTAGTGACAATCTATTAAATGATAGCTGATTCTTGATTGATGAGACGACAAGGCTAGCCGGCTTCTGTCCGGGCTAAAAGGATTAAATTCCAAAAGACGCCAACGCATTGCAATTGTAGCCAAACTCGCAACACCCACGCAAACACAAGACAACAACACTCACACCATTCACACACAACCCTCACACCATTAAGCCACAAGTCTTTGAACTATGAATTATGCAATGCGACAGACAAGTTCCGAGAAAACCGGTGGAGAAAAAGGGTAGGCAAAGGAACACAATGATATAAATGTTGAAGAATATAAATAGAAAGCGCCAATGAAGCGATTAGCAGTTGCCCTTGGGGACTTAACTAACAGAGTGGGGGCTTGACCCAAAAATACAACTAAGTCATAAACTCAAAATAACTGAATCAAGTGAATTGTAACAGAATATACGTACGTACAAACGTTAGCACGTTAGAGGTTAAAAGGAACCACAATTAGTAGTGAATAGGCACTGGCTGGTAATTTATAAAATTAGCTATATTGCTACAATTCCTAGTATCATGTTTTCGGTGTTTATATGTTCGAACATGTATTAGATACACAATATTTATACATACTAATGTAATTGGTCACGCTTGACATTTAAAGCTTAGATAGTGATTGTATTTAACCTACTTATGTGTTTTTTGCTTGTCGAGAAATTAGTGAACTATGAATTTTATATGATACCTTTAGATAGCGACAGTAAAAAAACCACATCATCTTCAAAGTCTGTCCAATTTAGGACTCCTCAAAAAAATGAAGTCGGCTTGTATGATGATTTTATTAACTTTGTTTTATTTCAAAGATGGTGCTTCTCATTTGATCAAGATTTGAAGTCAATAATTATCAGTCTCAAACATATTCAACACCATAAACCTATGTTAAAATGATGCCGATTATCACATTTTTAAATGTCAGTTCAACTGATCAAATCTCAAAAAATATCAAAGCTTAAAACATTTAAAGAACTTAGTTAAATCACTCACCAATTTGTGGCACATCATATTGCCGCTGGCCGCGCTGACTGCGCAGCATCAGTGAATTGGCAACACTGTGAGAAACTGGAGGTGACGCATAGCCACCCAAAGAGCCACCGCCAGTGGCAGCAGCAGCCGCATTGCCGGATCGCTTGTGATTGGGATGCATTAGCTGCTGATCTGATTCCTTTTTGTTTTGCTCCTGCTGTGACGACTGTTGCTGCTTCGACGATGACGAAGACGACGACGACTGTTGCTGTTGCTGCTGTGCATTGCCAACAACAGTTGCTGCTGCTCCGGCAGCTGATGATTCTTTTGCTTGTTTTATCGCTGCTTCATCATTTTCATTCTGTGTAGACTTTTCCATATTGGCAGAACTTGAGCTTGAACCCGAACGTGTGGCTGACTTTAGATGCTTGCTAGCCGTGGCTTCTGAATTGGCCAAAGCCAGTTTGCCACGTTGCTGCTTAAAGTGTTGGCCAAAAATGTTGCGTTGCAGTGTCTGCTGCTGCTGTTGTTGTTGTTGCTTGGGTGCTTGGGAACGCTTTCTGGCCCACTTTTGTTGCATGCGTATGTTGTAGTTGCCGAGTGGCACATGAGTTTTGGATTTAACTGGCTGCTCCCGATGCTCAAAAAGCTGTTGCATTGTCTCTGGTGCAGCGAGTTCAAGCTGTTCTAGTGTGCGATAGGGATTCTCTGGCAGCTGCAAGCCACCATCCTCTTCTAGGCCATGATACTGATACGCATCCAGCTCACGCAACAGCTCATCCTCGCTCACATGCGGTTCCTCTGCATTCTCCAGTTCCGAGAAGTCATCAAAGTCTCCAAAGCCATGCAGCGGTTCGTACAACGGATCACCTGCTAGTTCACGTGGTTCCGGCGGCTGCATGACACGCCCATAATCATATTTGACCGGACGCCGTCCAAACTCACGCAGCTGCTCGTAATCCTCGTCATTGGCGGCCAACGGTGGCGGCGGCGGCTGTTTTTGCACGCTGCCAAACATAAAGCCACGTGCGGCTTGTTGCAACAAAGCCGGATAATCACCCACATCGAGTTCCTCGCTGGGCTGCATTTGTATACGACCAGCTATGATGGGCCGGCCATGATGTCCAGCCGGCGCATCTGGACTCTCGGCCGTCTGCTTGGCCAGACCGAGCAGCATCAGACGCTCTCGCTCCAATTGCGCCATGTCCGCAATCTCTTTGTTCAAGCGGCCCGTGGTCGCATCGAAGGCTGCTGCAGCCGCCGATCGATGGGAGTCCGATGAGGAACCGCGATGTACATGAGCTGTCAAACCACCACCAGGTGGCGCTCCACCACCAGCATGCTGATGGAGCAGCTGTTGCTGCTGTTGCGGCTGCCAACCGGCCGCCAAGGCGCCACCAACCACCGGCGAGCCCGAGTTGGAGTTTAAACTCGCTGTTGATCCTGAGCTTAAGGACATCTGGGACTTCTCGCTGTTGCCGCTCAAATGGAGTGCATAGAGGCCACCATTGATGAGCAGGACGCAGACGAGCGTCTGTGCAAGCGAGAAGAACATTTTCCTTTTATTGCTCTGGCGCACTTTATCAATTAGACGGCTTATGTTGGCGGCGATTGTGTGTGCGCTAAACAGAGTCAGAGTCAGAGTAAGAGTTTGGGTTAAAGGGGTGGTAGACACAAAGGCGTATAAACGAGTGTGTGTGGGCGATGTGAGGGAGTGTGTGTGAGTGTGTTTGAGTTTCTTGTTGTTCTTGATTTCACTTGCAGTTTTTTGTTTTATTTTTTGTTCTGTGTCTTGTTTGCTATTTGTTATATGTGCTTAGCGCTTGTAAGTCTTCATACTCGCTGTCCAACACTGTACGCACTGTAGCGCCTAACACACTGCACAGCACTGGATTTTGTGAAGTTGCTTTTAGACAAAATCAATAGTCAATTGTCTACTTTTTCCGTGCACACTGAAGTGTCTGGGCCGTGTATTGTTTATTTGAACTTTGTTGGCCTTTGTTAAGGGAGTTTTTTTCCCCTGTTTTTCCACAGACACAAGCAAGGCCCAACACCGACTCTTTAACACTAGTTGCTGCCTATCTTCATATATGTTCACAAACACTCAAACACAACACAGCACACACATATGCATATGCGTGTGTGAGTATGTGAAATCTCTGCCGTCGGCACTTTGGCTTTACTTTACTGTTATTTTCTCTCCACTTTTTCTGCTGGCACGGAAGTCGCTTGCGGCTGCCTAAAAATCGTATGCTTTGACCGCTTGCTGTGTTTATAGCTTCCCGTTAGATTCTGATTTCTGAATTTTGGTTCCTTTGCTATCTCTTGCCAAATTGGGTGTTTTATGTTCTTCTTCTATGGCATGCAGCTAGACTTAGATTTGAGAACAATTTAAACGCACGGCACTTGGGTTTTTTTATATATTCGTATTGCGATTCTTTAGGCTTTACTCTGTATTAATCGTCTATTACTTTCCACTGTTTGTTCACTGTTTATTTTTTTGTTAGTTTTTTAGTAAAAATGCAAAGAAAACTTGAATTGTGTATAATATGTATATTTTGTATTACAGTTATAACATTTGTTTGTTATTGTTGTATATATATTTTTATTTTTATTTTGTTGAAGGAACTTGTTAGCACTTTTTGCTTAGCGCTCAGCTGCGGCACTTTTGTATTAGTTATATATAATTATTTTATTTAATTTTTGTTTGTTTTATTTTTTGGTTTGGTTTTTTATTTGCCTCACAAATTTTACACGGCTTTTTCTGTTAGTTTCTTGTGTTTTGAAAATGTATCGAAAATTTTTGAGAAATATTTGAATGGTTATATATATACTTTGCTGTGTTGTATTGTGAAATGAGTTTGCACTTTAAAAACTTGGATTTAATTAACGAATTTCACTTGATTGCTTCTTGTTGTTGTTTCTGTTATTATTAAAATATACTTGTGTTTATGTTGTTGTTTGTTTATTATATATAACTTTTTTTTGTTGGTGTGTGGAGTCTTTTTTTTCTTAGATTTGATGTGAACAACTTTAGCTAGCGTTTCTCTTTTTCAGTGTTCCGCACGTATGAACCGACGAGCAAGGACTCGTCGTATCGTCTCAGCAGGTTTTGCCTGTTTGTCTGCCTTTTGGCTTGGGCCGATTGACGCTGTCGCTGCCTTTGCTGTTGCCGTCACAGGCTGCGCCGTCGACGCTGCTACTGCTCCCCTCCTCAAGGCGTTTCGTATTTCAACTTTATAGATATTGTGCCGCCTCTGTATGTGTGTGTGTGTGTGAGTGTTTGTGTTTCGTTTCTAGTCGTCGTGCGAGGTTCGTTGTGCATTCGTTTCGGAACAATTTGCTGCTCGTTGTTGCTGCTATTGTTGTTGTTGATGTTGATGTTGTTGTTGTTGTTGTCGTGCGTGCCTCGAATTTCACTTGTGCCCTGGCCGCTGGCTGCTGCGTTCTGCTACTGCTTCTGGCTGTTGCTACTGCTGCTGCTGCTGCTGCTGCTGATTCCTGTGCGTTTATACTCAGTCAACGGGCAACGAGCACGAAACGACATTTACGTTTGTTCGCTCAATACTGAGCAGCCCGCACGCTCAACCACTTGTTTTCAAGCCAAAGCTGAAGCTGCAGCCGAATCGCATAGCCGAATCCCAGTAACCGAATGCCCGATGCCAATAAACCGAACCGTCTTCAGCAGTTAGCGTCGCTGCGTCATGTGTAGAGATTCTTTCACCAGACCTGTGAAGGAGCAATAAAGCACGAGAATAAAGAGGGGGCAATCACAAGTGAGAGAGAGGAGGAGAGCACACTCTTACTGCGCCTATTATGCCGGCATCTCCCACATTATGTCCTTTTGTTTATTTCCCCTGTTTTTTTTTTTTTCTTCGAATTTTCGTACTGGCCGGTGCCTAATGTTAATAGCACTTTCCTATTAGCTGTAACTTGTATTTCTTAGTTCTTAGATCGTTCTATGTAGGTAAGGTTTTTGTGATTTATTTCAGCATAGCGATTTTATTTGCTATTATGCATTGCTTAGACTCGAAATTGTGCTAACTTTATTTATAATTTGCTTAGGTATGAGCAAGGAAAATAACCAACCGTATATAATCGGAATTTCTGTGCCTATTTTTACAAAAGAATATTTTTATAATTAAGTAATTTACATTAAAAAAAACACCCTAAAAAAGTTCTCTAACATTAATAATAATAGAACGATATATAAACAGTAGATATACAAAATGCAGAAACACAGTTGAGAACTTATATCTGTAATATAAATACTTATTATTTTCCTGCGCTGCTCAAACTCAATTAATTAATTAAATAACTGTAAGTAAATTAAACAATCTTCGAAAAAAAGAAACACCAGGGAATGTCCTTTCCCTTGACACTGCACGCAAATCAATTTAATTCAAGTTAAACCATCATACTATAATGCATCTTGTGCATTCAAGAATCATCATTCAGTCTAATTATACAAGCACTAAACTACCCCTACGGTTTGAGAGCCCCTTTTTCGAAAAAAAATATTTCGAACAACGATGACGCCCACACATTTGCGAGAGTTGTAAAAAGCAAAACAAGACAACAGCAACAGCAAGTAAGTGCCATGAATTGCAGAGGTACTAGATAGAAAACCGAATGGAAACGATGCCGAGTCAGGCATACCATGAATGAAGGAGAAACTACGATTATATTCATAGTTATACTCGTACTTATACTATGTAAAAGGATCATCGTCATCGACGGTTGCTGTTGCCACTGCTGCTGGTGCTGCTTCTTCTTTTTCTGCTACTGCTGCTGCTGCTGCTGGTTCCGGTTCTGTTAGTGATTCTGCAACCTGCGTATGTGTATGAATTATTGTGCCCCCTCATCTTAAATTCATCACATGGTGTGAGTATTCTGGGGCTGGTACCTTTGCTCATGGCTAGTTTTGCTCGCTTCTTGCTGTTGTCGTCACGATGTCTATGGGCTTTACGTTTACTGAGCCAGCATCACACACACATATTATAATATACATTTTCACTGCGAGATGAAGTTCGTCTTCTGCTAGGCGTTGCGACATGTGAATGAGCACTTTTGACGTTGCTTTTGTAGTTGGGTTGTTATTTAAGGGGGTTTTTCAAATTCGGTTAGAATTCTATTTTTATCCATTTGTACTATGGCAAAAGGGTACAAATAAAGTATATAAATGATTCAATTGAATACATTTAATTTGGCTAACGATGTGTGTATGATTTAAAAAATACAAAAATTATTGTTTTTCTTACGAATTGCTAAATAAAAATTAATATCATATAACTAAAAAAAATTAAGAGATTTTACAAAATTTTTCGTAAGCTATATGTCCGAAGAAATTTGCAACTAAAACCATAAAAAGTCCCTTATAAACAAAAAGCCGGTTAAAATACACAATTTGTTGCACAAAACTCTACAAATATTCAAGCTAAAACTCTACAAGCAATCAGCTGAGCAGCGCTATGGTTTTCCATGCCCATTCTCAGAGTGTGCCTTGTGTATTCTGCGCCCAGTAGCTGCTCATAAACTGTCCTACCACAAGCCAAATGCATTGGCTGGGCCAAAGCAGGCTGGCAAGCAGTCTGGCATGTCCAGGGCGGGGGTGAACAGAGCGGCAACAGGGAGACAACAACAGATGATTTGACTTGGCGCCGGCGCAGTTGAACAAACCGATGGCAACTACAGCGACTACGTCAACAACAAAAATCAAAGTTACGAGTTTCATTGAGCAAACAGCGCCCCACACACAAGTTGGGGAAATTCGTCAAGTGCTACAAGCGTGGAGACATTACCGCCTGACTGGCGACGACGACGTCGGTGGCTCTTTTTGGCTCTTTCAATGAGCGACGAATACACACTCACGACTGGACAGGGCAGGACGAGGCAGTGGGTGCGCCGCATTCGCACGATGATGACGCCTACGCAAATTTGTGACGTAAGCACGAGCACGAAGACTCTCTGTATAAATGTGTGTGTAAGCGTGTATTGGTGGTAATGGTGCATGCCTTTATTGTCTTTGGCTCTAACACCTTGGCTGGCCACTCATTTCAATTTTCGGGCTCGTCGCATGTACACCACGACTTTCCACGGAATTTTAGCAAGACGAGCAATTTCAGCAACGATTAGGAAATGTCTTTCGCTCTTGTTTCGAAAAGTTATGCAATGAAACTTAAAAATGTCAAATGATTTGTAGCATAGGAACAGAGAGTTTAATACAAACTTATACTGTATATGGGTCATAGCCAATTTAATAAATCCTTTTTTTTTTTTTTTTTTTGATTTTGTACGTAAACAGCATTTTAGCAAAAAGATAATATGCAGTACGACAGCGGTCATACTGTAAAATGTATCCAAATTTATGCTACATATCGAAGTTTTGACTTTACCACACTTCAAGCCTACGTCATTACCAGGATTAACCTTATAAATAGCCACTTTAATAACTCTTGGTAAATCCGAATCTCTGAACGCCTTAGTAATGAATATCTTCTGCGGGCTAGTTTTACAAAATGTTCTTCAAATCAAATTTTATTATGCGCAAAAATCCGTATTAGGATAACTTTCATAGTCTCTTTTAAACAAACTTTCAAATTAATTTTTTTTTTCAATCCGTTAGACCATTCCCGCTCTTGATATGTTTAATTGTTTTACACCACAAAGTATATATTTACTTCACTCAGCGCAGAAATCACTAAGTTTGTCTCATATATGAAAACTATATGTACTTGATATATGTACATAAATAAATTTATTTGAAGTAAAATTCGAAGATTCGAGTCCCTTCTACCTACGTCTATACACAGGAAAATCAGTAGAAATCTTCTTGCCGTAATCAGTACACTAGGAAAAATAAAGGAAAACACATGTCAAATTTTCAAACATTAATCTGTGTAGCATTGACTATTTTTGGCGCTTATAAGTATGCTTCAATTTTGTATATTATCCTATAAATTTTAGCAAATTGTCTTCAGCATTATATCAAATCTTCTTCAGCATTTTAAGACGTGTCTTAACTATTTATGCTTAAGTTGGCACTTGATGGCAACTTTACTGACTTCCGCCACGAGCGCCTTTTGCAATATCCATTCATTCCCCAAGCACTCAGACTCAAGCACTCTTTGCATCCTTTTTACCCGCACTGCTGCTTGCAACTGTCGTTGACATTGAATTCAGTAGGATGGCACCTAAAAATAGGCAACCAGCCGAGTTAGATTTTTTCTTCTTTTTTATTCTGTTTTCAATGTTTCATTTTTTTTTTCTCGTGCTCTGCTTAGCGTTTTTTTCACTTTGCTTCTTGCTATTTGAGTTTTAGCTACAGCCAAACAGGAAATTGCATAAAATGTTCGAGGCAGTGCCAAGAAGCAAAAGCCGTTGATTAAAAATTGAACAGCAACAAATAAATAAATAAATAAATATGTACAAACATATATCTGCTCATGAGTTGAAGGATGAGGAAGTCTGCGGGAGAGAGACACCGCTGCTTAAATCTGTTTGCCATTGGCAACGCCGCACAAATAAAATCAAACTTCAAGGGTCACTTCCGCTTCAAATAGCAAATCGGGTTTTCTATCTGCGCCGCACACAGTCCGACGCGACAGTGTGAGATAGTCTCTTCCTATTCACTGTGTGCTCGGCTTGTGTCCACACAAAAGTCCAGAAATAAAACAGTTGCCGAGACCAAGCAAAGCCAGGCTCGCGCATTCGTATAATTTTCTTAAATTAGTTTCCGGCCAAAAATGTTGTTGCTCTGCGCTGTTTTAAGCTACTTGTTTTGTCGCGCTCAACTGGAAATATTGACATTTCTGATTTTGCTCAGAGTGCTTCAGGCAAGTACCTTTCATTCATCCTCCTCCCTACCCCACTCGTTAATCCCAAAAAATATTTGCGATGCTGGCAATCGGAGGCCCTTTGCTGAGTAGCCATTGAAAGCGGCTCAGAGTCCTCAAAGAGGCGCCGATGGATGAATAGCAAATGCGATGCGCTAGTGCGGCAATAATCGGGCTGATCAGGCAAACTCTCAAACAAGGCGTTAATATATATGTATGTATTTATTTGCCTCTGTGTATTGTTGGGAAAAGGTTTGTTTTTTGATTATTTATGAAATCAAAGGGTATTAAGCATACAACAACTGAACAAACAGCACTCAATTTGTTCTTTTAAACAATTCGGTGAATTACATTTGAACAGAACACTGTTTTGAATAAGTTATTTCGAGAAAGATTCATGTATAGTTGCATCCAGTTTAGGATTAGCAGCAAATGACTCATAATGGTCAACGGTTTATAATCAACATCGAATTTGCCAAATAAATTAATTGCTCCGACAAACAAACAAGAAACCAAAATGCAGCAAGGCAGAAATTCATATATGCCAAAAGTTCTGGTCTTAGACTGACATTTAGCACCTCAATTATGTGTAAGTGTGTGTGTGTGTGAGTGTATGTGGTTGCTTTGAGTTGCGGCTCACTTGATTTAATTGGAAATTATTGTGCCGCTTGTCAAGATGTGAGAGGTATTTGCTGCTGTATTGCTACTGCTGCCTTTCAATTAATTTAACTTTATTAAGATGCCAAACGTCATTTTTAATTTGGGCATATTTTCTTTTTCCTGATTGATTGCATCGTCATTACATCCATGTTCAACCCATGACATTTACCGGCGACTTGATATGTAAATGTTGATCCAATTAACATTTCATTGGCGATTAGGTTGCTGACGTAGGCCGGCTCTCCGTCCAACGCCCATCGATAGATTCTGAAAAAACTTATAGCCATGCTCTACGGCGACCGTAACAAATGTCATTTTAATTACTCGCACGCACCGTGGGCTAAGCATAGTTCAGCTCAGCTCCGCTCCGTTTCGCTCGGTTTTTGGTTCATTTGATTTTATTGATTTCTCCCCCAGGCGGCATTGTCTCTAATATGACTATTTGTTGAATACATATAATGGTAAAATACTTGTCATATAACGGGAACAAACCTCCGCCACGCACATTATTCCACGCAAAACAGCAGACAATATTCACATACCGTCCGCTGCCTGCAGGACACCAGGCTAATTTGGTGTTAGATGGTTTAAATGCAATTCAGTTGCACAGTGGTACGAGAGAGCATTGGAAGTATTAAATTTACTTACATTTAGAGGAGATTTGAATGGAACGATTGCATTTAAATAACATTACTTAATTTTCACTACACACAAAAATATAAATCTAGAATGAAACTTTAAAAATAATTATAATTGGTTGAACTAATTAAATAACCTTAGTAAGTCAAATTAACTCATTGAGTTTCATTGTTCAATCATTCATATTCATTTTGAAATAATATTTAGTATTTGAACCTTTTAATCTTCAAAATAAACATATATCATTAATTTATTCCACTACAAATTCTATACCTAACCAAAGCATTATCTTTGCACTGATATTGATTATTGGGTTGTTTGACCTATTTGGTTTAGGTATGAGTAGATGTCATTGTTGTAACTGGCGTCATTAAAGGTACATACTTGCATATCCTATAATAATGTGACAGCAAGAATGCGTCAGAAGGTGCCATCGTTATCGTTGTTGCTCTTGTTATTGTGCGCTATTTAAAACCAATCAAGGGCCCTACACAATTCAAGAAAGCTCATTTAAACACAGAATAGTTGCTACATACATGGTAATTACACTGACGAGTTCAAAGCACCGAGCCATGCCGAAACGAAGAGAACGCCATGGCTAACTAGACCGACAGTTCATGGTCATGTGACATATGCCATATAAGCATTTCTACCCCGAACTGCACTCAGCAGCTGATTTATGGCCTTCCAACCGCAAACCCAGCACTTGGCACTCAAAAACTTTGCCTGCCCGTTAAATAATCTTCGCTTGCATTGGGCGCGTGACGCTTGGCATTGAAATAATATCCAAAAATGTAAAATAATTGTTATTTTTAGATAGTTTTGTATTTTAGGGCTTGAGTTTACTTGCTTCCAAGAATATCGTGCATAATCCGGCGTATGCGCTGCTTTGAACTAAAATAGCTGTTAATTTAAAGCTGGACGTGAAAATAAAACAACCAAAAAGGCAAATGTAAGAGGATATTTAAAAATAATTATATGAACAACATACAATAAAGCGTTAGTTATTATTACAAATTTGTCAACAATAAGGAATTGGGTTAAAAGGGTAGAACTATAGATGAAATGTTGCTACTCTCCTTGCACCTTTAAAGGTAATATCCTTGCCCGAAACTATTTAGAAACTTTTTTAAATTTCGTTCATTCGGTTAAAGTGCTTGAGCAAACTTTTTGGCAAATTAGCTTTATCATTGTTAAACAAGTTTAAGTGAATAAAATAAAGGAAAACGATAAACTACTTTCAACAAAAACAAAAGCAGCCACAAGAAACAAGTGCAGCTGCTGCTGCATTTTGTGGCTGGATGGGAAAGAAAGTGAAGCCAAGTTGGAATGCCTTAGGCAAAATATTCAAGTTCAAGGCATACTATAACGCAGAAGAACAGCCCGTTTTATTCTTGTTGTGGCAGTGTCTATGTGCAGCTGGCGCTTAATCGAATCACAGCTGCGCTGCTCGTGGAAGGACAATGCTGGTAACTATGCTGCGCTTTATGCAAATCCTGTGGTCATTGTGGCGCAGTGTTTGTTTTAAGTAATACTAAATGAGGCTGACACTCAAATGAGATACAGCACAGGCAGAAGTTGTGTTTGCCCAGCCTCTCCCATCCCACATTGTGTCCCCTCTGGCTGCAATTGTTTGTGCGTTCGCTCTTGTCTGGCACTTAACAAAACAATGAGCAATGGGGGAAAATGTAACTGTAACGCTTCATTATTGTCATTATTATTGCTGTTGGTGATGTTGTTGCTGTTACTGTTGATTTTATCATTTGTTTGCTTTTTGCTAACAGCAGCCATTTTGATGATGTTGATGAGTTTTATATAAGAAGGTATTCATTTCTAACAGTTTTAGGCAGTTTTGTTTGTTTATTTATTTGCTCGCTTGATTTGACGTTGATGGCGTTTATCCTCATCTATATACATATATAAAACACGCGGAGTAAACTTTATGGCGAAAAGGCTCGGAGACAAACTTTTTGACTTGGTTGTCATGCGCTGACAACGACGCAGCTTTAGTTGTTTGTCAACTTTATTTTACTTGTGTCATAATATTTTGTCAAGTACAAATTCCTTCCTCTGATGTTCCTTTTACTGGTCAAGGTCTAGAAACTAGACTTTCAATCCGTGGGCGTAGCAAATAACATTTGTTGTTTCAATTCGCAGTTTTATTAGCGCGTTTAACAACTTTCGCAATGCTCTCTTGTTCTATTTATTTGCTCATCAAATCGTTTATGACGTCATGCCTTTTTGCAACTAATGGTAAGCACACGCAACTCGAGAAAACGAATTATATTTATAAAAGATATGGAACATTTACCCTTTAGCAGCTTCATAAATAACGCCCGCAGTTGGGCGTAGTTGACATCAGTTCCTTTAGCCTTTCAAATCAATGGCCGAAAGCAGAATCAATTACAGCAACAACTACATAGCGTCTTATGCACATAAATACATAGCTGATAAACAACAAGCGCAAAGAGACAAATAACTAAGAACATATTTCGCTTTAAGCAAAAAGGTATAAAAGCTATAATTTTAACCCCAACATGAATCTAAAGTCAAACATTTTAAAATATTTATTCATAATAAAACATTTTCATATCAATCTTGCTTTACAATTTCATTCTTTTTTTTTTTGTCTTTGCAAGGTTTGAACAATTTGTATCACCGATCGACGCGCCTGATAAGTAGGCAATGCTTTTTGCAACTAATAACATAGATCATTGTAAGTAAATGTTTGAGTCAATTGTGTGTGGGCGTCTTAATAGCTATATAGAAATTACTTTGGCGCCTCACACAAACCAACACACGAACATACCTTGACGTAACACAATTTAATCATTTCATTTAATATGAGGGTTATTAAGGACAGCTGCGAGGCATAATTTTGTGTTCTCAAATCGCATTGGCTTTTGTTTTTGCCAACCACTGAACATAAAATTTTTTTGTGTACACAGTAAATGTGTGTGTTAGTTGCCATCTGATGACTTTATCCTGAAGATATATTTATCGCATTAATTTTTTTAACCTCTCATTTAACGAAGCATGCAATTCGCATCATGCTCCAGCTAATTTTTTCGTTTCCACTTGACTGGGGGGAGCTCTTGCCATTGAATCCATTGCTCAATTACGTTAGCAAATATTTGCACTTTGTTCGAAACGCAACACGTCTAAAAGTAATCAAGCAATAACTTATTTATAGGCACATTTTACATTTATCAACTTATTTATTATTGTGCATTATTTAGTATTGCTGGCTTTCGACTGTTGTACGGCTAATTGACAACTTGAGGCTGCTGCGACAGGCGATTTAATTAGAGAAAACTGCGCTCGAGTGCGTTCAGTATTAGACTAATCCTGTTAGTTTTAATTGAGCATATTTATCGCACGCTCGCACACACAGAATTACATACTACCAAATTGCAGCGAGCCCAAAGTTGACCAAATTTGGCCTAGTGCCGCACAGCTGGATACTGGACACAAAAGCTCTTAAATGCGACTCGCTTAAGGCCAACTAATTGACAATGGTTGTCTGGCTCTGTGTGTGTGTGTTTGTGTTTGTGTGGCATATAACGAAATGCTTGACTAACGCTTAAATTATCTGAAAATTTACTAATTCAGCTTCAAAGCTTAACTCTCTTACTGTATCTCTCTCTCACTTTCTTTCTTTCTCTCTCTCCGTGTCTTTGTCTCTAAGTCTAATTTGCTTGAGGTTTTGTCCATTTCTGTGTCAGTCGCTATTAGCCTTCAGAACAATTATTAAATAGCAGGAGACCAAGTAAACAAGACACTACACACAATAGCCGATAAACTCGATGAACCACATAACAGGTGGGTCAACATATGCAAACTTCAAAGAAGAAAATCTACTGGCAAGAGGAAGTATTCAAATCACATCCTATCTTACCGCATATGAACATAATTTGCCTTAAAGCATGCTTATTAAACTCATAAGCTATCGTTTTTTTTTCTAGACTCCTTAGCCTAATATTTTTAAGTATGCCCTGAACTTTAGACTTAACGTTTGCTGTCATTGTTTGTATGTATGCATGAGTGTAAGCCTGCCCTGCTGCACTACACCAAATGCAATGAAATCTTTTACAGATATTCATTAATATGTCTATAGATTTTAAGGCAAGCTCTACAATTTTGTTAATCAAAGATTTAAGCGTTATCGAAAAAGTATATCGTAAATTTAAACAAGGTGCCTATTTACTCGTCAATACCTAGCCTCATGTGAAAGCATGCGCTTCACATTTATGGCGCAGCTGTGAATTCAAACCTAAATCAAATACGATTACAAGCAAAATCTGTCTTTTATAGTCTTGACGGACAGACGGATATGGCCCAATTGACTCGGCTGTTGTTGTTGATCAAGAGTATATACTAGTACTAAATGAGGTCGCAAATGCTTCCTTCTGCCTGTTACATACATTTGCAAGAAATTTTAATAATTTCAATTTTATGGGTTCATTTAAATTGCTTTGTGCGCAACCACAAACTTCTCAGTGAATAAAAGCATGGTTTAACTAAACTACATTAATCAATTACAAGAGAAACAGCCTATTACAAAATCAAACTTTAATTTACAATTATCATTAAGTTGGGTATTAACTTATTTGCAACTGCCCTACAACAAGTTTTGGCCACAAAAGCACGTTAAAAGCTGCCAGGCAAGGTTGAAACAGGTTTGAGTTATGCCAGGTTTTTATGTTGGTCAGGCATGGTGGCTTTTCACTGAAGGTGATGGAGGTTGCGGAGTGCTTTGGTCGACCGCTCAGTGTGTGCTGAAATGCTTTGAAACTTTTACGGCATTTTGTCATAATTTTGCGACTTTCATTCGTTTCGGTCAGAAAATTTGCGAGATAATAATCACAGAAACAATGGGTTTACAGGGCCTTAGGGGTTCAAGGATAAACAAGCAAACTGTCTTTGATGTTATTATTATTGTGCCAAAGTGCTAATTATATTATTAATTTTTATTTGTTATACTTTTAGTAATGTAATATTTAATAAAAGTTATTTATTCTTTAAGCTGCACTCACTTTTAACTTCCTGGAGACATAAAATGTTATAGCTACTTAAAACAGCATTATCGATTTTTGGTTATTTATTATTATTTTATTGAATTTATTACCTAAGAGATTTTAATTTCTGCATTAGTTTCCCACAGTATGTTTCATCAAAAATTTGACTCCTGCCACGTTCTGTTGTGGTTGCCAAAACTTTAAGCACATTCTGTGGGCGTGCTAGCCCTACACAACCAATGGGCTTGATTTTAGAACGTGTGTTTTTTTTCTAAATATGCAAGCTTAAGTTACTTACGACGCAGCAGGAGCAGCAGCAGCTTGTCCTTGAAACTGTACGCAGTTGCTTAACCGCTTATAAAAGCAATATAAAAAACCATAGCGTAACATTCCAAGCACACAGCACCAGAAGAACATGCAACAAATTAAATATGCATCTTTTATTCACATTGCTTTCATCTGCCGACATATCTTCTGCGCTTATTGCATCAGCTGTCAACTGCAGATTGTATTTCTGACTCATTTTTTTGTGAATTAGCATTACGATTGCCTTTTTTAAGATGGGCTTGTTTAGTGGGCTTGTTTTTAGTTGTTGTGGTTTCGGGGCCTGGCAATTTAAATAATATTTACGGCCAAAAAATGCTGTGGACACAAATAGCACGCATAGGAAAAGAAAATTCATATAATACATGCAATACATAAGTATAATAATGAGCAGAAATGTGCTTTAAATGAAATTTATTTTATTTATCAACTACATCATAAATAAGCCAACACCCGCGCCATGCGGCGTCGGCGGCAGCGTCGACTGTCTCAAACGAACATGGTACGCACACACACACACACACATAGCATATAATAAAATTATCTATATATTATATATTATCATTTTTGGCAAACTCAACGAAAATTTCCATTTGTAATACAAAACGCTTTCGGGGGCGTTTGCCAGTCAATGGTAGAAAAGCCGACAAAAGTCGATACCCATAGTTGGACTATGAATGAAAAATCTTATTTCTAGAATGCATTTTCTATAACTATCTCTATCTCACACACACTTAAGTCTCTGTGTGTGCGTGTGTGAGTATATGTTATATTTCCTTCTGGGCCACAACCTTTTGTGGGTGTATGGAGGCGACTTTTGAGTGCAATAACTGCAAATTCAATTGATTGAAAAGCAATTTGTTCGCTTGCGAAACACAACTCACATATGTATGTGTGTGTTTGTGTGTGTGTGGGCGTTAGTAGCAGCAACAGCCACGACCTCGCCACAATAAGCCGAGCGCACTAAACCATAAATTATGAGGACAATAAAAGCGCATATCTTACTATTGTGAATTGCCCCCATACAAAAACAGACTCGCACACTCGCACACGCTCATACCCACATTGCCCTTGCAACATGGGCTTTTGTAATGCGTTGAAAAAAAAATATCCTTCGCCGCGCCCGGAATGCCCCCGCTGTGGCCACGCCCGTCGCATTTACAGAAACGCTGACATTTTATGCAACATTTTGTGGCAAAGGGTCGCGCATTTTATGGCTTTTATTGACAGGCGCATGTGGGACTAGGTATAATAGCTAGAAACATGAGCGCCCACTAAAATCATCCAAATTCTTCAATTTCATTCCCTTGAAAATGCACTCACTGCCTTCCTTTTATTTTGGCTTGGCATTTAACTGACAGCTGCCTCTTGCGCCAATGCTGCA